>VZRJ01012175.1:1308065-1641778 GCA_013397565.1 Ptilonorhynchus violaceus | reverse complement strand
CCCCCCCCCCCCCCCCCCCACCCCCCCCCCCCTTTTTTTTTTTTTTTTTTTTACAGACCCAAATGATTTTATTTTGGAAGAAGTTGAAAATTGAAGCCTTGAGTACTAATGAGAAAATAAGGAGCAAGCCACACCTTAACAACTGCTACTACACTTTTCTTTTATAGGAGCACTTGAGAGACACCTCATTTGAGAGAGAGAGCTCCCTCATCATGATGAAAAATATCTCATTCCCTCTTTCCACAGAAATTTCCAGAGCCACCTTTCATTAAGCTGGGCAAAGTATTAAAAAAAACCCAAAGCAACAAACATCTACTTGAACTTGATAGGAGAGTGCTAAGTTTAGCAGCACTGAGTGCTCCAGCTCTTTTAGTGGAACGTTTTCAGGCTTAGTCAGCCCAAGCTCACATGACCCCCTCAAAGCAGGAAGAGGATTTTGCATAATCACACAGGTTCAAAAAAAGTTTAGGTGCCAATGGCTGTTGGAGAACACAGATTTACATTAATGTGGGGAGCCTTTTCCAATGAAATTTATACTAAAATCTCTAAGTTATTCCATTTTATCGGACTGCTGCACCATGCATGCTTTAATCTACATATCTTTAGCTCTTCAAAATTATCAGAATATCCAAATAGTAAATATTATTATTCATTCTCTTAGCTCCTAGAACACTTCAGATGGACACACTTATTTTCACAGCTATTTACATTCAAGCATGTTTTACAATCCTAACCTCAAAAATTATACTAAACATGCTTTTAACCATGGCTCTGCTCTTTACAGAAAAGTCACCAGTGACTTTTTTTCTCCACTGATAAGAGAAAGTGATGCCATCGGTTATTGCTTCTTTTGAACCAGGAGATATGTCTGGATGACACATTTTATTGATGATGCACATCCTTAAAAGTCCCCAGATGATTCAGTATTGATGCCCTGGCCCAACCTCCTGGTGGACACGAAGAAAAATTGAAAAGACCTAAACAGACACAACTTCTTACTGCTGTAAGAATCTCACATGTCTGAGTTTCTACACTGATCTTTGTTTATCTAAAATTAGTCATCTACCGAAAAACATTTGACCAAAAAAATAGTAACTATTACCATATTTAATTCCAAAATTTATAATTTCATTATTTCCTGTTCTGTTTCTCAAAAATTTCATTATCATCATCAGCTTGGGGGTACAAAACTAGGAGGAAACAGCATGAACAGCATTTTGCAAATGAGCATTAATAAAAGATTAGGGTGAAGCAAATGAATATAAACTACTATCAATATTAGAATTGTGTTCTACAAATTGGATCAATTCTCATTGATTCCTTTCTAGTGATCTAGACAAATTCGGGAAGAGACATCAGAAAAAAAGCCCAACTGGGACTGCATCAAACCACAGCCTAAGACAAGAAACTAAATTAGTAGCCCTTTTTTTTTTTTTTTCAGTATTTTGATTTATTCTAGGTTTTCTGTGGAGTTACAGTAGAAATATGCTATAGTATGTCTTTAGGAATATTTAATTTATTCCTATTTCTTCACTTGCTTACACATAATGACAAAACAGTTTATGCTATCAGAGTTCAAATAAGTAAGGATAGTACCTAAAGGAGAGCTACTGATAAAAGTTATATTATTAAATCCATGAGAAGCAACTTTTGTACAGAGAAGTACTCTCTAAAATTATATGTTTATTTAGAAAAATACAGACAAGTTTTCAAGAATGTAGATCTATTCTTCAGATCTAGAACAAAAAGGAAAAGCTTCAGGCTCTGTGCAGAATTGGGAGTAATTAAACCACCTTTAGACTATCACAGCTTGGTAAATACTCACAGGTCTGTGTCAGAAGCCTGTATAGTATAAGGCTGATTAATCTGAGAATATCCTTACCAATATTTCATATTAGCTCCAAGGAAGTATTCTATTATTTTTCATAAGACTTAATACAGCATTTCTAGAGACTTTCAAATTCAGCCAGCTAACTTGTTTAAATTGGATAACTTAGGGAGTTATGACCACTTTCATCAGCTAAGAGTCTCCACAAGTAATAAGTAGCTCTTCATTAAAAATTTACACTGCTCATCTGCCCCACTTTAAAAGTTAAGAAAAATTCAAGATAAGGGAAAAAGGCAAGAATTTGCTCTCACATAACTTCCTTAATCTGAGGATCTGGCTGAAGTAAATTATAAATAAATGCACAAGGGTGCTTTTTTATTAATAGCTTCTACAAGTATGTTCTAGCAATTCAATAAGTATTCTAAAAATAAAATGTACACTTATGCACAGGTACAGAAATGTTATTCTTTACACTCAAAAGACATCCTTCAGATAAGAACACTTTGTAGAGTAAAAAAGAAACCCTTAGAAATGGATTTTTCTAAAACAAGGAAGAATAAAGCTTTTATTTAATGGTTTGAGTATCTGTTTTTGGCTTTGCTTGTCTTCAAAGAACAGTGTGTGTTATCAAAATCCTGACAAAACCTCAGTAGTGGATGCTACTTAAACACTTTTCCTTCCCTTTATTTTCACAATTCATTCAATAACAGCCTTTAACTCAGAAAAAAAAGTAAATGAGCGAGGACTTTATTATGCATAAGCAGCAAACGACCTTGCTCTATCTTTGCAATTTATTTATTTATTTATTTATGAAGTAGGTGGTAAACAAAGGCATTGAGCAACTTCAACACAGACCCAGCAAATATATTTCACTGAGTAGCATAACCATAAGCTGAATTCTTACGTGGGATCAGTGATGCAGGAAACCATATGAATCCAATTACCCAGAAACATTTCTGACTGAACACTTAAACTCTCAAAACTTGGTGTTTGGCAGAGAGCACAACAAACGCGCACTGCGAGACTTTGATGCTGCCAAACCTGCCTATTGTCCTCTCTCCACCTGCCCTCCTTCCTTGACTTCTCCTGGCTTTTCCTTGCGCTTTTTGGGCTGTCCCTTGTAGCTCTCTCCTGTTTGGCATCTTCTCCCATTTCCCTGCCAGATAAAGCCAAAGGCAGCAGCCACTCGGGCTAATTAAATGGTGCTGGCAGTGAGTTAACAGGTGGTGGCCCCAGCTGCTTGAGTTGCAGGGGTAGATAAGAGACCCATCACTAGCCTGTGCAAGGCACTATGATTAATTAGGACAAGAAGCCATTTTCAAGGAAGGGAGAAATAGATTTATAACAGAATTTTCTACTCCAAGGTAACAAACAATGTTTCTTCAGAAAATGCA
Source organism: Ptilonorhynchus violaceus (assembly GCA_013397565.1). Lineage (NCBI taxonomy): Eukaryota > Metazoa > Chordata > Aves > Passeriformes > Ptilonorhynchidae > Ptilonorhynchus > Ptilonorhynchus violaceus. The sequence continues at coordinate 1,638,556 of VZRJ01012175.1, read as the reverse complement.
GAAATAAATGACTCTTTTTTGAAGTGCTCACCACTCATCTTGACTATGTTCAATATGGCATATGCATAAGACCTACTTGACATAGATTTCTTCATATTAGTATTTTGTAATTTCTCTTTGCTGCAAACTCTGAGTTTTACCTTGCTTCAGGAAATGTTCTCTCCCTTAGAAGACCTCTTATTTTGTTTTCTTCCAAGTAAACTCACATGTTTGTCAAGAAAGTTCTGATTACTGTGGGAACTACTGTCAAGACATTTAAATAATAGCAACTAATACCATGTACAGTTGAAGAACTGGTTATGCAAGCTTCCCATGCAATCCTCCAGCTCCACTGGACTTCTTGCAGTAATCCCCCAACCACTGTAGTAAACTTTCTGAGACTACACCCAGTCCTCTAGGCATTAACCCCTGGAGCTCCTCTTCCATGGCTTCAGCCCTGCAAGTATGTTTTGAGGCTGAATTATGCAGCTGCTTTACGAGTAGCTGCCCCCAAAAATAGCAGCAGAGAACTGGGTTCACTTGCTCTTTGCCTTAGTGTTGCAACACAGCAAGAAACCCACCATGCTTAATTACCCTTTATTTTTTTTCAGCTGAGTGGTGAACTTTGGGAAGGTGATGAATTTCCCTCATTAATGAAAATTACAGACAAACGGAAACACAGGATCTAATTCAACACACCAGCAGCCTTCCAGTGGCACGATTTGAAATTAAAACCACCATGAAAATGAATATTGAAGGGGATGTACACAATTCAAAATCTGAGAAAGTCCTTTCTCATTCCCTTGCTTTTCTGAATATGCAAAGTCATCTCCTGAGTTGTCAGAGATATATCTGCAACACAGCTGTGTCATTTACATTTTACCAGTCTCTCTGCAGAGCTCAGCACGAAGAATAATATTAAATCAATGTATGTCAATGCTTGTTTAAAGAAAGAATAGACAAGCTTGCACTAATACACTGCCCAGCAAGGCAATACACTGGCACATTAACTCAGCCTATTAAAACAGATATTTAAGCAAGAAAGTCTCTCTGATATCACAAGAATCACAGGTTATTTTGCTTCAGAAGACACTCCTAAAAAGGGCAACATTTGGAACCATTTTGCTGTTGCCGACACGTTTTCTACCTTGCAGCAGTGACTTCAGCCACATGGTGATTACTGATCCCCTTAGCATATGGATTTCTTAGAGGAAATGTGTCCGGTTGTTGCTCTTCTGTGCTTTCCCTTCCTTTTTGCCTCCCACAATCCCAGCTCCTTGGCTATGACAAAGAAGCCACAGACAGGCTGTAAAGGTCCCCATCCTTCCATACTTAAAGCTGCTCACATTCTACTTAAGTTGTCCCTTTATCAAAGCAAAAACATTCTGGTTTTGGAGTGCCTGTGGAGTGATTCAAGGATTCAAAAAATGAAACTTTAACCCTGTTGTAGTTTACAATTAAAATCCTTGTGGCCTACCAGGAAAGTAATTTGGTAGGTAATGTAAAGGGATGATTTTGAAGTGAAAAGGTGACTTGCAAGGTAAATAAATATTCACACTGACTTGTAAAAAGGCAGGGAGTTGAAAAATATACCGTGTCAATCAGTATTTCTTTACAAGGTTAAATTTACAGCAAGCTACAAGCATCATCAAACCACACATACATATAGATACAACATGGTAGTCAGGCAAGTCTGTCCAGAATTCCCTTTCCTATTCACCTTCCAAATGTATTAAATGATACTCACTTGCAACATTATTATTATTATTTTTTTATTCGAAAGATTGCCTCCTTTGGTCCACACTAAGTAGAGGTAAGGACTTCAGGGAAGTTTTTTCTTTTGTTATTGGATCACAGGGGGTTCTCTCTGTAAAGCTCTTCTGAAGAGCTACTGCTTTTCGCAGGGTACTGAAATGCCTTCTACAAAGGAGGTTTTTGAGTTTGTGCCGTGGAGAGAAGCTGTACAACAGGTGTTCCTCCTTGCTTTGTTTACCTGAGCTGACTACTCACTGCTCAGAATCATATCCTTAAGAAAACAAATGATGGACCATGTAAGCATTTGCCTGGAAAATTTGATATTAGGCTTGAAGCCCTTTCTTGTTAAAGCAGCAAAATGCTCCCATTGACTGCGTGCAGGGTTCTGTTAGCACAGCTGTGAATACTTCAGGGAAGTGGGAGAAAGAGCCACAAACAAAGAATTAGCAATTACTATCTGGCTCATAAAGAAACATACAGATATGCCCCAATCAACTTAGTAATTCTCCATCTGAACCAGGAAAGATAAAATAGTGGTAAGTTAATTTAATAGTTCCTAATGGTTCTTTAGCATCTTCCAGCTGGGAATCTCATTTCTCAGTGTGATTAATGTCAGCCTCAAAAGAAAGCACAAGGTCAAAAATTACTCCAAGTTTATGAACTTAAACTCCAGACAAAATAGAACAATGATGAAATGAAATAGCTGAGGAGGAGAACAATCAATAACTCTTCTATCTTGTCAGAATTCAACTCTGAAAAATTAATACCAGATAAGAAATCGTACAACACAGCAAGGGGTGCTTGGGTTTACAAGGATCTACAGATTTCTCTAAATATTTTCAATTTTTAATACTGTATACATTGAGCATAGGAATTACTAGCTGGAGGCAGTAATTTTGAAACAAAAAGGGACCTTCAATAGATCCACAGGAATCCCAGAAATAATTAGAGCTGTAACTGGAAACACAAAGCCCAAAGCAATCAAGTATGAACACTGAAAAATGATATATTTTAAACTACACAAATATGATGAGAACAATGCCAGTGTAAATAACAAAAGCGGCCACATCAAACTTTTGATGGATAAGACTATCAAGATGGTAAAGATGGACCAAATCACACATCTATGTTCAAAAACTGATGAGAACTTTGAGATAAGTAGACATAACCTTATCAAGAAGCTTCAGTTTGTGCACTGGTAGATACAGAACAACTAAATAGGAAATGGAAGGAAACAGCTATGCCACCCTACAAAAGCAAAACCAAAGCCCCCATAGTGCTAGAGACCAGGAAATTAGGCTTATAAGAAAGGACTCATTTATCACCAGTAATGAACTGAAAATGGAAGCACAGATGAACTAAGAATTCATTGTGTCAGATTTACATGTAAGAAAGTTTCCCAAGTATTTCATTGCTGAGTAGGTCACAACTTTAATATCTCTGACCTAAAACTACAACACTGCAAGAGTGACAGCTTGAAAAAAAGAAAAATTTCTTTATCAAGCCCCAATTGTTTGTTTGTCCTACCTTCATTTAATGTGTTGGTGCAGCTGCTTTGGGCAGGAAATAAAAAATACTTCTGAAGCAACATTATACATCTCATGTGTTTCTAGCGTGATTGGTTCCATATTGTTGGGGCCCTCAAGCGCCTCTAGCAGAGATCCTCAGCAAATTTAAACATGTCAAACTGGATAAAATCAGAAATAGATGCTTTATCCCCACGGGCTAGGATGACTGCTACCCAGCACTGAAATTCCACCAGGGAAGATGCTGCCCTGAGCCCTGCATGCTCCCACGGGCTGCCAAAGGCTCTCAGCAGCCCCTTCCAAGCTCCTGTCCACACGTCCTGGTGCCTGTGGGGTTCCTCTCTGATCCTGGCTGAGACCTCAGCCCAGGGGTGCCCCAGCTGTGACACCACTGGCAGTGGGGCCAGCAGCCCCCAGCCCTTGCTGGGTGCCTCAGGTGGGCAACAGGCTCTTGGAGCACTGAAGATGTGTCACTAGACTAAGCCAACGTCCCTCAGCAACATTTTTGCTATCTGGTCAATGGGAAAGCTTAGGGTCTGGTTAGGTCTCCAGTTCAAAACTTAAGTTCACTACAAAGAGCCTCTACACCTAAATAAGTGGAGCAGAATTTAGGTATCTCGCATAACAGGGCATATCAGATCAAGGCACTGATAATCACAGAGCCATTGATCCAGACCTGCACACATAACCTATCAATTGCAAACAACAGGTGGCTCACGCTTCAGTGATAGACCATTACTACTATTGAATTTAAACAAATGCATGCTGAGTCTAATGGTTCCATAGACCATTATTCAGCATATTACAATACCAAAAAAACATTTAGTATATCTAAGACTATTTCAACTAGTAGACTAAACTTCTACTATAAAGCAGAACAAAATGAAAAGGCATTAAATATTTTTACTAGCTTCAATTGGTGGGAATATAGGTATGAAAGATTATGGCTAAAGGAGACAAGAGAACAATACAAAACCACAAGAACCTTAGAGGAAGAAAAGCATATTTAGCATATTGAAGGCAATTAATCATATTTCATTTTAGGAGGCCAGACTACAAAAAATTCCTGGAAAAGCACTGTAATTTCAGAAGGCGCTGGATATGAAAAAAAGAGAGTAACACATTGGATCAAATAACACATCCAGCTAGAGACCCATCTGACACTGAACACCAGCTAGAAAGTTAAACAACACAGAATGCTATTATTTTATATTTCAAATAGGAACAAAACAAACCCTCAGAAAGCAGTGAGAAAATTAAAATTTTGAAACAAAAGAAACTACTGAGTTTACCCCATCATTGCTATTACTCAAATTTTCAGTTTATCTAGCTCTACTGAAACTTGTATTGTTGTTATTTTACAACTGCAGAGTGACCAAGGAGATATGATATCATCTTGAAAGTGTAACACTGGAGATAAATAAGCTGCAAGTGCACATAAATGCTCAAAACTGAACACAAGTGAAGCATTAAGCAATTCTGTGAAAAAGACCTCACACCTGAGGTGAAGACTATTTCAAACGCGCTTCAGGAAAAGCTTCGAAAACTGTTAAATATTTCAGAACTTTTATCTTAGCTACAAAACACCGAGCAATGAAAACAGAAGCATTTTTTATTAGAAATAATATAATTAAAACCAACCTAAGATATTTTCCGTATAGCTTTTATTTTTCTAAATGGCTACAGATGATAGCTATAACTTTGAAAACACATTCAGTCTCAGAAAAATGACACATATAAGATAAAGTTATGTTCAATGATGCAAGGAAAACAGGGGAAAAAATTGAAATAAATAAATAAATAAATCTCTCATAAGCATTGACTGAAATGTTAACCAGTTTTACACTGATTGGCACTCATGCCTAAGAAGGCTCCCTAGGTAAGCCCCTATTTAAGATTTTCTCCTCAGCTTGAAACTTGAACATAATTATGTTTGACTAGGTGTCTCAGGGTCCTGCCCCCCCAGTCATCCCAATCAAAATTCTAGACAAAACCTTTCCTTCTTCCTTTGAATTCTCCCACCTCAGGTATCTTTCTCAAGACAAGCAAAAGACAGAAATTGGTGTATAGTGAAATCTTGTCCTAATATGCAGACGAAATGCAACAGCATCTCACATCCACGGGTTCTGGCATAGTGAGACTCCTTCCATCTTTATTTAAGATGTTAAGATTAGCAAATGAATTCAGAAAAGACTAAAGCAGGCTTTCCAACAGATACTATGATAGCAGAAGCCCTATTCTGTAGAAAATCAGACTAAAGTAAAACACTTCCAAGCCCTTCCTTATCCCGTTCAGCTTAATTTATCAATATATATTTCATAATACGAATTCTTAACGTGAATACAAATTTCGTATTTCGTATTCCTTAAATATGAATTACTCTAATTCCACTATCTGGATTCTTACAATTGAAAATAGAGGCCATTCATAAGCAGAAAAAAATTCACTTGGTGAAAAATGCTATAGGCGCATGAAGATTTTTCTGATGATATACTATCAAAGAAAATTTAGTCGAATTTAAACTGGCCCCTCATTTATCATAACCTGTGGGCAAGTCAGTTAATGACTATATTGATTCTCTTTTGTGTTCATTCTTATATACATCATCCAACCAAGGTGAAAGTAACCATGAGATATTAGTTTTAGAGAAAAATATTTCAATGATAAATGTTCAAAATTGCAGTTTAGGAATGATTATTATACAATGGATTTGCTGTTCTTAAATTATAGGACATATAATCACACCCGGAAATATCACATTAATAAATATTAGGTGATCCCTGGAAGCAGTGTATTGCTAGAAACTAAAAGGGACTTGAGTAGAATTGTATGAGCTGAGGATCTGATACATGTTGAGTGCCACTTTCACATGAAACTCAGGGGTACTGGATTGCCTGTGAACCTTTGCTCAAAGTTCAGTGGGAAACAGGTATCTGACAGCACCTGAGTTTCTTTAGCATGCCAATATCTGAAGATTAGAAGAGGGAAAAATATTTCATTTCTATGCACATCTGATTTCACAGGCACCTTAAACAGTGTTTGTTTTTTTGCCCTCACTGAAATGTAAAGAGCAGAGCCCACAACTCCCACCCTAATGTTTGTCTGTTTTGAAGAAGGATGATCAATGAAAGAAAAGGAAATGATCTTTCTTCCAAGGGCAGAAAGGATGCACTGCACTTTGTGCAAATGGCTTCAGCCTGTGAGGAAAGATACAGAGCAGACTGAACTGGTACACAACCAAAACACAGCACAACAAATTGAATTAATATGTCTTATATTAATATGTCTTTTAAAAATTCTGGGAGCAACATAATTTTTTTTCTTTGGCCTCCTCCTTATAAAATGTAACTATTCTTTGGCAACTGGTTTTCATTTTACAACTTAACAGTTCAACTAATGATCAATCCTTCGTTCCTAGACCAATTCAACCCATTATTTATTCAATGCATACTTAGAAAGTTTAATCTTTACAAGGATCTTTTTGATATTTTCTTTGTTAAAAAACCCTCTTTCTCACCAGCAAACGTTTTCCCCAATGAAGCCTGAAGACTCCTAGCCTTTTTTTTTAATGCTTCAGGTTGCTCAGTGTTCCAGGTTTTGTCAGCAGAAAATAAGACAAAGTTTAAGGTGCATGTTTGTGAAAACTGTGTTCACACAGGCTTCCCTTAGCTGCTTCAAGGTCAAGGGAAGCTGCACGGTGGTATGTGAAGTTTATCTTACAATCTTATTCAAGCTCTTTGGAGAAAAGAGAAAGGGAGCAGAGAGGGCAACCATTTTGTGCAGTGTCTTCTTTTAAGAAAACAATTGATTTCTTTTGTATTTTTATTACTGGAAAAAGTGAAAACGGATATCTGAGGAAAACAGAACCAGACCTCCTGTTGCAAGGACACTCGGTGAAATCCGGCTGGTGCCTCACGCACTGCTCAACCACAGGGAAAGCCTGGGCTTGGGAAGAGCCCCCGAGTGCTGCAGCTGAGGCTGGAGCCCCAGCGGGGTCAGGGAGGTGCCTCCAGGGACAGCTTCCAGGGGCCCGATGGAGCTGAGCTACAGCTGCTGCTGCCGGGAGGGGAGGAGATGAAATTATAGCGTGGAAAGGGGAGGCTGGCAGGGGAGAAAAGCAGAAAGTCTGAAAGGATGAAAACACAAGAGTCTCACTTTCATCCCTCGAATATTCTCAGGAATCCCTTTAGGGGGATGAAAGCCATCCCTTATAAGTCTGATTCCTCTGTCTTTATGTTTTGCAGGCATCTAGAGACAACAGAAATAAAGTGATAATGAACGAGAATTGGAAACAGTACAGACTGCTGCCTGAGTCTCATTGAAATGAGTGCAGCAAGACACAGGCTCCTTCAACAAACCTTGTGACCAGATCTTTTAGTCAACAACAACGATGACTGATGTGCAGTTATGATATGACACCCTCTGCCACTCCCAGTCAAAAGCCTTTGCAAGTAAAAACTCCTGTACAGTCTTATGGTCACAAAGCCACAAACTTGAAACTTAGGAAATTGTAGAAGTGAAGCTGCGTGACTGATCCTACTACAAGTTCCCAAGGCACCTCTTAGTCATTAATTCCATGACCCTATCAGAGTGTTCTCCCAGTGCAGAGCATAGATAACAAGCAATTGAAGTACAAAATGTTTGAGGTGTATAGACACCAAATGCTGATCAGGAATCAGACTTCTTTAAAACCAATAAATTCACAGACACCACGGCTGAATGTTCTCCAAAGGTGAACTAACACATTTTCCTCAGAAGTCTGCAAGATGGAGAAGGTAGTGTTATCATCTCCATTTCAGAGCTGGAGATCTGAGATGCCATTGTGGCTAGAGACAAGTTATCTGAAGAAAGTTGCTCTCCAGATTTCCACAACCAAAGCTTCCAGCCCCACATTTAGAAGCCGGTAGTGCTGGAGCTAATATGAAGGAAAGGACACCAGTGAATGTCCCAATACCCTGATGATCTCTGTGTTTTGGAGCTTTCAGTCTGCTGCCTGATAGTACAAGGTTGACTAGTTTCAGAGTTTTAGCCTAGCTAACCCAAGGCATCAAGCAAGCCAAAGACATTATAAAGCCCAAATAGGGACATCTCCTGCCTTCATGAACAGTTCCAGGCCAATACATAACTAGATGATTAGCATACAAAGGACCATTTCCAATTCTTATGAGAGGATCAGTAAGCATGTAATGATTTTTCCCTTCCACTGACTGTATTTAAAAAATATAATTTGTAATATTCTGAATCAGACACAAGTTTAATGTCTACTTTTGAAAAATACATTTAAATGTTATATTCATTTTTAAAAAAAAATCTAGGTTTATGTCCACATGACTAACATGAAATCAAATCTAAAATGCAGACTTTGACTGCTGTCTTCTATTTTTCTCTCTTCTTCCTAGTCCTTCTCCCAACAAAGCAAAATGTAAACCCTATTGCCATTTGTAAGTATGCATGTTAAAGAAAATTGATTGCTGAGCCAAAGTTCTGTATGCGCTGCAGAAAATAAGGTCATGCTTACAAAAGTTCTTTTAATTTACAGGAAACTGTGACTGATTGCTTGGGAAGAAAACAAAGAAAAAATTATTTTAGAGAATGCCGTGGCTCCTGAAATTGAGACAGCTTAAAGAAGAGGAAATCTTAAGGAGTGACAGACGTTTTGAAAGAAAGACTGCTAGCCTGGAAACCATCTCAGCTGCTTGCTTTTGAAATCAAATATCTTAATCTGTCACTTTCTTGGTGAGTTACCACAATCAGATCAAAAGTACTCAAATCCAGACAGGTACTAAGATACCAGACACCTCTGTGGACCTGTTCCTGAGCCTCTCCTTACCCATTCTATCAAATGGGAATAAAAGATTAATGAATTATACAATTTGCATGTCCATAGCAAATTGAAATATGTCTTCATGTCTTTGTTATTATACATTAAGTATACACAATGGTTTGGTAAAAACCTGCAAGTTTGTGAAGTTATGAAGCCTATCTTTTCTTAACCACTTAAGCTTTCAATAGTTAAGAAGGTGAAGAATTGTGTAAGTACAAGTCTTGTCTTATTACTCTTACACTTCAAAGAGGACACTGTATTTGCATTGTAATTACATCTTTGGAAACATCAACTGCTGTACCCTAAAAAGAAAAATATTTTTTGTGAGACTAAATTTACCACTACTCCTGAAAACCAGTGCTTTGCTGAGCCTGTATAGATATTCATTATTTTGTAAAATAATGATTTCTCTCACATAACACCATTCACATCTTAGAAACAACAACAGGGATTTTCTTTATCAAAAAGAGAAGTACTAGTATATTAAGCATTCAAAGTGGTTTTTTTCTGCAAGTCTCTTAAATGATTAAGAGACAACTTAGTCTTAAAACTCAGCTTTCTTGGTGTGAGACTCCTAAGTTACAAAATATACCTTTGCCTACCAAATATGAACACAACACCTTAACAGATGAGGTTTTCTCATTACTATAAACTCGTGTCAAAATGGTTTCTGGCATTTCTGTGGTACTACAGAAGCCCCCAGCAGCATTTCACAACATTTTGCAGTACCACTGTGATCCTGAAATGATACAAACTGGATATATTTTCCTTCTTCCCACTGTCTCACTGCATACAAACCCCACATTTGCAGAAACCTCAGCAGCAGCTTCTAAGTGTTGGCTCAGGTTCTGCTAATTATGAAATGAACTGCAAAATGAGTGGGTTTTTTATGGCTTTACATCGAAGCACCCCTTGTCACCCACCAAACTGATTTATGGGATCATGTCTAGGTGAAGAAGCTACAACAGCTTGCTCTTCTGTAGTTTAAGAAATTACTGACATTTTAAATATATCAAAAAGTCTAATTTGGAAAGAATAAATAATGTGGTCTAAATATTTTTACTTCATGAAGCTGGGCTAGCTGCAGCAGGACCCAGGTTATTCTCAAGACAAAGAAGTCCAGACAAAAAAATCTTGGCATCTACAAATGCCATATGGAGGGTCCATGTGTCGTTGTGCACTAAAATTATCTTCCAAATTTTTTTTCCCAAGTTATTTATAATGTATTGACATCTTCCCAGCTCTTTTCCTTTCAAATCTGAGAGGAGGAGAATCACATTAATTTTGAGTCCAGAAGCAGAGAAAAATAAAATTAGATTGAAAAACTCCAGCGAAAGTCTGAAATGGCTCTTACAGGCATAAAAAAACCCTTCTTATTAAGGCCTAGTGTTGTGGGACTTTCCACGGCTTGAGGCTTAATGCTCTCCCAGGGCAAAGCTGAGGGTCTATCCTTTCTCATGGTTTGATGCTCCTGTTTCTAACCTTCATGGTTTGTTAGCCAGGTGACCTTCAACCTTTGATCCTGGGCAGACTATTAGCGGTGACACCAGGAGATTTGCCCCAAGAGCTCGGCTGCAGGGGAGCAGTCCCAGGTGCACCATCAATGCACCTTATCACATCATTCTACAATTAATCAGTGGGATATCAAAATACACTCAATGTGCATATATAAATGTATTACAAATAAATACACGTGAATATAAATAAAAATTGGCGTTCAGGGGAGATAAGTCAAGCTGCATCCCTTATACTGCTGTGACCCACTTTTATGCATATATTCCCCAGTTATTCCAATCCAAAATAGGATTTATGTGTGTACTTTGCTTCAGGCAAAATCTTAGTGCCATGACTGGGGAGTGTTCTTTAAACAAAACTGTAGAAATCAATGACACAAACTACTAGAGAAAGTGTCTGTGTGTTTCAGCAGCTTTTGTTGAATTGGGGTGTAATCCCAGCTTTTTTGACTACAAACTAACATTTCAAAACTTGGGACAGGTTTGACTACATGTCAGGGAAACAATTCAACACCTACCATATTCAGGGCATTATTGTAATAGCAATAATAAATAACATCCCAGAGCTTAGAGTTGTTTAAAAGAATCGCCATTGAGAAACCAAAAAAAAATTTTTATACCTCTTTTTAATTGTAATTCCCTCCATTTCTTCCCTTCAAGATTCACATGGATGTCCTCTAAAAGATTTATTTCAGGATAAAAGACTAAAAGGAAGCTTTCTGTGGTGAAAATATTTCACTAGTTAAATTCTGCTGTGTTCAATGCAGTTGTAAAATGAAGACATATTTGATGTAGGAATGCTGTATCTTGATACAAATTTGAAAACAATCCTAGAATCACACCTTTTTTTTCTCTATTTAAACTATAATGAAAATGAAAGTATAGGCCTAAGACAAGAAGAATAACAGCTATGACAATAGAAGGTCCAAAGAAGATGCCAAAAAATCATGCTCCTTAAAGCAAGTAAAACAAAACAGTATTGTTTGACTGAGTTTATGGAATTTGAAATATATATTTCGCACATAACAGACCATGATTCAAAACAGCTGACCTATCCTCAAGGAGAGTTAAGAAGAGATTTTATTGACACTTGCAACTTAAAATGGCTCCATTGACAAAACTGTAACATGAACCAAAAGCCTCATCTTGCAAAGTCTTTTGTCCTTTTTATAATGTGATGTGGGAAGTTCCACTGACCTCATGGCTTGGCAGGTTAAGCAGGCAGCTACATCTTCTCCTCTTTAGAGTTTAGTTTGCTTGTGATCCAGTAAATGAAGAACTCAGAACTGCCAAGCTGAAAACTCCGCATTTTCATTTGGAGGCCAATAATTACGTGGACTCAAAGGCAGGGAATAATAGATAACGAGACTAGGGTCACAAGGAGATAAGAGGGAAGAAAAAAATTTGGCTGAGAAAGGAGTTCCAGCTGCTGACTCATAGAAACATTTCTCAAAAAGTTCATGAGGATGTTGCATAGAGATTCAGTATGTGTGTGTGACATCTGAATAATCCATGGATTAAGAGCCATAGACACAGTTAACATCCTTCCTGAGCTTTTAAATTGTAAAGATTATCAAGCATGGAAGTTTCTCTCTCTCTCTCTCTCTCTTCATTTTTCTTTTTAACAATAAAATTTATGGGTTGTATTATGTGCGTTTAAGAGTCTCTAGGGAGTTCCCATACCTGTGTTGGCTGTATGTATTAAACTTTGGTAATATTGTTATATAAAGAATCATAAAGAAAGGAAAAAAAATCCAAAACCCCAAATTTCCAGAATATTTTTGTAAACTTAAGTAGTTAAAAATAAATATTAAGTCTACATAACAGATACCTGCCTCAGTTTTGAGGAAAAGATAAACTCTAAACAAGTATAAAACCAGCCTCCAACTTTGTGCTTCTCACACTCCACTATTCCCAGCAACACAGGCAAAACCTTTCTTGAAATTTCTCCATCATCATTACCAATACAATTGCATCACAGACAACAGCACAATTTAAAAGCACCAAGACAGTCATCAACCTCCCTTGATGCAGTCTCCAAGTACTTAGTCATAGGACAAGTTGCATAAAACATTCCAAATTCAGCAGAATACTGAGGTTTATGCCTTAAAACAGCAGTTAAGCACATACTTTGTTCATTTCAATAGGGCTTACGCATGCAGTTAGCAGCCTTGCTAAATGAGGATGAAAGTGCTGAGAAATTAATATTGGTTCTACGTTTGAATTTCCTGGTGTCTTAAAAAGGCAGACTTTGGAAGCAGTTTGTAAATACATTCATTTATTATTACATAGTCACTAATAGACTTGTTCTGGGGAGTCCTATAATAGTACAGTGCAGATTCCTCAGATTATGCAAAAAAATCAAAATACCTATTATATGCAATGTCTTTCATGTAAAATGATATGCCAACTTCCATAATCATTTGCTATTCTCTCTTTAGAAAAATTTGATATCTTTTAAACCTCCTAATTATAATAACAAAAAAAAGACCTTTTTAGTAATAAGGAAGGAAACTGGCACAGAATCATAATAAAGAAAAGCCAGCTGAGGGGCCTGCTAGAAAACAATACTATGTATAATTGGTGTTTAATTATGCAGAATTAACAAATGGCAGCAGCACTGGTTGTATTACTTGACCAGGGCTCCTTGCCAAGTCAACAAGCTGGTTTTAATGTAGGAAGTAACCCATTCAGTTATCTGTGCCTTTGAACAGGGCCCTGACTGCTGCATTCTCCATCTGCGTTGCCAAAAACATTTAGCAGAAGAAAGAAATCTGTTGATTTGCTAAAGCAAGATAAATTTTTGTCATTGATATGGGTGAATGCACCAATAAGATCATAAAAAAGTTTTCTAAACATTTTATTCATCTGGTGCCAATGGTTTAGTAACACCACGAGAGCTCAAAATACTAATTAGTATGAATTTGCAGGGTTGATATATTATACAAAAGAATATCGAACATGTTTATTTGAATATATTGCCTCTACTAATCCCTCCCCTCTCCATACACACATATTTGAATGCATTTAGAAACATGTTTAAATATTTATGTTCTCTAGAGCCTCATTACATAATTTTCTCCTATGGTAAGCAATTAATTTGCATTTTGGAATGACTACTACGACTACAATGATACGTAGGAGAGGCTCTGCAAAGTGTCTGCCAATGTGCCTACACTCACAACTGACCCCTGTGACAAACCTGAGCACCCACCTCACCAGCAGCATTCAGTATTAAATTCAGGTAAGGAAAGCCATTGGGGGAAGGAGAAGGGAACAAAAACTCTTGGAGATCCCCAAAAGCATGTAGTAGTCTGCCCTTTCTTCTAAACTCTTTCATGTGTAGGTTTTCTTTGGGGGTTGTCACCATGATAACAGTAACAGTAGCAGATGTACTGGCAAATGAATGAGAACCTTCAAAGAGAACTGCATTGACACACATATTTATGCTGTATATTTATGCTGTTTGCAGGAAGGCAGAAAACCTATTGAAAGCTATGGAGGGAGAAGCAGAATTTGGGGTTTGACAGAAGAGAGAATGCAGATTTAAACTAAACAATTGGGAAAGTCTCTGTCACCCAAACTCCTCTAAAGACTTGCATAGATCCAGTTTCACCTGGAGTTGGTATTGTTAAATCATAACTAGTTTTCTCTTAGGTCAGACCAGGATTTAGGTTACTGTAAGATACAGTGAGCTAGTCTCATCTGAAACCCTGGGAGAAAGATCAGGCAAAATTAGCCTTTCTCATGAACAGTCATTGCCACAAATCTGGTTGCAACTGAAGGAAAATTAAGAACAGAAGATTAGTCTTTGCTTTCAGTGCTTCTCAGGATGACAGAGTGCATGCAAACCAAGAACAACAAGCTATGGAGCACCAAATGTGATGCAGGACTAAAGGGGGTCCTCTTTTACATCCTTAAAAACAATGGGCTTTAGCATTCAATTCTCATTTTAATCTCCCCCCTTTACTGGAAAACAACAGCAGTTTTTTGCCTTTTTTCAGTTGTACTTTTTCAATGACACTCAGCATCATAAAAACCAATTCTTAAATCCACAGCATGTTATGTTTGGAAAGAGAAAGTTAAATAAAAATGCCCCTCTGTGTGTGCATGTACATCAGTACATGACTTTGCGAAGTTGGGCTATTTCCAATGCAAACACAAGTAAATCTGGACATCCTCATATATTCACTATTTTATAGGCCCAGTAAAACTTGATCAAAATCCACTTATACTTGTCGGTTGTGTGACTTAACCTTTAGGGTAGATTAATTAGATTAACAGACCACATACTGTAGATTCCAGTACTTCCTCAATAGCTATTAAATTACACAGAAGGAATTATGTTTTAAAGTCCTGCTTCCTTAAATCAAATTCCAACCGTCACCTTTCTTTCATTTATTAGACTGCAAAGCTCTTGTTCCTTTCTTAATAAAAACTGAACCTCTGTTAAATTCCATCCTTAGTACTTGATGTTATTTGTGATTTCTCTGCTTAGGATCAGATAACTACAGAATCTGATCTACAGATTGAGAACCTGAGAATCTACTGAGAATCTGAGTCGGCAGTGAAGAAATACACTTCCTAACAAATATTCTACCAAAAGAGTGAAAAAGGTGGCAGCAAAGAGTCAGAGAGTAGCAGAGTATTCTTACTTTTGAGTGACCAGTGTCAAAATGTTGTCCTGTCAGTGAATAAAAATTCAGTACACTTCCCTATATTCCCAGACCCTAGGGAGCCTGGGGATGCCCATAAACATGAACATAATATCCAGTATTTCCCCAAAAGCATAAACTGTATGCACAACACAACATGAAAAGAAAAGGTTTTGAGCTTTCTTGCACTTGCATCTACCTATAGACTGTTCCTAGTGTATTACAAACAGCACAACGATTAAGAAAATATGCCAAGCTTTAAAAACCAAGATCTGAGATGAGATCTCTGTTCTGAAAAAGCTGCACAGCTGGGATGAATATAATAATAGCAGTGCTAAGGGGAGGTCAGCCCTCTGCACTCCTTTGGTGCAAGAAGGGAGAAGATGGAATCCAAAGATCTGTGACATGAGAACATTACTATGGACGTAGAATCTACTGCACACCTGCTGATGCACACTCTTCCACCCAAATGCCAGCACTCTCCTGTTGTCAATATTGCTAAAAACTTTAAAAAAGTATGGAAGAGTCTGCCATAGTGTATTTTTTTAAGCTTTCACTATGCCAAGACTGCCTTTGAAGCAATGCCCCACAAGCCAGCACTAAACACATCAGCATGTGCCCGGGCTTGGTCCCCATTAATGCTCCAGGAATTCAGGACTGTTCCACATAAGGACATCAGAAATGTTTGTTATCATCAGGACACCAGTCTCATTCTTTTTCTGCAGCTCATTTCTGCATTGTGATATTAATTTTACAGCACACTCCCACCTTTCTCACTGCATTTGCTGCCAGTGTGACCCTTTCTTCCCATATTGCTGAAAGTAGGTGTTGGCAAGTCCCCTTACAGGTAGTGCAGTTGCTTAACAGCAAGGCCAATCCATGGCTCCTAAGGTCAGGCAAGTTTTCTTTCAGGGTAGCAATTTACCCACAATTGTATTTTTCCAAAGCTATGTAATTAAATCCATATGGCTGCAGTAAATAGCAAAGCAGTCCTGGAGAAAAGGCATGATGAATAAAGACAAAAGAATCCTTCACCTTTCTTTACAATGCACTAAAAGCCACCTACTTGTATACATTTTTAAGACAGAAATTTCATTTCATTCCTTGCAAGCAGGCAGAGCCTCTAAGCAGCCTGAGACAAAGAGGGTTTGGAACAATGGATGAAAAAGCAAATCCTGACAACCCTGCACTTGTGTGATCAAGTAGCAGAGCCCAGGAGGGGAGCCTGCTAAGGCAATTAGGAGCAGATGACACTTGCCAAGAGAGACTTCAGTCTTTAGGCAATTCGGTTGAGAGAGACTTCAACAGATCCTACACAGCAACCCAAACCTGCCCCAAACTGCTCAGAACTTCTTCAGGATAGGAACGGAGTCCCATGTCTGGCACAAAGTACGACAAGCCATGAAGAGTCCTTACTATAACCATGGCAGCGCATAAAAACATTCTTTAAATAGCATTATTTTATTCTATTGGACTTTTATGCCGTTCTGGTGCTGACATCTTTGTGCTTTGCACGGCAGTGCGGGAGCTCAGGACTGCTGAACAACGAATCAATGATTTCGCAGAAGACCCTTTATTGTTTACATAACACCCTACTTATACGTTTTTCAGCTGCTGTCCACGCGATCACGCATTACTTGATTGGTCCCTCTATCTTGTCCACGCGCTCTGCACGCACTTTTCAGAAAATAAGATTGGTTCTCGTCCAGTGGGGCACAGTCTTTCTTTATCTATTTATTGCTGCCTTGGTATTGTGTTCTTCAGCTTCTTCTTTCCCAATTTAGCACAGTTTACATTTCAGCAACCTTGATGAATTCCTGAGAGCTCTGATGAGAATAACTAAAGATGGTTTGGCTGGGGCACACTATCAGGGTTCGAATACCTTACAACACAGCAGGAAAAGGAAGTGTACATATTTTACACTATCTATTCCTGCCACCCTAATTTGGATGCCACCTACACCCTCCGTGTTGGGAAGCTGCTCCACGGTGATCTAAAGCACCTGGAGTAAAACTATGACTGGAAGAGCCTGTCCTCGTTTATCAAGTACTTGTCAGCTAGACATAAGCAGTTAAAATTGCATGTCTAAAATAGGTGACATGATCTTGCACTGTAAATAATGCTAGACAGTTTCTGCCCCAAAATGCTTGCAATTCTAAGTCAGAAAAGAAGCAAAACAGAGAGGCTTAATTTGCTGTATTCCACAAGTTAGCAGCAGAGAGGGAAACAGCACCCAAAGTCTGTTCTCCATTCACTGGACTTCATCTGCACAGGCAATGTACGATCACATTTTGAGGTTTAGCAAAAAATCACTTCTTAAAGGAAATTTTATGATGAATATTAGAAAAAAAAAGAAAAATGAAAAAAAGGAAAAACATCCTTCTCTTTTCTTTCAAGCCATGAAAAATAAAATTCTTTAATGGCTTCATCTTCTTACTTAAGATAGAAATCTGCGTTCTGGACTCTATTTTTCTCCCATTTGATTACCATATTGAATCGTGGGGGCAAAAGGCACACAGTGAAAGATACATTCTTTGAATGAAAAAAGGAAAAATTCTTAGTGTCACAGATGGCTGTCAGGATGAAACGAAGCTTGTGTCTGCTGAGGGAATGAGACCTTAGTGTGAAATCTGAATAGAAAGGAACATAGCAGAAGGCAACATTTCAAAAGGAGTTCAGCACCAACTGGCATTGTGAGGGTTAATTTACTGCCAGGAACTGCTGGGCTTTTCATTCTCAGTAGACACACAATAGACAGCTCCCAAAAGTACCCATCATAATCACAGATGCCGGGGATTAATGCTAAAATGAAAGCTTCATGAATATTAAAAATATCAAAACTGCTAATGATGTAGCAGAGTTTGGAATAACAACCAATCTGAAAATCTAAGAGTGTGCCATGCAGACATAGTGAGACACTGTCTTTTTAAAACTGATTAAACCTACTCAATTTGTAACAGAAAGAGGCTTATGCATATTAGGAGCTGAATTGAGTGCCAAACTTTACAAATTGCACAGGCTAATTACCATAATTAAGCTTTGGATTGAAGAAGAAAATTCCATTTATCTCAGAATGACTCAGTGGAACTTCAACAAAGAAGGCAAAGTACATCAGATGGTTTGGCCTTTTTTTTCCTTTTCTTTCTTTTTTTTTTTTTTCACCTAAGTGGCGTTTCAAAAGCAGTTGTGAAAAAAATAGAGTAACAGCATAAAAATATCTTTTCCTTGAAAAATTGGAAAAAATTCACAGTTTAGGGATCTGATTTTGTAATTTGTTGTAAACCCTCCTCTACAAACTAGTACAGTAAAATATGTCCTATTTTTCAAATATAAAAGCCAAAGAGAGGACACAGGGGAGGTGTTTGATCCACTGGACTCTCCTGCTGCTATGCAGATCTCCTGTTTGCCCTCATGCTGATGCAGAGAAGTTATCTTGAAGGATGAAATATCAGCTACCACATTTTACGATAAAGTTTACATGTTATTCTATTACTTTGAGCTGGATCCAAAGACTTTCACTAATCTCAAACGGGATTTTCCGTAGGGAATGCGTAGTCTGTGAACAATCATAGCACAGCTGTGAAAACTTTATTATAGGGTACAGAAAACTGTCTTGCTCTATTTCCTTTCCTATCCTAATTTAGGAAGCAAATATCATATGAAGGTCTTCCTTAAACTCACCTAGACTTTTAAGTCAAATATGTGTGGAACTATCACAGAAGCATGATAAACATGAGAATACAGATACTGAGGGAAGATTAGTCCTCCCACCTACAACATTACTGGCTTTTCACCCATCAGTTTCTTCGGTTTTGTTTCCATCTACCTAATTTTTGCTTCTATGATGATGTCTACACATTTTCAGTTCTCTTTACAGAATGAATGCTTTGAATAAAATGGTCCTGAAAAACTGCACGTACAGGTCCATTTCTAGAAAATAAGCTCTAAATGCATAAAACACCCTCTAACAAAGCAAATTAACCAGAATTGCATTTCATTCAATGTAGAACTCAGGACAGTTGTAATAAATGTGGATTAAAAGCATAGGTAAGCATAAGACAGAAAACCAGGCAAAATTAAAGAGATGTCTTTGTTTAAACATAATTTTATGCATCTAGTTCAGAAGAATCATGAGGCCATCAGAATCTTTGCCGTCTCTGCAAAGAGAAACCAGAAACAATTTCAAAATGCAGATGGCTAAAAGTGGGATGTGTGACACAAAAATAGAGGGAGAAAAATCTGGTGATACTTGTGTATCAGCATAGATGCTTGCTGGAGCACTTTTTTATTAAAGAATCACTAAAATTATAAAAGAACATATTCATATGTAAGTGAGAAGAAACTACCAGCTAATTCTAGTCCATTATTTGCATCCATCAAGACCAATTCAAATTTTTAATGTGGTATTACTCATCTCATTTATTCAAACCACACATATCTTAGAAAGTCTAATCTCATGTAGCAGCTAAGACACAAAAATTACTACCACATTTATTTATTGTGGAATCAACAGATATTATATTAAACCACCAAATCATGGTTTCTTATAAAAAAAGCCTTCCATCTATGCATGCCATGCCTGTCCCTCTTTTATGTGGCTGCTCATACAAGCAACTCTGAGATAGCCATCAGCTGAAATTCCCCACTATGCAGACTCATCACCCTGGCAGAAACACCACTCTGCATTCTGAATAATCAGAAAGCATCCAGTTCACATGCTCAAAATTAGGCTTGTGTTACTTTGTGTGGTGTCAGAAGAAAGACAGACAAGTTGTGGAGGCCCTCTCATCACGAGGAATTTCCAGAATTGGGATATGTAAGCAATTGTGCTGAAGATGAATGTGACTGAGATGTTTTGTCTGTTACCAATTTTGTACATGGAAATGTATCAGACTCCTTGTATCAACTGGCAATATATTCATCAGACATAGGAGAAATGCAAATATAAAAGGTATAAGAATCACAGATTTACAGCACTCTCATGCTTTCTTATGCTCATCACTAAAAAAGGAAAAGACATGCATTCATTATCAACATACATCATAAGAAAGATTATCCTTTCCTTTTTTTGCCTCATTTTAAGAGCCTTTTCTTGTTCTTCTATGGAGCTATTCCAGAAACACAGGTGGCTGTTACCAGATGAAACAGCAACAGAATTCGCAGTTCAAATTGTCCTAATCTGATTATGTCAGATTCTTTTTATATCAATTTGTTATCAGAGACTCCATTTTGCCCTTTTTTTCCCCAACAGCCCTGTGTCCAGTGGGAAGCTCAGTGGCCTGAAACTGCCCCAGCAGCTTGTGCAAGGCAAACCACTGAAATGCCCAAGCCCTGGTTTTTGAGTGTTCTACTGGCACGAGAGTTTTCTCTGCAATAGAATAAATTTCTGAGTGGCTTCTAAAGACAAAAATACATTATTTAATGATTCCAACAGTAGGACACTTGTTGACTGAGCAGAAAATCACCACAAGTTCAATATCTTGGGTGTAAAATGCCAGCACTTAAGATGTGTCCCTGCTTCATCTGATCTTTTGTTTGGTGCAGCATTCCTGGAGTACTGGTGGCTAGAATGAACTGCATATTGCTAACAATGTTATCAATGTTATGTTACTTAACAAAACTATCTCTGTCCTTTCTCAGAAAATTTTTCGTTGCCCTCACATTAAGGCCAAGGAAAAATCTTTTTACTCTTGGATTTGTAAACAAGCTCTTAAAACACATATTACTTGATGTTTACAATGTTTCCAACAAAAATATCCATATGCAAGATGCCCTACTGCAGGTACTCCCTGCTGTTTATTCCTCAGATAAGAGCAGGAAAGACAAATTCCAAATATTTGAGTTTTGACTGACTGATTGTTCAGTTAATAATTCAAGGTTTCACATAGTCTGTTCCCTTAAATTTGCCTGTTTGTTTTTAGTTTTTTGTCTAAACTAGTGAAACCACTGAAAATACCTCAATCCAATCTATAAATGTTGAGGAGGAGGCACATGAAAGTAAAGCTACAGTTCTATCATTTATTACCTGCAGGAAACACATGTCTTCAAAATATTTAAAATTAGTAAGGACACAAGAGTTGTGTATTGTTGAAACCACATTATTAAAGTAATTTCATTCAAACAACTGTTCTATATTTTGCATTTCTAGAACTAAAATAAAGGTGTATACACATATTTTTTAGAAACTGCAAAGTTAAAAAGGAAACACAAAACAACCACAAAGAAGGTGGAGTCCTAAATATTCATGTTTTACCAGCTTAACAAAACACTAAGGCTCTTTAGAGGCTGGTATATTATTACTCAAGAATTGTTATTACAGTTTATAACGTGTCTGTTATTTCTAGAATAACTAATGATTTTCTTTAGTTTTCTTTACATATAAACCTGTTCAGTGATGGGCTAAAAACCCCCAAGCCTTGCTGTGGCGTTCAGAATAAAGATGCTGAAGAACCAACCCCTGGCCCTTCAAAGGGCTAAATGAACCTGAAATATGCCTTCCTTAAAAACTCTCGTTCTTGTCCTGGCCTACAAGGAACATGGCAATTCTACCACCTGATGCTAATGAAGCTCTGGAAGTCTTCCAAAAAGTATACTTTGGAATTGCATGCTTGAATGTTAACCTGTCAGCACAGTAGAGCACAGACCTAGAGGTTTTTAAATTCTTGCTTATTTTTAGAGTATTTCCAGACACAGAATAGAAAAAAAAGCCACTTAAGTCACCTTAAGCCTTTAGTATGAAAAAGTGTAGACATGATCTGAGAGATATCTAGAATGAACTTTAGAGGAAGAAATTTGGGTAATACCCCCAAAGAGTAGAGTAGAGTTTGAAAAAGAACATATATTTTTATTGAACTGTGGATTATGAATATGCTGAAATTTCATTTATTCTGAATCTTGAATTATGAAGAGAATAGTGGCAGGATCCAAATACCCCAAGAATTAAGGAATATATTGCCTATCACCTGTGGGTTACTGGTTCAAATTCTGTCAGCTGAATAGTGACAGAAAGTCAATACAAGGCAACGGCTGTTCCATGAACTACATGTGAATCAGATAAATAGGCCAAGAGCAGATCCTGGTACTATACAATTCCTGATGAGTAACAGCTGGTAGTTGTAGCAAAACAGCGAAACTGAACTCTCTAACAAAGACTCATGTTATGAAAGTATGCATTTGGAAGCAGGGGCTGCACATCATTTATGCTGTAGCTTCCAAAGATCCGTTTACCTTCAAATGCTGTTAATGTGGCATGAACACATATACAAAATCAATATCACCAGGCATCATATTCCAAAACTCTGCAGAGATCGCTTTTGCTGCCCAGGGAAATGCATTAACTTCCCAGAAATATTCTCTTCAGTGAATGGTATGCACCAATGCTCTTTCTTGCAAAGCAATTAATGAAAATGATAATATAAAAAAGGCTATATTGGTGCTACATGACTATTATAATGATGACAACACAAAAACCATGCAAAGATAAACACTATTAGACTTTTTCAATCTAATACAATTCTATACTAATACATTTTTTAAAACAAAACTTTAAAAGCGTTAAGAATTTTTTTAAAGTTGAGAAAAAGGAGGGAAGAAAAGGCAGGAAGATGCTAGGTGACATTCTGTCTCTTTTTTTTAGGAGCAGCTGATTATTAGCATCAATTTTCTGATTTTAAGATTTTTCATTCTAGAAGTTCATTTCCAGTATATTTCAATGAATGACAACTTTCAAGTTAAACTAAGTCCCAGGAACCCCGAAGTAAAATTTTTTTGGTGCTAGTGTGGCCAGAGCCATGGGGAATTTGTCAAGAAAGTAAATTCACTGGTACTGTAAATCAAGCTGCTCTCTAAATTTAATTTCCCACCTGGCCAGAGTTTTTTAGAAAATAGGAAAGCCAGCTATTTACCACCTACACTGCAGATAATGCAAAGGATTCTGCTAATACCATCTGGAAGCACAGTTAAAAACTTAAATAATTTAAGTCATCAGAATTTAAAGAACATGTTTTTGGAACAGATTTAAGTGGCTCCCAAAGGAAACAAGAATTAAAATTAATAGGTTCCAAATAACAAAACAATTTAGAAAAATGAGTGATATTATCAATGCTTTTATTCATGCTGCACACATCATTGTCCTCTTAATTCCATATTTTCACTTTTAATTTCTCACAGAATTGTATAAAATGCAGTTTATTATTTCAGAACTCAAACATATCAGTAATATAACACAATTTTGCCTAACTTTGAGGCGGCAATTTTCGTGATGTGCATTTTTAAAAGATCCTCAGATATTTTTTCAGAGAAAGTCCTTGGATTTCTACTCTGAGTTACTCCTTTTCAGTAGATCTAGCTCCTTCTACGCAGAGTACCTACCTCTTCCATAATCTACATTTTCCGTTAGTTCGAAGACAAAGAAATAAACTCTGCTATGCTTTTATCACTGAACTTCTTGCACTGGGGCTGAGCTGAAGTTTCGCCTATACAACTTTTTGTACTACGAAGAGAGGGTAAAAGCAGCTTTATCCCGGTTATAGCATAGGAGGAATCCTTTGAAGGAGCTGAGGAGTACTTGCAGTGCATTTAAAATGATAATGCAAAATATTTGGAATATTTAAGAAAAATCTAAATCAATCAATCAAACGATATGCCCCTTCCACAAACACTTTGTTTGGTGGAAAAGGACAACCCAATTTGTAACAACCTGTGAATCCAATGTGCACATACTTAGCAAAACCTCTTTTCAAACCACACAAAATTGCAAATATCTGTACCAAGGCTAGCTACAATTCTCCAAGAGTGGACAATAATTTTAAACACCTGTTTTTACAGCCTACTGGATTAATATGGCTGCTTCTGACAGACAAGCACCGCAACTAAACCATCAAATTACAAACCCAGTTAATCTTGGGAGAACCAGAAGAGATGGAGAGAGTGGAAAAGGATACAAACGTCTATCTGTGTGTAAGCAAGTGATAAATCATGGGGCACAACATTATTTCCTGGCATCTTTTTATAATGTGGCTAGAGACTGATGAAATACAGGACCAGCCATAGTAAATCTGATAACTGGTTCTTATCAAGCCCAGATTTCTGTCTGTGCTGGCTGTTCAGAAAACTAAAATACATCCAATCTATTTGAAAGCATTAGAGATGCAAGAAGACTTCTCAATCCATTTACAGTTGGAAGAATAAGTTAACTTTTTTATTTAAGAGAAAAGCCTAAAAAGTAAAGAAGTTATAAAGAAACAAAATACACTGCGCATGAGAGAGACACTGAACATTTCAGAAACTGTTGCTGATAGGGGTCCCAAACAACACACTTGGAGTGGAAATCACTGCCACATGTTAAATGTATTTAGGATGTGATGCAGAAGGGCAAGATTAGTACAAAAATTCTAAATATGTGTGGGGAAGGAGATAACCCCTGAGGAATTCCAGCTCCACATAATAAAGGTGAAACTGCTCTGCTCGGGTTTCTCCAGGCTGGCTGCAGCTACATCTGTGTTGCTATTCCCACCACTGGTTTCACATGCAGCTGCACCAAAACACAAATGTGAGGAGAACCCAAGAACCCATCTGTGTTTAGCATGATATCGCCACAGGCACTAGAGTGGCAAACATGCAAATGAGATGATTAATCAGGAGGTAATTACGCTCAGGTTACTCTTTCTGTTACAGGACTGCTTTGATAGCAAGATTGGGAGTTATACATAGGAAGAGCTCATAGGGGAAAATGTTACAGTACCCTGTGAGACAGTTTAAAATCATTTACAAGTACATTTTCTGTAATATTTAGATGAATAGGTTCTCATTTATGAGAATAGGTTTATAAGTCATTACCTAAGTGAATCTTGACGGTGAGAAGCAAGTCTATAAAACATTGATTTCCAAAATAAAACATTGATTTCCAAAATAAAACATTAACATAGCACCTTCCTGCTGAGGTAATTCCCTGCCACAGGGTACAATCTATTTATTAATTTCCTTCAAGGACTTTTTTCTCAAATCCAGTGATTCTCAAGTCTTTCCACGTCTTAGGACTCTGCTGCTGCAAAATAAAGCAGGAGTCACTAAAGGAAGAATATCTTTAAAAAACAAAAAAATCCAAGATGTAATGAGCATCTTCACTGACTATACAAAATATCTTGGTTTTGAATTCAGATGGGTTAAGTCAACAAGCAAAAATCTGTAGCAGTTGGGTTGCAGAGTAATAGGCAAAATTTTTATGCCCAGAGCATAAGTGTAAGGCACTGGAGGATTTTTATCTCCAATTTTGAGAAAAATTGCTCTAGAGGATGTTCAATGATAGCAATCAAGAAAAGATATCCCTGGCTGCAACTCATGGATCAGCTACTGACTTATCGACTGCACTTCAGGGTTGGGTGTTATTCTGCACTGTACTGAATCTAAGTGCATTCTCAAGATGTGTTATTCCTATATTACTCAGCATTCAGAATGCAGCTGACATTTAACACTCATTTCTATAAACTCTTTAATTCCCTGTATGCTTACATGCACACGTTTCCTACTCCTGAACTTTTATAGGATCTGGGCGCAGACTTCCACAATCGGTGGAACAACATCCGTGTCAGAGCTAATTCACGAGACAAGGACTTCAATGTTAAGTTGCTCTGAAGATAATAAATCTTTGTGGACTCAAGCCTGTGTTGTCTCCATCAGTTAAGGCCATTTTCCCTGCCGAGAGGATTTAGTGCCCTTCACTGCGAGGGCAGGGTGCCCAAGTAGGAAGCAGAACTTTCACGGGTGTCAAACACAATAGCCTGTTCTCAGGTGAGAGTTACACCATGATTAGGATAACAATAGTAGAGGTTCCTATTTCTGGAGGGACTATTAAATGCCCCAGGATCTATTATTTAGACCAAAAATATTTATACACAGGTATCATGTTCAGCTTTCCCCTCCTGAAAGGGCCTGGCTTGGCAGAGCAAACTGAGCTGAGGCACAGGGACTTCAGCACAGTAAGGGGCAGCACAGCACCTCCATCCCTCACTACCCAGGCACCTGCAGCCCTCCATGCTTTCAATGGGAAGAAACCTTGACAGATTTGTACCCGATATTAAATACTGCAAGAAACCGAAGATGAAATGGATACACCTAAAATATAGTTTTACTCTACAGGGAACTTCTCTGTCTCACATCTGTAGTGAGATGTCTATGAAGTGTGTTTTAGAAGGGATGTGTGATTTCTGCACTCTGGCACTCATACAAAGGCACCCTGTGCAAGTTAACTACAACATTCCTGTAAAACACTTCAGTGTGCCCCTTTTCCTGTTGCCTGGCCTGCTCACTAATGTGAGCGATTACACCTCTGATGAAAAGCTCTGCCAGTGATTTTCCACTGGGCTTGTTCAGAGACTGGATTCTGGTTGCAAACTTCAGTCAGTTTGGAACCTAGCTGATTCCAGCTGGGGTTTGGAACTCCACGTTTACCTTGGATTAGGCCTTATTTCAAAACAAACAAACAAACAGCAAAACAAAAAAGCTAAAATAGGTACAGCAGCAGTGATTGCTGATGGTAAATGACAGCCTTTGTTGTGGACAGTCTCATGGCAGCTGTCTGGCTTAGGAGTCGTTCAGTGCCCGGAATTGCTGGCTGTGGATCTGCCTCTGCTGTGCCTGGGGGAAGGCTGATGATCCACTGGATCCTTGCATGCTAAATAAGCTCCTTCCCATTCAGAAACTTCAGACCTTTCACCTGAGCTCCTAAGCTTTAGCCTGTTTCCCATGGCATATTACATGAGTCAAGGGAGATGAAGAAACACTGAAATCATTGCAAAATTCAGAGCTTTTGTTAAGAAAGAGGCTCTCACTGCTCCCAGATGTTTTCTGGCACCTTTGAAATAATACTAACTTCTGTATCAATCAAGAGAAAAAGAAAAGTAGCAACCAAAGCTAAAAATATTGCTTCTCCAAGATATTGTTCAGAGCTTTGTTGTCAACTGTGGCATTCTAAGATTATTGAACACTCTTACAAGTCACTGCAATTCCCTAATAACCCAAACCAAATCCCAACATTAAGATAAATAAATAAACTCACTTCTGTACATGAAACAGGTAATACTGGACAACTACTTTAAACCATTACCCCTGCTGAATAGACATGCCAGGCTGCCTTACAGAAACTCAGACAACTTCATTTCATGAAAAGGTGGAAAAGCAATAAATTTGAAGCTGTGATGTTCTATCACTTGAACTTTCCTTATACAGTGAGATGTGACAATGACTGAGCCATGTCTTTAGGATGAATATGTCTGCAATCCTCTCTTACATCGAGTACCCAAAGTGGACCAGAGAATCAAGAAAATAGGTTTTATTCAAATAAAACCTTCAGCATTTAAGAGAGAAAACTCCACAGACAGAAAAGAAATGCAAAAAGTGTCAGATAATTCACACTGCTCTCTTTGCCATGGTATATTTCCCTAGCCTTTTGTTCAACACCCTGAGAGATTTTTTCATAAGATCAACTCTGATCAGTCTGTGGTGGTCCCTGGGAAGTTTTTTCTACCCCTGTTATTGGCAGTAATCGATTTTATTTTTTACATGAGCTCCCCGTTGTATCTTTGCTGTGTCTATCTGCTTTTCCTTTTCCTGTCATTCATCCACATTTGTGAAACTCCTTTTCCTTAAGAGAATAACAACCTATTGACAAAACAAGGAATTTTTTGTTCATTGTGGCTGTAATCCAGAAAGAAAAAAATATTCTCTGTGAAGACACTTGTATCATTTGAAATCTTAGAAGAGGTTTCACGCAAGATGTGTTAAAAATCAACTGAAAAAATAAGATTAACTGAAAAATGAAAGACAGGTAAAGGATCCTGCTAAGTGAGACTTTACAAGCACAAGTTTTGCCAAGAGTGGATTATGCATAAAGCATTTATGTGGATAAAACTAGTAGCAGTTTTTATTTTGTATAATAACTTCTTAAAACAGTTCAAGAGAAAACAAGAATCCCACCACAGTTAGAAGACATAAACTAGGTGGCCGTGCTAGTGGTGAAGCGAGGGGGTTTCGTTTTCACCAACAAAAATCAATAGGACATTTGAAAATATTTGGCTTAATTTGTCTGCCTAAATTCAATAAAGGTGAGTTCATATCTTTTCAAAGTGCCACATCAGCCAAAGGTATAAAAGTTATTATAGTCATAAGTGATCCCAGAAGATACAAGGCTTAAAGTTCACCTTTCTTCTCTCTGTGTATAAATTACACTACTTTTAAAATGTGGTGCATTACATGTATTCTTCCTTATCCAGAAATCTTTTCAGATTAATTGTTAATATAGTAATTCACAGCACATACATTAGGATTTCTGTTCAGCTAAAGAATAATAATGATGTGATTAAAATGACTGTAAAATAATATAATTAAAGCTTTTAGATGATCTTTAGAAGCTTCACTAAAGCACTTTGAAAGCACTCAAGCCACAAATATGTTTCTGAAAAACACACAAAGCATATACTATTTTAATTTAATTTCTTGGCCATTAAAGAAAACAGCATACCCCCCCCAATTTATGATTAGTTTGCTTTCAACAAATGTAGCTGTCGTTAGATGTATGTGGAGCTGATACAAATGTAATATAGAAATACCATAGAAATAACAAATATTGCCAACTGCCTAATAATATTTTCCTGTGAGTGGACAGTTACAACAAAATGTGGGTAGATTTTTAAAATGAAAACAGTAAAATTTGTCAGTAGTGTCAGCTTAAATAGTGAAATAGTTGCCAGACTGTAGAGAGTTATTAAAGAAGTGGTAATGAGGCAGCTCCACGAACAACTGGATGCCATAATATTTGTTATTTATTCTTAACAGGCTAAAATGATGTAGAAATAGAACTGAAACCACACCAATATAATGGCCCAGGGAAGGCGGCCCTCAAGTGATTTTTTTTATTAGCATTATAAGCAGCTTCTGATACTATAACTAAAGCATGCTGTCGATTCACCTGTGAATTTTAGCCAGCCTGACAGAATGCTCTTTCAGGTTATTGATGTCAGAAGCCCCAAAGGAAAAATTGGCATTTTTTCACCTTTTTACATGGATTAGAGCTTAGGTTCTTCCCGGTGTAACCGGTTATGTACTGTTTACAATGTGCAAATCACAAGTGGAAACCTGTGAAACATTGCCTGGTGCTTTTCTCAGCTTGGGCAGCATCTGATGCTCAGCCATGTCATTCACTCCCTTTCACGAAATTCCTTTTGCCCCAGGATCTCAGCATTTAGTGGCTGAGCAGCAGCCCCTGTACTGAGCATGGAATGTAGTACATCAGCAATCACGGTTTTGTTTTCTCTCTTACGACTGCATTTTAATAAAGGAAAACTGGAGAAAAGTCTTAGGTCATCAAGAACAGTCCCTTGGTGTTACAGGCAACCACATTTTGTAATCTCTTATGTAAACTGATCAAGCTCCCTCAAATCCATAATATTTTTATGACCTTCAGAGATGGCAGCAATGTATTTATTCCTCTTTTTTTTTATTATTTTTCCTGCATGAACTCCTCCTAGATTTTGTTATAGCCAGACTTAGCTCACCACTGCAACAAACGCTACAGAATTTAAGAAAAAAAGTACAAATTGTACTAAAAAAATAGCTGTCTCAAAGTTAACCAAATACTTTCGCCTGCTGAAAAAAAATAATCTAATACCATGCTCTCCTAATATTTCTGGTAAAGTATGAAGAAATACACACTTGTAATCACAAAATCATATTGAAATGTTGATTTTTGCTAAGAACTGTGCCATTCCAAGGTGCAGTTACCACTACAGGGGCTGAACAGTCAACTTTAGCTCAAAGCATTTGTGAAGCTGAAGTTGATCAAAGATTCCAAGATGCCCCAAAAATCCAGCTTAATTTGATTTTGTTTAATATGTGGACTCATCCCTACTGCAACCAGAAGGAAAAGGATAAACAACACATTGCACCACAGAGTGAATCAGCATCAGAAGAAGAGCCTAATGAGACAGTATTATGAGCTGCATCAGGAAAATTCTTCTCTCCTGTAGAATTTAAACTTGAACATATTGATGCCATCTTTCAAGCCGAATCTACACATTTGTTTAAGACCTGGGAACAGGAGTGGCAGAAGATATTTCTGAACAAAGGCTAAGTAGGAACATTAGGGGGGGAAAAAAAGACAACTGAAACAAGACATGTAATTTTTCCATGGGCAATGAAGAGCTGATAATTATTGGCAGTAGCACATCAGACATTCTTTAAATAAGGAACATTGAATAGAACATTTAGTTATATTTTCAGATCACACTTTTGTGTTGTTTAGAAAGCTGTCTAAAGAAAAGCAAACACCTGCTGTACTTGTGTTTGTAGAACAGCAGCTTTATTTGTGGTCTCATGAAATACCTCATATCTTGCCGATGACAGAAAAATGCCTGAACTTCTTGCTCAAAGGCAAGCTGAAAAATCAGGACTTTGGACCAGAAAAGGTGTAATAAAATGGTTAGGTTCAAATTATGACTTTAGCAAGCACATGCTCGGTTTTCAATGACCAGGATCTGCTGAGGCTTTTCTTAGCTGTAAGGTAATTAGTTACATATTATAACCTTCTCCAAACAGACTGACTTGGGGAGTGAAAGGGTCCCAGACCCCGCACCTGACAGCGGGGGAAAGGGTGGTGCAGTGTGGAGAGCAACATCTGTGCTGTGTGTGCTCAGCAAGACCAGCTTCAGAAACAAATTCAGAGGATCAAGCTCCATTTTTTTTGCAAAGATCGTGATGCTGTGCCGAGGAGAGGAAGACATTTGACCTGGTGGCTCTTACTGTCAACCTCTGGACCTGGAAAAAACACAGTGTAGCAGCAGTAGCTGCAGCATCCTTTCCTTTGGTCTGTTTTTTGAGATGTACTGTATCTCAGGCATTTGTGTGTCTGGGAAGTGACGGGAGGATGAACTGTGGTAACATTTCCAGCCACCTTTACCTGGTGCCCTCAATCCATCCAAGAGCAATAGTAGGCGTGCAAGAGAGCATGCTGAGCCATCTCATACAAGCTTGTCACTACTATCAAGCACTCCAGACATATTTAATAACTAAGCTATAATAGCCTTACTTCTACAGTTCTAAAGCTGTGGAAAGCACTTAAAAAAAAAAAACCAAAAAAACAACAAAACCCAAGTGGTGTGAAAACAAGGGCCAACAGCCAAATTCAGGCCATGGCAGCTCTTGAAATACCAGCTTCAACTTTTATTGAGAAGCACAGATATCTCACCCAGCAATCGGGCTGTATTTGTTTTGCAATTTGAGTGAGTCAGACACATAAATATTTAAGTTTTAATTCAATTGCCTCTCCTGCGGTCGATGAGTCACTACTACTCTGATATCTGAGGAGTCTCACTAGGGGAGGTCCTGGAAATGTGTTACGACTCCCAAGTGAGTTCCAGCCGGAAAGTCTGTGAGCTGTACTTTTAAAATGTATAAACTTATTTTCCTTTCAAACACTCAAAATATATGTAATGAAGTAGAATGTGTTTGCTTCCTGGACAGCAAACAATCTTGCAGCCAGAAAAAATGTTTACTTTGTAAACACTGTTTTCTTTTCAGAAAACTGTTTTAGCAAGAGGTTCCATGATGAAAAACAGTTTAGGTCATAAAAGACCTAAAAGAAATAGAAGCTGTAACACTTTTACTTCTCTCAAAACTCCTGAAATTAACCTAGAAGAACTTACAGTCTTCTACTGTAAGAACTACTACAGAACTCCAATATACTAAAAATACAGAACATACTTTATACAAATGGATGATGCAAGATAATTTCAAAAAGCCTTTGCTCAAATAGGGACTATTCTGAATGTTTCCATACATAAGCTGCAAAGAGAGACTAATTCCAAACTCAAAAGCTACATTTCATTGGCATGCACCTTACAAATCAAGTGGGGAAGTCAGCTGCAACTGTGAAGTAAAAATAATTAATGGAAAGGTATAAGAGAGGCACTCCCTTTTCTACATGACATTGTAATATTTCTATAACCCTCTTGAGCCATCTTACCACTACTTTGCATGAAATGTGCCATCATTTACTCCTGACAGTTCCTATTTTGACTAATACTGGATATAATGTGGGGTTTGTGCCAAAGAAGCAGGTAAACACTGGATTCAATTTCTGCTCCGAATTCAGGAGAATTCGTGTGTTTCATCCGTGGAGGTACGGGTGAGAGAAGAATAACCATGGCAAAGGAAAAGACAAATCTTCACAGCCTTCCTGGCCTTGTGAGTCTTGCAGCCCCTGAGAGGCTCCTGACCCTAGCTGTGAACCAAGCCAGCTACTTTGCAGATAAAAAGCAAGCCTGCTGCAGATGTCCTGACACAGACCAAACCCCCCAGGTCTCCAGCTGCAAGTTATGGAGCCTGTGGAAATGAGCTCCCCGTGGTCTACATTTGACAGCTCCCAGTCCACAGAAAGAAGATCTTCACACACCTCATGGGGACAAGGCCCAGAGTAGCACAACTTTGCTGCACATCTGTTAGTGGGGAAATATTAGATGTGAGCAGAGTATTATTAAATCTTCCCCCACCAATAACCATCTGTGGTTATACCCGCTAACCAAACTCTGTAATTATACCTCAAATACAAGAACATGCACGGGCACAATATACTTTGCCCCTAAAACAGGGGCAAAGTCCTTTGGTTTTCGCTTCACTAGCATTTTGAAACTAGAATTTCTATTTATGCCGAGTCTAGGCTGTCACAGGTTGCTTGGTAGGTTGTGTGGCAGCTCAGATAGGTGTCACAGTCTAATGGCACCTATTTATGAGAGCACTGTTTTCATTGCCCAGTAGTGATAACACAGGAAACACCCAAAGGAAATCTATTTTTACAGAATGCAAAAGCCCCTTTCACTGTATATGTAGAAAGCCTTGCACATTCTTCTTCATTTTTCTTTTCCTCCTGCCAACCTGTATTAATGAGGTGGTAGATATAGGAAGGAAATTACATACTGCCTACACATGTTATTTCAGAATAAGGATTCCAAGAAGAACTTGGAATAAAATGTCCCCCACATGCTTCAGTTCAAACCCATCAGCTCTCTTCTCTAATGGTTGTTAGATTGGCTTCTCTTTCTCACTTTGCAATAGGCATGTCAGCTCTCTGGATGCTACAGTATAGTGCTTTGTTCCTGACCATTATATCCACCCTCCAAAAATTGCATTTTTCTGAGGTACTGACAGGGAGCAGCCACTTTCCTGCAGGTACCCTGAATACAAGGAGAGGGAAATACATGCCACGGGTAATTTCATGGACATGGAACGACACCATGCCACTGGTGCCTGAAATTTAGCGGTTAACTGGGGGTGCTGCAGGGCTGCTTTTTATCATGGGTGTCAAATTTACAAGAATTTTGCCACAGAATGCCTTTAATGTTGGCTACAGTTTTCAGTTCTGGAAAGTATCAGAGGGATGCAGGGCAATGTATCCCTCTCTATGTACAGGGATTTGTCTTTCAAAGCTGGAGCAATTAGGGATAATGGGCTGTAGTTCACAAACAATCAAGATGTCACAGAACTACAAAGCATTTTTTCCTTGCAAGTTAAAATTTAATTTTAAACTAAATAATTCGTTTATTTTTTTTTTCTTTCACTAATTTAATGTTCAGATCTTGATGGTGACTTCTAACTCTAACTTTCTTCTAACAGACTAAAGGAATTAAGTGACATCATATCATCACTTGGGACCTATAAAATCTTGGTCTCAATGCTCATACAAGAAAATCCAAAACATTTGAGTTCTGATAACTACAAACTATGCTGCTATTACCTCTAAAAAATGTACTTTTATTCGTTAGAAATGCAGGTCTAGAGTATTATCGTGTATCACATTTTCCATCAATAACTGCAGACACTGTCCAATTTAACAAAATAACTACTTTATTAACTAAATATCCATATTCAAATGGTTGGAAAAAAGTATTTCAGTATGACTTATTAGCACTGTAGCAAGAGTAGGGATTTTACGTGCATTAATTTGGCAAATTTGACATACAGTAGTTGTATTTTCCCAAAGGGAGAGCCAAAATCTGGCCAGATCTGTCATGGTTTTGTAAGTGTGCCAGATACGACACAGAATAGATGTGATTAATTATCTGAAGAATTATATGTGTGTGTATTTCCATGAAATGGCCACAATCCCCCATATACAAATTCTACCAACAGCTATCTTGCTTGGCAATCTGAAATAAGGGAACAGAGAGAAATCTCACAGAAGCAATAAGGTTATACCATGTACTAAAAACTGAAAAGAAACCCCAAAACCAAACCAAAAAGAAATACAAACAACAACAAAAAACTTTACTGGCATTTATTTCTCATTTCATAGTGAATTTTAAATCTCTTCCTTGTTCAATTTCTCCTTATTTTTCCCTTGATATAAAACTATACATAAGAAGTAGCTTGAATATAAAGAAAGTCAAGCAAAATATGTATGTTTCAGCAACTTAAGAAAGCAACATTTTCATTGGAAACTCCTTTTTAAATGCTCTTTTTTAAATATTTCCTTTCCTTACCAACTACAACAACTGAAAATACTTTTTTCCTATTTTTTGTTGTCTCTAGGGTAGGAATACAATAGCTTTCCAAACAGAGCCACATAAACAATTGTTATAATAAATCATAAACGTTACAACTGAAAGTAAATAAGTTCAAAGATCGTATTTTAGTAGATTTGACACCTAAACACTATGTGTTTTGTGTAGATACATATACACACACTATATGTACTGTTAGACGATAATTTCCAATTAAGCTTGAGTTACAGGAAAGCAGTATTTTAGACATGTTACAGTGCAGCCTCAGTGGTACTGTGACTATAAAGGAATTCCAGAATTCCTTAGGCACAGTTCAGATTTTTGTGCCTTGGGGAAGACATAAAACAATTGTTTTATGGTCAATCAGTGAAGCCTTTAGAAGGCCTTGCTGGGGAAACTGCTACTGCCATCTGTAGTGAAACTGTATAGGCATAACTAAAATGGAGCACAAGATATTCTTCCTTCATAAACTCAGACCTGCTGGAGTAATTCCTGTGAACAGCCACCTGCTCCTACAAGCCATTTGTTCCCTTTGTGAAATGGATGTTAGCTCCATTTTAACTTCTACATGAGAAATTCATTACGTTGGCCAACCATTCACTCAGCCAATCCACTGCGAATGTTCTTACACTTCAAAATAATAACTTCATTCAGTTGTCATCCCTCTTACATGGTACCATAAAAACACTCAAACTGCAAGGCACAAGTATGCAAGACAAAAGGATATTAGATAGAGCGATTTTGTTGATTTTTTTTGAGCCACATATTGTACAGCAGCCCATATCCAAGCTCCATGGTCATCTCATGGCCTTTGAACCCATAAGAACACATCCAGCAGCCACAACAACCCCGAAGCTTCATCCTTAGCTATTCCAGATGGATCAACAACTCTAAAGTTTGGCATTTTTTCCCCCCTGGGGAATGACATCATCAAACTGCCTTGAGACACCACCAGTTGTTTCCCTCAGACAGCGTGAGGCCGCTTTGGATCCGCACTTCAGCTGTCTCCGTGCTGAACTGCACCCCTAGGGCTCCTCTCATAAAGCGCCCAAGTTGTGCTCCAAAGTGGAAAAGCAAAACACACTTGAAACAGGTCAATGGCATAAGTTACACATTTAGTTTTGCCTCCCCCTGGATATGTAACAAATGCCAGAAATTGTCTGGGAATGTTAAGTGGGAATTTTCTGGCTGTGTACTACAGTCAGCATGCAGTGCACATCTACATTATGGTGGGGAGGAACGGAGGAGAAAGGAGCAGGATAAGGTGTAGTTCATATCTGCAGTGGCAATCCTCATCTGCACTGGAGTCCTTCTGGTGTCATGGGTCAAAAGCGAAAACTAGCACTTCCAGCCATTCCCAAATGCATCACAGGACCTGGAAACATTGCTGGGCCTGAGACTGCCATGTCCTGGCACTCAATCTTTGTACAGCGAAAGTGCCAATGTGTAAACAAAGATCATGACCCTTTTTGTCTCTAGTCAAATGAAAGTGAAATTCCAAATTACATGATAGCCAAACTCAATTAGTAGAATCTTAACCAAGGACCAACTGTAAATACAAAACTGTTCCCTCACTTCATCCAGACTCTAAGACAAATGTCCCTTTTTGTCGATTTTCTGCACATTTATACTCCTCTAATGCCTAGAATTAACACTGTAAAATCGCTGTTCACCTTCCAGTATGTTCCCAGGAGCTGATCCCAAACAAAAGACTAAAGATCTCTTCATGAAAGATGTCCAGGTATTTTGTACTCCTATGACACTCCTTTCTAAGTGGTGGAATTAAAAAAAGATGGAAGGAGAAAATCAATTTCAAAAGTTTTGTTCACCAAAACATACTTACTAAATCATAGTTATTAATTCAACAGTACATTTTTGAGAATGTGATCTGATGCAACAGATAGATTCGATACTAGAAATAGAAATAGGTCATATGTTTTTGATGTCCATGATGTGAAATGCTCTGCTGGCTGTGTCCTTCCTGTCACCTAAACAGGAAAAAAGCATTTTAAATCCTTTTTCCACTGTTGTTATATTTATTGTGTGCTCTCAATAAGGAGGTGAACACTCAGTCCCAGCTGGTAACCAAATCACATTCATCAGATTATTTTTTAAGTAATAACAATGTCACTTTTTCTTTTACTAAACAGTAGACAGTTTATATCTTCAGAATTAACTTTTTAAACCCTGAAATACTGTTCTTGTTTCAGTGCCTAGATGTCTGGAATTATTTCTAGGCACTAGTCTAAATACTTGAAAAAGCAACAGAGATGAATTAGCAGGCTGTATTTAGCCAAAAAGTAACACCTTTTATAAAGATCTTTCTATTTTGAGACTACTTGTAGTGAACAGCCTTATCTCTACAGTAAAAAGACAAAATCAAGTCATTTGGGGGTTTGGATCATTTGTACTTTTAAGAAACATCCCATGTACTTTCATGTATGGTGGCACAACTGGGAAATTTGGTACAAGCTCTGCCTTAGGAAGAGTCGGCTGGCAGCACCCCACTGGAGCTGAGTAGCTACAGATGCCAAGACTAAAAGCAGGTTTCTAAAACCTCCCTCCTTCCTCCCCCTTTTCTAAATACCTCTGTTTTTCTCTGTTCAAACACACTGCAAATGAAGGAGCACGATTATCAGGTCACCCCTAGTTAGCTAGGAGTTGTTTCTGGCACTGTTATATCGTCTTTACACTTCAGACATCACCCCAGTGAACTGCTCCTCCTCCATACATGCTGCAATTACCACTTTTCTATTTAGGTTATGAAGAATTTCTTTTTCAGCAGGAAAAGGACCCAACCAATGCAAACACCTAAATACCCAATATCACCAAAGTGAAGTGTGGTGCTGTTTATTCAGGGGTAACTGTGTCACTGTTGTGCAGGAGTGTCAAAATGATGCCCCCCTAAAGGAGCAAGCTGTAATACTGGGGTCCACCAGCAGCCCCACTCAGCAGGTGTGTGAAGGAAAACAGGATGCCAAGAAGGTGAAGTTTGAGAAACACGTTCCTGCTTTGCCATGACACTCCTATAAACCCATGACTGTGGGGAAAGGAGGGAGATGGGAGACCTCTACATAGAACTCAATAATCCCTGCCAGCATCTTCAGTATGAAACACAAAGGACATGCTGTGACTTCTCCTCACAGCCTGAATAAACAGCACCACCCATGAACTGCCAATCCTGTCTCAAGACACTTGAATGTAGAAAGGATGAGCAACAACTGATAAGAACACTAAGGCCACCTTGTCCTCAAAAGAAAAAAGCAGAACTGCCAGGATTAGGGCCTTAGCCTGACGAAATCAAGAATTCGGACACAGACTTTCTGTCTGACCTTGAAAAAAATCACTTTGCTTCTGAACCAGGTCTTGAAGTAGGAGTATTGACACATTCTCCTTCATTATCAATAAGGCCTGAAAGTCTGTCAGATACCCTGGGAACAGAAACCGTTAAACTACATTAACATCGGTGTGACTCTTCCGATATGGATGTCTTCAAGTGGATCCCCGCTTTTCTCACTGGGGCTTTACTTTTAACTACATGCATAAGTACACACATCTCTATAAAAAATACTTTGCTCAGGTTTATGTTTTTGTACTTCCCTGAAACTCTTTCTGAAGCGCATTGTTGCAAATCAAAGCATGAATTCTCTCCTGTAATTTTTTTTTCCCTCTCTACCTCTACCTTCTGAGAGGTCGCATTAACTGTCACTTACATGCACAATTCTAGTTATGTTTTGTTTATGGCTTTTCAGCAGCTCTGTAATCCTAGAGGATGAAAATATTTTCCATTTGCCACAGTGACACGTGCTGCAGAGAAAAAATATGAACAGCTGCAGATTTCCCTAATGGTGGGATCAGATAACACACTCTCCAGGATTTCGGTTTATCTTTTTTCCTTAAAGGAAAAAGCAGATTGTCTGGTTCAGGCATCTCCACGTGTGACAATGTGCGGACTATCACCCTCTGGATCAGAAGCAAGTGCTTTAAAATGAAACATCTCTGCACTGCACGGCTGAGGGACCCTCACTGGTACAGAATCAGCCTATTTTAACCATCTTCTCCTGGCCCAAACTTGCTGGCTTTAAATCAGCCGTATGTGCTATATGTGAGTGCACAGGACTTCTGTCCTTTGCAGTTAAACAAACCCTTAAGAAGAAAAAGCAGTCTGCAGGTCAGTGAAACTGAGGCGGTGAGTTACCATTCCCTTACTGGAGAGCTTTCAATATTTGTCAGTGATATATTAGGTTCATAAAAAATAAAATATCATTATTTAGGATGTTTACTTTAGCTCGGCTCCGAGAGGCATTTGTGACCTTACAGAAGTACTTCATTGGAGGTCATTATTTAGACTAAATTCCAGATACAGAAAACAAAGAGCTCTATTCATAACAACTAAGACAGCAAAGTATTCACAAGAGAAATAAGCAAGAATTTAAAAATGTAGACTAAATAAAGGACCCCATCTAGGAAAGTAACCCTGTAAAGCCAACTCTTTAAGCATATAATTATTTTCACTCTCAGTAGCAGTGTATTCCATACAACTTTAAAAATACTTTAAAATAATTTCTTCAGTTGGAGGCTACGATTCCTCTGAAGTTCCATGATTACACATAGGATACACTTTTTTAGAAAACAAAAAGCCCCACTACAGTATTAGTCACCACTGCAGCTATCAAGAACATCTTGCTCATGGCTCAGACTTACAATTATTCTTATCCAATGGCTAGAAGCACACGGGTCAGAAAGGGATGTGGCTTGCAGACAGTCAACTGGAATTCATTGAATCAACAATAAAGGAGTGAGCCAAAAGAGGGAAGTTTGTATTCCCAGGATATGCTGTTGCAGGATACTCTGTAAAACCTTGAGATTTGAATGAACAGATCAGTTTTAAATGAATAATTCATCTTTCTATGTTTTCAGCAATCAGCCCTACTGAAAATGTTGAACAAAAAGAACAAGCATTATTGGGGCAAGGACACTGTTCTGTTTTGTCATAAAAGATACATACATCAGTCTTTCCTGAAGAATACATAAGCACCAGTTACCTCAGGTGATCTCAGAAATATTAATGTATTTCAAGGCACCTACAGACAGTCTCTAGACAAACGAGACAGGTGGAGCAAAAAAAATTGAGAAGAGAATTGCTAAAGGCCAGAAACTGTACAAAGACAATGAACTTTTGACCGAATTCACATCCCTTTGTGGAAGCTGTGAAGAATAGGTCAGTGGCTGGAGAGGCCCTGGAGACTGGTGTGCCAGTGAATATCAAGTCTAGAAAAACTTGGATATGAGATCTTTTCTGACAGTCATCTCAAGTAAATACCCACTGATTGTCATTATAATCTTCTTGTATGAAACGGGACTCCCTATTAGGGCTGTGAAGTGTTATACAAACTGATCTGGCCATGAAAAAAGTGAACCTGTAAATTTTGCATTTGTTCTTGAAGACATAAAAAATTAACAAAAGCTCTCACTGAGAACCAGGCTAGCTTTAGATTAAACAAACTTTGCCATTAAAATACTATCATGAAAAACCTTCAACAAATAACATTTTCAGAAAAACGTCAGTGACTTACAAATGGAATATTTTAGCCTCTTCTTAAGCTGCTTTCTTTTCCATTCCTTCCAATTTTTTATGCCTTTATAACATGAAGGCTTTGTATAGAAATGGTTATTACATGTACAGCCTGCACCAAAGGGCTTACAAAGCCTTGGAGATGTTTGTGGTATTGTGCTAATAATTGGTGAGACATGATACCAGGAATAAACAACTTTCAACACAACATCCTTGGAAACCCAACCCTCTTTCCATCTCTGTTGAATGCAGGAGTTGAAAGGCATTACAAAGAGAGAGGAAATAGTTTTGACTTACAGACATGGTAAAATGAAACCTATGTAACACTCACTTATGGGATAGACATTTTTGCATCTATATTTATTATTTTTAAGCCTTCAGACTATTTAAAGATCATTCCTTAAACAATGTCCTTCCTCCTTCCAGATTAAGGAACAAAGTTGATTCCATTTAAATGAGGTTAATTTTGTTTAAAATCATAGATTTTTTTTTTTTCTGTCACAGCAGGCTTAAAGGGAAATAACTCTTCTATTCTCCTATAAGTTATACTAATATATTTTACTATATTATTTGTAGTCATAATAGCAGATCTCCTGATCTTGCTAGATTTTTGTGTATGATCACCATTTTCACACTGGAGAGATATTGATCCTGTAAAGAGGGAACGATCCCATTTTCTAGAAGGAACACTAACAGAAAATTGAAAAACATATTTTCTTTTTCTGAAGGGAGAGACGAAAAATCCTTGCAACAGCTGGGATGAAGCCAAGAATGTACTTTGACCTGTACATTCTTCACCTAATACAGAGTTGTTTTGTTATTACAGGCATGAGTCCCTTTGCCATTGTTTTGGGGACTCTTAATGGTTCACATCTTACCAATAGGCTTGCTCGCAGCTGAGGAAAACCCTGACATCACTTACAAATGTTTACAAAGCTGTGAATTCTCCTTCCATCAATCAGCCCGGGAAACATACATAGATATAAAAAAAAATTAATCTCAACGTTCTTCAGGAAAAAAACCCAACATGTATAGTCATCAATAACGTGTATGCTTGCAGTACAATATGCTGGAGTACAGGTAATAAGCAATTTAATACATTTGCAACAGAATACTTATATATTAAAATTCCGTTTGAAACTTTTTGAGATATCCTTAACTTTTGGATTACTTTTGCATTGTCTGGGCATTTTCTGAAAGTTCAAGATTCAGCATTCTTAAGCTGAAGGAATTTTTTTTGCACCTTCTCAAACAAATGAAAAATTCAAACCAACCCTCAGCAATTACACCTTTCTGATAGAGATTTGTATGAAAACACCAAATCCAAAAGGAAAATTGCACTAGAGAAATAGACTCCTATAGATACAGGAACACAGGAAGCTGAAAAGCATGGAGTTCATTTAAGCACAGTTTCACTTTACAGCAAAGTGTATTACAAGTACCTGAAAAAACTTTAATCCTAGCTGCAGTTATTCCTCTGCCCTGTGGAGTATGAATTATCAAAGCACATCACACTAA
The DNA here is from genome assembly GCA_013397565.1 of Ptilonorhynchus violaceus. Lineage (NCBI taxonomy): Eukaryota > Metazoa > Chordata > Aves > Passeriformes > Ptilonorhynchidae > Ptilonorhynchus > Ptilonorhynchus violaceus. The sequence goes on along the minus strand of VZRJ01012175.1, from coordinate 1,596,663 downwards.
TTTTACCCATGAATCATGTTTTACTCTCTTTTTCAAGGAGCCACAGAGATTTCAGTTTGCTGGTGGGTAGAACCTCTAAATGCAGATCCCAGTTTCTGAATACAGATCCCGATTTCCAGATATCACTGTATCTATTGTACAGGCTAACAGGATTAGCTGGCATTAGACCAGCATCCACAGGAAGCGTGATGCACACTAAGACCTGAGGAATTCTCCAGGGAGGCAAAAGGTCTAAGTTGAGGCATGCATGATTTCAAAGCAATTCTTGGCACAATTAACTGCCTGGCCTGCAAGATGAACAAGCACATCATTTAATTAATTGCCCACTTTTTTTGAGCCACACTGCTCTTTTTTTTTTAATAAGTGTATGATAATATACTGCTACCAGTTTTTATGGAGATGATCAAAGAAATTACACATTAAATCGCCTGGTGATGAATCTGGACTGCATTTCACATTTCCCTCAGTCTCTCCCATCAGCTCTGCTGATGTGAGATATATATTTATGCAGCTTAATATTGCTGCAAAAAATGAAGGTCAACACTAATAATACCAGAAATAGTTCTGCTTCTTACAGAGGTTCCATATTTTTTTCTCTCCTTGAAAATAAGGGTTAAAAAAATAAACTGAGAAAGAAATTTTTAAAATCCTTGATTAGGCAAGGTGTGAAATACCCAAATAGTTCTGCTCTATAAATAGTTTGTCAGTTTTAGATGCCATCAAACATAATCTATGCTGACATCTGTACAGTCTAGAGCCTGCAAGTCAGAACAAAAAACAAGTACTTTTCTCCCTACATGAGTAAATTAAAGGAATTTTATCTTTTTTTTTTTCCTATAGAAACACACATTTCTAATTATTTCTTTATCTGGTATCTGCTTAGAAGCAGAAACATGTTTTCTTTGGATTAGTGGCACACAATGTATTTGAAAATCTATTCTTTAACTTACAGTATGCACAAGGAAGCACATATGTTTTGATAATTTTAGATAGCAGCTTATAAAATGATGGCCAAGGAACATAAAAAACTTATGGAAAATGACAGTTTCTTGTCTATAACTGTTCCTTCATGCAGTAAGTTTACAAACAGACCTCCTTTACTGAGCTCTTATGATTTTCATTTTGACAAAAAAGAGAGATGTTTTGTCAGTCTACCAGACAATTTTAGAGGACTTTGTGGCTCTGCCCCACCCTGGTGAGATCCCACCTGGAGCACTGTGTCCAGCTCTGGACTTCTCAGAACAAAACAGATCTGCTGGGGCAGGACGAGAGGAGGCCACAAAAATGATCAGAGGAATGGAGCACCTCTCCTGTAATGAAAGGCTGAGACTGTTGGGCTCCTCAGAGAGAACAGAAGCTACAAGGCCTTACTGTGGCCCTCCATCTTTTGGCCATTTCCCCTCTTCTTGCCCTACATGCCCTTGGGAAAAGTCCTTCTCCAGCCTTCTTGTAAGCCCCCTTTACTGGAAGGTTGCAATAAAGTCTCCCCAGAGCCTTCTCTTTTCCAGGCTGAAAAACCCCTACTCTTTGAGCCTGTCTTCACAGGAGAAGTGCTCCTGCCCTGTAATCAACTTGTTGGCCTCCTCTGGACTGGTTCCAACAGTTCCATGTCCTTCCTGTGCCGGATACCCCAGGGCTGGATGCAGTGTTCCAGGTGGGGTGTCAGCAGAGTGGAGGAGAGGGGCAGAATCCCCTCCCTCACCAGCTGCCCGCAGGGCTTTGGATGCAGCCCAGGATATGGAGGTTGTGGCTGACCTTTGGGCTGCAAACACACATTGCCAAGTCACGCTGAGCTTTTCATTCACAAATGTGCCCTGGTCCTTCTCCCCCCAAAAAGCAGGTACAGACTTTTTAGTAGGGCCTGTACTGACAGAATGAGGGGTAACGGTTTCAACCTAAAAGAGGGTCACTTGAGGCTAGATACGAGCCATTAATTACCTTTTCCAGTGTTTCACCACTATCATCGTGAAGTTATCCCATTCCTGGAAGTATTCAAGGTCAGTTTGGATGGGACTTCGAGCAATCTTTTCTGCTTAAAGGTGTCCCTGCTCATTGAAGAGCGGGGTTGGACTTTATGACCTTTAAAGATTCCTTCCAACCCAAAACATTCTATGATACTATGACTTAAGCAAAATCATGCTAAAAATCTGCTTTACTCACAAAGCTGGGAAGATCTAGGAAAATGGTCCTGTGCTATTAAGATTATGAAGGTTTTAGTAACGAAAATTCTGCCTTGGAGTCTCTATAGCTATGTCAGAAGTTCAAGGCAGCCCTATCATACACATATTAACAATTTGTCAGGTTCTTATTCACTGTATGCATTTTTTCAGTCAAATTCGTTTTAAAAAGTGAGTAGAGTCACCAACAACTGCTTTTTAATTTACAGCATTTCTTTTAATTCCTTTTGGACTGTACTGTTTTACTGCTCTTCTTTCTCCCTGTCCCCAAATCAATAAGCATATAGAATTCCTAGTTCATACCACCTATACGAAGCTCATTATTAATATACCATGAATGAAACAGTATTTAGACAACTACATTAACAAATGTCTTTACAGGACCAAATTTAGCAAATAAAAAATTATGGCTGCTTATGTTCCCTTTCCTAATTCTGCTAAAAGATAAAGCAGAGACCCATCTGTATTTTTTTTTCATTTAGTCATTTAGAAGAGGCTACACTTTTTCCTGTTTTCTTTTTTTTTTTAATAACCATGTCTTTGTATAATTTAGATGGTAACCGATGAAATAGTTTTTCTTTTCTTTGTAGAAAAGTGTGTATTTATAGAACTGTAGAAATAACAGAACACTCATAAGAAGCCTCTAGCAATAATAATTTTTTCTAACACTAACCTTTTAGTCTAAATGATTTTTCTTTGATCAAACGGCATCAATCTGTTGCAAAACCTGTTGCTTTTAAGAGCTAGTGAAAGCATAACAAATTTTCAGGATTGTTTAAGAGTTTACTAAGGAATATATTAAGATAGTGCAAATAGAACTTACTTTAATAAAAATATAGTAGAAATTGAGCAGGGAGTTAAGCTGCAGGGATGAATGGGAGTGTATATATCTTTAGACACTGAGGAAGCCAGCCTCTGTACCTCTTTTGGTCTCAGAACTATTCTTCCTGACAGCAAGAGATTTGCTATTAAAAGCATTTCACTCTTCTCAGTACTTGTCATTTGCAAAGAATTAAATATTTTCTATGACCTTATCAAGTCTCCACTCACTCACATTCACCTCTACTCTGAAAAGTACCAACAAGAGTTTTCTCTTTAATTCCCTAATATAATTAATTTAAGCTTGAAGCAACTCTTCTCTTCTGTGTTTAGCTTAAAGTTTGCTGTTTCCGACCTTGGTGCCTGAGAGCCAAGGAATCTGCAGTTTCCAACTGTGTCACCTAGTCTAATGAAGTAACGTAAGAATCCCCAACAAGCCTTGTCCCTGGAGCCAAAGCTCACACCCAATTCAAAGTGATTTATAAATATACATTATTTCTTAAAGTGAAGCCCTTAACACACTCTGATGCTTTGGAACTAGTAGATTGATGATCTGGAGAGCAGCCCTTCCACAGTCAAATTGTCATGGAAACTCAGAGACATCAAGATCCCAGTGAACTATACCAGGAACATGTAAACAACACCAGGCAGCAAATGGCAGGAAAGTTCCTGTATAATAAAGCAGTTTCCTATACATGTATGTCTGAAGGCGGTAGAAGAAGGAACACCTCCAAAAACAAAGCCTTTTCCTCTAATGTCCAATTTTGTTCCTCCTCCACCTCTCTTTGTTCATGTATACTTGAGCACAGGACCTACTGATGTCACAGGAGCTCAGAAATTATCAACCTGCACTGCCACTCCTTTTAGCTTACAAGCCTGATGGAATCAAGACAGACACAAAGAAGGTCTAAGGCAGAAAAGCAGCTCTGGGCTGTCTCCTGTTCTCTGATTGTTGGTGTCTCGTGGTCAAGAATATTCATTAGCAGCACACACAAACCCACTAATGACATGCAACCCGTCCATACCCCCCTGTCAAATATTGAAAAGGCAGCCCATTGATTTGTACAGGTCACTGATCAACTGTTTCAGCAATGCAACATCACACAAAGAAGAACAAGCAGGAACTCTAAGAAATGAGCCATCTATTCTGCCAAATTTATAGAAAAGGGAGTAATAACATTTTTCTACTTCCTAACTATCCAATAGCTTCACCTTCCTGTGTTGAACTTATTGCTAGCAAGTACAAATGCCAGCATAACTGGCCTATATTCTGTTTACTATCAGATTTGCACATTTATTTCAAATCGGTGCAAATAAGACAAAAAAATGACACTTACTACTTGAAGATGCCCTGTATCTGTATGTATGAAATACATACAGTATTTCATATGCACAGGTTTTTTACCTGGCCTACGGTCAATGACTAAAATTCCTGCTCCAGAATTTCCCCAAAGACAATCATTGTCCCCATCCCAAGAGCCACAAAAACACAAGCCATGAAAATTCACAGGGAACAGCGTGACACATCTTGAACAAAGTGGAAAACTCTTCGTTTCTTATTAAGGAAATAAAAGAAAAGAAAATATTTTAATTTACTACATGCATGCATTGTACCTTTTGATACAAACCCCAGCACCCTAACACTGCTTTTAGAGTGAAAAACGCTCGATACATTTAATCAGTTAAGGTAAAGAAATTTCCTAAAGAGCACTAAGGTACCTGTTCTCTATATGATGTTCATTGCATTTTCACAGAAATGCAAGTAGATCTCCACACTTTTCGTCCCCCCAAAATCTGGGGAAAAGTAAAGATGATTTTTTCATACAATTTATTACGCTTTTAAATTTCCAGTGAGACTGCTGACATTTTGTGCCCAGTGCAGATGCCCAAGGGTTGACATGGGAGAGGCTTCCAGCCTACTTCTGTGATGGGCACCGGGGGCTGCCCCAGGCCAGACACAGCTGGGTCCAGCTGAGTCACCTCAGGGCAGGGCCGAGCCCCACAGCCACCATGGGGCTGTCCCAAGGACAGCCTGGGTGAAGAGGGGCAGAAGTGATGGATAAAATGTGAGAAACAGCCCTGAGAAGAGAGGGGGAAGAGGTGGAGGTGGTGCTCCAGGTGTCCCAGCAGGAATTCTCTGCAGCCCCTGGAGATACCATGGGGGAACAGACATTTCCCTGAAGTCTGTAGAGGTGACTGTGGTGGAGCAGGTATCTAACTCTTCAGCCTGTAGAAAACTCCACACTGCAGCAGGTGGATGTTCCCTGAAGGAAGCTGCAGCCCATGGAGCGCACACACAGGAGCAAGTTTATCCTGAAGAAGTGCAGTCCACAGGAAGCAACTACACTGAAGCAGGGGGAAAGCGTGAGGAGGAAGGGAGCTGTTATGGACTACCACAGCCCCCATCCCTCTGTGTTGTTTGGATAGGCTGGATATCAGAAAAAGGTTCTTCACCCAGAGAGTGGTTGGGCACTGGAACAGGCTCCCCAGGGAAGTGATCATGGCACCAAAACTGACAGAGTTTAAGAAGAATTTGGACAATGGTCTTAGGCACGTGGTGGGATTCTTGGGGTGTCCAGCACAGGGCCAGGATTTGGACTCAATGATCCTTGTAGGTCCCTTCAAACCCATGATATTCTATGAAGGTTCAGTCAGTTACATATTCATTTCACAGGATCGATTACTCTAAGGACATCAAGACTGACAAATAAAAAGGACAAAAATATACAAGCAAAAAAAACAAAAAAAAGGAAAAGGCAGGGCATAGGAATGAAAGGCCTACTAACTAGCCTTTGTATTTAGGGTAAATTTTCTTGAGAATGCTTCAGCCCAAAGGCAGTTTGGCTGCTTCTCTTCAATCTTTCAACAGCTTCCATAGAGGTCTAAATCTCAGTCCTTTGAAAAACCCAGAACCAAACATGAACACACAAACATAAAACCCCATGAAATAAAAAGAGACCCAGAATTTTCTTTTTAGCTGGATCAGATACCATATATGGCAGAAGTTGTGCCCACACAAGAACTAAGTGTGGTACTGGGAAAGAACAGGGTTTGCAGACCAAAGTGGAAAGAAAGATGAGTTAAATCATTTTTTCTTGTGGTTCATTCTGCCTTTAAAGAGATCGCAGCTGCTTGTGAGACCACATCCCCATGAAAAGATATCAGGTACAATTCTGAAAAGGTACAAAGGGATCTTGTGAAACTTTGTGTAGCTTCCAGGCCAAACTGGTCAAGTTCATCACCTGAATTCAATCTACAATACCTGGGGAGAGCTAAATTCACAATAATAATTACAACAACCAGTAGCAAGAATGGAGTTTGTTTTAAGTAAGTAGTTATGAAATCCTGAAGATTTCATCTTCATCCCCATACATAATCAAAATTAGAGAAAGTGCCAAGAATTACACATTTTGTTTTCTGACAGATAAATGTACCACTGTATTTCCAGTAGTGATGCTAACTTTACTTAGAATACTGCTACAACATGTAAACTGACTAATATAAAAAAACTAAAGCTATTTATATCCTAACAGATATCAAACACCCCCTCTCAATCTAATATGTTTTTAAATAAGACTTAGAATGTACAGCCAGAAAGTTTTTTCTCATAAAAATGCAATGATTTACTGCTTTGATGAAACTTTTTAGCACAACTTCAAATCTCAAAAGAATGCTGTTTTATATTCAGTACTTCTTCTGGCAGTCCTTTAAACTACTCTTTCTTTGACTTACAGAGCTATCAGTCACTGTTTAAAAGTCCTCAATAAACTAAATCGACTGCCCTGAAAGAAATCCATCAATCATATTGACTAGGACTAAGAAAGGCCGACACCATGTTAATTGCGTGCAGAATTAACAGGAATTTGCAAGTGATTTTCTCAAGCAGAATCCCTCCTCTGCTTTGCATGTCTTGAATTACTAAGTATTCTCACCATAAGAAGTAGCTCAGGAAATCACTTAATATTATCAAAACACAGAAAAAAAACTGTTGGAGATGAAGTTTTTCTTTTAAAAGCCTTGACTGCATCAAATAATAGCCACCACGCTTCACTGAGGTTTCAGGGCAGGGCTGCTTGCAGTGTCTGTGCACCTTCCAACAATCCCAACAGCTGCTGCAGTCTCAGACATGAGGCTCACAGAAAACCTTGGCCAACTGAGTGTGAGTGTTCAAAATCCAAGCAGTAGTAGTACAACACGGTTAAACAAGGACGAGGTGTTCAAATTTGCTGAAACCCCCCTATACCCCACCCCTGCTATTGCTGTATTTCTAAATTCCAGAAATGTCCACTTTGGTGATCACAGGATTCGTTTTGTAGAAGTCTTAGCGTAATTCCTTATGAACAGCATTAAGATTGTACACACAGCTGTATCCATTTTAGCCTGACAAGCCTTTGTTCTTAGTTTCAACCCTCTGTTTTTTCCACATTATAACTTGGGGGGATATTCTCATATTGATGAGTTCAATGTTTCTTCTATAACTCACTGTGCAGGAGAAGATAATTATCCTCTGAGTAAGGTCTGACACCTTTCTTCCCCCTTTTTTTTTTAAAAAAAAAGAAGAGTGGGTAGATGAAAGCATGCTTTTTGAATTTTATATTGTATGTAAAATAATCATACCTCTTTCCCATTTGATCTATATAATCTTTATCTAGCATCAGTCGCATAAGCTTAAAAAACAACAGAGGCAGATCACATGAAAGCATTCTAGAGGGGCAGATGTGGAGATTAACAGCTACGAGAAGGATACATTTTCACCAGCCTTTCAGACAGATCATAATGTCTTTTAAAACAGATTTTTAATCCTGCAAGTAACAGACTGATGACCTGAAACATTTTCAAAGTGTAATATTTTGTACGACATCTACACAGGTTGGGGGAGTTGAAATCCAAAAACATACAAAATCAAGTGTGAGTTTTGGGTGGTTTGGACTTTTGTTTGTTTTTAAATCAGCCTGTCAGCACTTCATGGTCTGTTAAGAGAGTAATTTTGCTTTTTAGTTCAAATTCTATTTCTTCCAGGAGTCTTTTCTCAAGAACAAGGCAGGCTGGATTGCTGGTCACACTATGCACACTGCATGTCTGCATTGGCATAGAAGGGCTATAAAACTCAGAGCCATGGCAGGCAAGACAGCTCAGCTGACCTAAAAGGCTACTGGAAGTGACAGTTCACCTACACACTTCACTGTCTCCTGATTATCCCTCTTTTACTCCCAGACTTGTGCTTGTGCCTCTCTCACACTGACTGTGGCACTGATCTGACTTCACACCAAGCTGAGGTGGCTCATCAGTAGTTCCCTCCACTGTTTATTACTTTTCTGTTCCCCTCTGAACTACTGTGGCTTACCAAGGGGTCAACCAAGCATCAGGTTGATCAGCTACACCCTTGTTTTCCAGTTACACCCTAATTCACCTAATTTCAAAAGCTGAGAACCAGCAAATGGAATATACTGGTAGCAGAAGGCTCTCTAGAGAGCATTGCTGGGTGCAGTCATAGAATCATTTGGGTCGAAAGAGGGCTTTAAAAGTCATCTAATTCCAACCCCCTGCAGTGATCAGGGACATCTTCAGCTAGATCAGGTTGCTCAGCTGGAGTCCACCCTCATCATGGCTCTAAGACAGAAGAATGAGTCTTACAGATTGCTCTCCCAAAAGGGGGTTGCCAGGTGTGCTGGAGTCCCTTTACAGTCAGAGGAAATAGGTCAGAAAAGCTATGTTCCAGGAGAAGGTAACTGTGCTCTGAAGTTCCCTTTAACTAACTTTCAGAAAAAGAGAATAAATTTAAACCATTCAAAACTTCCAGATTTAGTCTGAAAGTAGGCCTCAATACCTATAAATCAAGTTATGATAAAGCTGCTTCATCTTGCATTCTACTAGCTCAGATTGTCTGAACCCAATAGTGTGAAGTTCTGCATCCACCTATAATAAGAGGCATTGATAATATAACTAAAAGGTACATTCATTAACCTATACACCTGGAATTTATCAGAGGACAAGGAAAAGAAACATAATCCTTAATGGTGAAAGGCAAGAGAAGAAGTGTGTTTGAAAAAATTACAACAGTCTTTGAAAGACCAAACTGAGGGCATGGTCTATTCAAGAATCCAGCTAAAATCAAACACATCCAGGAGGTCTTAGATCTAGGCATTATATTTTTTATAAATCAATAAAAAGTGAGCCTCCTGAGAGGCAACTCTGCTACTCTCCCAGGTAATTTGATGATTTTCCCTCTACAAAGTTACACCACTTACAAAGATCACTCCAGTACTGGCTCACCTGGGGAGCAGAGTAGGAACAGCTGCACGCACTGATAATATCAAAGTATTGATTTGTTGGTCTAAATAAACTCACTGGCCATCAATACCTTTCAAGAAGTAGTTTCATGGGCAGAAGTTCTGCCTGGAAGCTGCGTTCAAACCTGTTTGCCAAGCAGCAGCAGTGCTGGCTGAAAACTGCTCTGCTCCCACGCTGTGTGTCCTTGCTCAGGCCAGGACAGCACTGCTGGCACCAAGAGAACCACACTCCTTAGTGGACTCAGGCTCAAAATAATTTACTTGGGGTTTTTTGTGCATGTCTTTTTTCTTCCTTTGGATAAATTTTCTTAGTAAGTTGCTTAATACTACGGAGCATAACATCTCTAATATGGTCAAATTAAATCAGATTTTTCTGACAGGAACAAAAAGCTGCTGGTCCAGTCCCTCTCCAAGCTCCTACCCACAGCCCTTTTTTAAAGAAAAATGCAACAATTTGGTTTCATTACTCTATCACTAACTCTACATGCCTTATATACTAAGAGCTCAGAGAAGTAAACTGAACTTTACCAAAGAATTTAACTAAGTATCCTCTCTAACTTATTGCATGTGTGTTTTAACCATAGTACTGACTGCATAAGACTGACAATTTCAGCAACACTGGAGTCTCCTTGAAAACACTGACACCTTCAGTGAAGTACTGGAAATTAAATAAATACAGTATACTACAGTGAGACTTTCTCTGCTTTAACCCATGTATGCCTGCAATAGAGCAACACAGAATAACAATGACTACTGCAAAGTTTTAAGATCATTACAAGATAAAAAGCTATTAAGAAAACAGGAGGAAGTAAAAAAGCTGAAATCACAAGAGAAAACGCATGGATTAAGTACACTTGGTTAAGCTAAAATTCCACTGCAGGACTCAGAATTCCCCTGATTAAATTAGCATTCTCTATTTACAAAATTAAGAAAAAAATCCATGTTAACCATTAAGGCACTAAGCATGTGAACTCCTTGGGTGCAGTCTTACTGCATCCACTGGAAGTGGACAACCCACTCTGCTGGATCAGACTTGTTCCCACTGTAGTATTTGTCCCCAAGTGCTGCCACTCTCTGGCACCCATGCTGAAGGGGAACCTCCTACTACAGACATGGTGTTGTGGCATATAAACTGTAGAAATCCAGCTACCCCAGAGGATCTGCTCCTGCAGCAAACATGGGAGCTCAGTCTTGGGGAGCACAAATACACGACTAAAATAAATGAGGCAACTTTTTCTACCACCTCTTCCTTTTAGGAATTCAGTGAAAAATGCACTAGGTTACTTATGGAAGTTTTCCTCCTTTAGGATAACCCCCTCAGGCTTGCTTTTGCAATAGCAAGAAATTTGAGCTTGATGAAGGGCAAAGCTGGCTGCAGTCAAATGGAATCCACATGCTTGTGCAACATGAAAAGGCAGAATAATAGAAAGAAGTTACTACATGTCATGACTGTAGAGTTTCCAGCCCAACTTCCTCCCAATTTTCCTTACTGTCTGTCTCATTCTCATTCACATCACAACTCTCTAAAAAATAAATAAAACCAGCTGGGCTTCTTTCTGCAGCATTATATCCAGGAAAGTATAGCTAAACCCAGTGTTCAAGTTACACAAATTTAGATCAGCTCAGGATGAGGTCCATAAAACTTCTGAAGTAACTCACCAGTATCATAAAAGCTCAAAACCACTGGCCAAGCCAAAAGGTCTTAAAACACTGGGAAGCAGCTGAAGCTGGCAAAATTATAAGCAATTGAAAACAGACGTGGTAACAGAAAGTGTTAAGAAACTTTAGCTATAGACATTGCTGCCAACTCCAGCTATAAATCAGACAAGTAAAATGGGAGGGAAGCCTTCAACCGTCTGTTCAGAGCTTTTTAGAATAAGAGTATGTCTGTTTATATACTTTTGTACAGTGCTAGAAAAATATGGTAATTCAAATGGAAATACTACATTTTTCTTTACACTCAAAATTAGAGATCTTCAGAATTTACAGAAAAAGATAAAATCACAGGACTAAAGATTTCCTTTCAATTTTTCAGTGTTCCCTAAGGTTGTGTCAAAGTACCAAAATTTGAAACAAATTACATATCCCATCCAGCTTTGTTGAAAGTGTCAGCAATGTTCCTAATGAATTTCATTCTAATCATTAGGCCTACTTCTTCAAGAACAGGAAGAGTTCTGTACAAAACAAGTTCTGTTTTGTACTGAACTAAGGAATAGCTTTTGAGTATCACAGGGTTAAGAGTGAGGTGAATGAGCAAAACCCCCCTAATTTTGGTCTTTGTGGTTAACCTTGCTCAAATCTGGTCTAGAATTTTCACCTTTCCATCTTAAAGCACCTGACAAAATAGTACTGCTTGCCTCTTTCAGTGTTTTATATCTGAGGTACTCCTCACCTTGCAGATGAGGAACATAAGTGATTTACCCTGCTTCCTTAACAACTCAATAGTTAGACTGAACAGATGAACCAAAATAACCCAAGCAAGGGACGCACAAACCCCTTCCCTCTGCTGAGCTCTGCCACTCCCCACACCCAAGTGGCACCAAAGCCAAGCCCTGGACGCCACCCCCTGCTCCATTCATTCCCAAAGCATCCTGGCCTTCACAGGATTGCCCTCCTATTATTCCTACAGTTGCTGCTCCTGCAGCCCACTCTACTCATAGATTTTTGACTTTTGATAATAATGCCAGTACTAGATAATCACCTGGAGTGACACTTCAGCAATGACAAACTTTATTCCATAGCCACCATCCTTGAGCTTCTCCAAGAAGCCAGAGGGAGGTGAAGAAAATCTGTGATGAAGATGACAAAAGAAAGTAGAAAGAAAATGAGAGAAGAGCGGGAGCCTTTTAGTTCACTTCTTACTATTGGTGATTCACAGATTACAAATTATGCACTAACTTTGTTATTCATGAAAATAAGAGGTATTTCTAAAATTTAATTTACCCTCAGCCAGGACTTCTGTTACCAAGGCCATTATTGAAAATATAAAAAGAAAGCGGCTGTAGAAAAACATGTGCAGTTAAGTTTTTATGAACTGTTTTACTCATTTTCATTAATGACTTAATAATAATAATATTTATTCTCCACCAGATGGCTTGATAATAAAATGCACTATTGATTTTAAATAATTCCAGATTATCCTAAACGTTGTTTCTTTAAAAGCTAAAGTAAAACTGTGACTGACCTTGACAGGAGATTTAAGTCAACTAAGCCTATTGTTAATTTTTCAAATTCTTACCTTATTTCTCGTAAACTATATCTCTGTGTTTGATTGGATGGCTAAATACGAAGTCTACCTAATTATTTCAGCCAGCTTCTTCAACACACCTGCTGCTTGGAAAGTGTCTCGCATACATTTTTAAGAATCCAGTGTTTCTTGCTCAAAACTACTGGAAATAACAAAACACTTGAGCAACTCTTGTTTACTGTAGTATGGAGCCAGGACAATAAATAAATGATGGCTCAATGCTTCTTGGACATGTTTGAGTTTCTATTGGATGCGTTTCAGTGACTTCAAGAATACATTGACCTATCGAGACTAATTTTGGGTTTGCTCAACTAACACGTGCACGAAAATTCTCTTACATAAGAAGCATTATTATAAGGGACAGTTTCACTTTGATTTAATCAGAAAGATGGGATTTTTCTAAATTTAGACCTGAAAAGCCTAAAATAAGTCCCATTCATTTGGAAACAAATCAGATAAACTGTAGATGGCACAGTATAGAACCATTTAATCCAGAAGGCTAGTTAAAAAAAATTAATATTTATATCAAAATAGATAGAGTTATCTAGAATAAGTATAGTTAACAATGAAGTGTGAGATTAAATTACAGTAACAACAGCAGAAGCATTGCAGGAAGTGCTCACTAATTTTATATCCAAACACAGTTTAAGAGTCAGTGTGGAATAGAACTTTCCGTGCTTGGATTCACTGTAAAATATGTGAAGTCAGGTGTTCAGGAGTGAGAACATATAAAGCAAAAGAGCTGGGAATGTTTTGTTTGTTTTGGTGTTTTTTTTTTTTTTTTTGTGCCAGTGATACCAATTAAACAGTACAATAATGAACTGTATTGTTTTCTTTAATTTCGAGCTTGGCAATGTCTCTGACAAGCAGGAAAGGAGAACCACTGGACCAGCATGTATTTAAACAACCAGCTTGATCAAGGTCAGCGTGCTCAGCATTTGCCAGGACTGAAAGGCATTCAGATTGTAAATAACACTACTTTCCTTCCTACATTATACTCCCCAGCCACAGTGCTGGGAAAACACAAGGCAAGGTACTATTAAACAAGAATGAATATATAACAACTTATTAATTTCCCACCTATTACAGATTAGAGGGGCAGTTGTTTCTGACCCAGTAGTGACCTACATGTGTTCTACATATTCATGCCTACCTCCTATCTTCCTTATACATCCCAGCCCCAGCTCTATATTACAGCCACTCTCTCCTGGTACACGAGGCCAGGGCAATTTCTGTAGCAGTAGGCAGCTGCAGGACAGCACCAGTACCACACACTCCGAACAAATTCAGCCCACCTCAGTCCCTAGCACCAGCTGAACCGAGCCTGGCTCGGCCAAATTTGACACCAAGAGAAGGTTCACATCAGGGGGACAAGGGGGCACCTGGCACTGTGGTCCTGTGCTGCATCAGTGCAGAGCCACAGAGACATCGTGCCTCCCTCCATGAGTAAAACTGTCACAGGAAGAATAGCACAGAAGGACCCAAGCAGCTCTGCACAACACAGCTCCCGAGTTTATCAAGTTTCCCTATCAATCTGAAATAACTCTCACTGGGGAAATTGGGCTTCTACCCAGCACTACATACCATAGCACATGCCATAGTATTCTATTAGCCTGAATAAAGGAACATGCAAAAAAACCCATTAACTTGAATGACAAGAAACTTTCTCCTGAAAAAAAAAAGGCCCTAGAAATATTTTCTAAACTTAGGAAAGAGTAGAAAGTAATGCAAAGGAGGAGTAGAAAAAAAGCCTAAAATTTATGTTGGTTTTTTTTTTTTAATATTAGTATGTTTTGCTTTTCTTTCTTAGACTAACCAGCTGCTTATACTTCTCTCAGATGTATTATCAAACATGCTCTTGATTTGGTTAAATATCCTCCTTCTGTGCTAGAATGATTAGACTAATAGAATCACATTATATTTATTATTTACAGAGCACATGGGAACGGCTTAGCAAAAGTTCAGGTTGAACAAAGCTCAAAAGATGACTATTTTTGGCACTTATCTTGTTTGCAGAAGAAACAATATCTAAGGAAGTGAAGTTAATGAAAGGAGTCTGTTTAATCAGCATAAAATAAACAGCTAAAAGCAGGTTGCACAGGGAGAAGCAATAAAAGAACAAGTGACTCGCTATGGTATTGTTTTCTTTTCAAGCTCTGCTCACAACAGAAGGTTTTCAACAACTGTACTTGAATGCCTCGGTTTCAGCACTGAATTCCATAAGGAAGGAAAGAAAAGCTTTCAGTTCTTTTTACTACGGTGCTCACAAGCCACCCTGGATCTTCTGTAAGCCTCATGACATGCTCATCTAGTAAAAGTACAAAAATCGATAAAAAAGAACACAATTTGTACACCAGATGCAAGTAAAAAACACTAATGGAGCATAAAGACTGAATTTTAACTTAAAAGCTATGTTCTCTAAAGAAATAAGCTCCTCTTAACACTACATATGTAGACTCAAGAGTACAGGTTGAATTTGGGAACGTGCTGTTCTGCTGGAAATCTTTGTATGATCAGATCCTTTTATCTCAGTGATTGTTACAAAACAAAATCCTAGACTTTCTTCCATCCAATAAATACAAAACCCAAAATAACAAACAACAACAAAACCAGACTCCTTTTCCCTTTCAGCAGCCTTTCTTTTTGGAAGAAATAAAAATAATCTGAAATTTTACTAAGTGACCAGAAACAGAGAACCATAGAATTCCAGTTTTAAACAAAACAGTCTTCTGCAAATAGCTTTATTAAGATAATAAAGCTTCAAATGCAGGAGTCAGCAGAATCAGTTGGAGTATCAACTAAGCTATAACAACATGGTAGTCATGAGTTTCTTACTGCTATAATCATGTAACAATCTCAATAGCATCTGATTCTGTGATCTGGAACAACAGTTTCATACTACAAACTATGTGTCTAGAGTGTGTTTCAACATACTAGAAGATGAACTTGTTCAGCATATTTTGTTTTTCAACTGTAGCTTAAGCTTTTTAGTACAGTGGAACTGGTTTCACTGGCAAGACGTCAAATAGGCATATAGAAAATGTAAAACATTTTCCTTAAAAACTATCCAGCAAGGTTTTGAGTAAGACGTAAAGCCAAGGATGAAGGCCGTGTTCATCTTCCAAAGAGGTGAATAAAAGTAGTCACGTGTCACACACCACCACAATGAAAAGCAGTACACGTAAAACCTCTGAGCTTTTCAGTTCATCGTGTCTCACACAATGCAGGAACAAGAGAACAGTCAGAGTGGGAAGCTGAGAGCAGCTGAAAGAGAGCTTATTCACCACGCAAAGAGACCATGAAAAATCCCTGCCAAAACTGAGAATTCACTTAGGAGACTTGGAGATAAGGTTTTCTCCTTTTCCTGATAGTTTGTTAAGATGATCACATCCATTGCTAATGGTCTGGGACTCTGCAGATGATTCTTTTCCCGAGGCCCAGCTTGGAAGTTGTTCGTACTTTCACTATTCACGCAAAAGGTTGTTATGCCAGATACAGCTGCAGAATGAAAACTTTTCAAGTTCATAATAACCTTGAAGAGTGTCAATGTGGTTTTATATCCTGGAGTTTAAGACCTCTGAATTTTGTTTCCAGTTTCTTTCCTTAATAAAAACCAAGCAACCAAATAAGAAAAAACAATAAAAAGTCCCTATAATTTTTCCCTCAAATCACTCATTTAAATGAATCACTGATTACCAATGACATTCCATGCTCTAAGTAAAGAGCCAGAATAGGATAAAGGAAACTTCTATCAGCTTAATTTTCACAAAAATTTAAAGCTCAATGCTGAATATGTCTAGAAACATTTATTCCTTTTGTTTCTAAAAAAAGGTTGTGCAAATAGGAATGAAATGAAATTAAATGAATAATATTCTATTCATATGAATAAGGAGTCTAGGATATAATCTATAATTAGCCTGAAGAGCCTGGAAGGTAGAAAAATGGTAAATACCCAACATCCATTAGCACAGCACAGAAGAAATGAGAAAACTGTGATGTTGAAAGAACCACTGCTTCAAAGCATGTATCTGTTCTCCGATGAAGCAAGGGAGGGCAACACATGGTGACTTTTTCCTAGCAACTAAACACAGGAGAAGTAAAGCTGAGTGTAATTGTAGTGCTCTGTACCGACTGAACAGCTGCACACTCAGAGAGCCTGGGCTGGGGCTGTGTCTTGTACAGGAACACAGCAGTTCATAGAGCAGTTGCTGTGATGTGCAACATCTGAGAAACAGCTCCGCATTCAAAGCAGTGCTTGAAATAAAGCTGTGTCACAGACAGAGCATGGTCAATGTTCTTTGGTTCAAAATAGCCACAATAGCCGTTATACCATAGGGCACAGTGCTCTGGTGGCATGTTAATAGTGTTGGTACAGTTCCACAATGTCTTTTTTTTTTTTTCCCCATTAGGAGATGGGTTTCTAATTACCATCTGGGATCTTTGATTTAGAGGTATTTTTATGTGCTGAGCTGCCATTAAGTTCTTCCCTTCTGTGGGAGGTGAAGGAAGAAAGATAGAGGAAGGAAAAAAGGAAGGAAAAGGGATGGAATTAATTTTGTTTAAAGCAAGACTTTTAGGAAAACAGCTTACTCTTGAAGAAAATTCCCATGGGGAAATATATCTTAATTTTAAGGTTTTGCTTCAGGAAATGAAGGTTTTCAAGATTTTGTATTGCATTTTACCCTTTTTTTACAGTTAAAAATGTATTACCTTACATTTATTTTTGATCATGCTGGGTATGTTTACATTTGAAATGTATATACATATCAACATAAAGTTCTGCCAATTTGTTTTCAGACCAAGAGACATTTTGGAGAAAAAAGGGGTGATATTTTACTTAGTAGCAGCTGTACACAATTATTTCAAAAATGTACTAAAATAGAAATAAAAGAGAACATTTTGTGATATTCTGACATGAAGGTAATAGCAGTGATAATAGTATACCTTTATCACACAGCAATATATAAAGAAATAGAAGAAATGTGACATGTATAGAGTAAAATGGTGTTTCAAAAATCCAGAAAAAAGTTCACTAACTTTTTTTTAAAGCTCTATCATTTCCTTTTTATGGAAAATATAGGCATCTCCCTTAATTCTGAGGGGAAATTAAAATAGTGACAAACAAAGGATTTCTAATAGCTGAAACTACACTATCACTAAGCCACCTTTTAAATTTATGCATATAAAGATGTATATTTAGAGGCTTACCAAAACTCCTGACTGTCCTGCTTTAGAAATAAAACTATGACATATAGAAATGCATCTAATGCATCCTTGGAAAGGCTGTTCCTGCTTTTGCAGTTTTATGCTGAAAAGCAAGTCAAGGACCTAGAAAAAGTAATCTTCTACACCAGTGCTTTGCCTCACCAGCTTAAAATTCTCTCAGGACCTCTTGCTTCCAATACTAACCTGTGCCTTTGGCTGCTAATACCAGAATAAAAGTATTGTCCAGGTCCCTGATTTTAAGGCTTGTCATCATATACTTCTAGCTCGTCAGCCTTGACACTCAAGACATATTACAGTAGAAGAAATTAAACAATTTATTCATTATATTCAAAACATGAAGTGTGAAGAAGTCTAGAGAAAGGCACATGTGTCCAGGGAGGTTTGGTCTAGATGACCTTTAAAAGGTCCCTCTCAACTCAAACTATTCTATAACTCTGTATAAGGAAACAATCCTTACAGCTACTTGCACTTCAGTTAATTCCCAAAAAGCTTAATTCCTGCTTTATCCAAGTAACCAGCTACTATAACCCAGGATCAAAGACTCACAGCTGGGATGCAGACTAGCCAGCCTTCATCTGAAGATATTCTGCCATTGGAGCACATCTTTGCTAGGATACACATAAACCTTTATGTTCAAAGCCTCCCCAGGATGCTCCTCAGACACAGACCTTTCACCCACAAATATTTCACAATTCATAACTTCATCAAGTCAATTTTATCACTTTTCTAGCAAAATTATTAACTGTCTTGGCCTAAGTTAAGAAATATGGGTGCCTATTTGAAATGGCAAGTTGGAACCAGTAAATCTGTATAATATTAAAAGATGTGACCTCTTTTTTAAACTGAAATCAATCTCATACTAACATATGAATATAATGTACTGTATAGCCATATGAAGAAAAAATATACATAGGCTTAATTCTCTTTTATTTTGGGAGTTCAATGCACTTGTTCATTCAGGGTGAATAATCTCTCAAACAAATTTGTATTTATGCTGCTTCTTTGTGATGCTTTTGTTTAGATATATACAAAATGTTGTTTACATGGAAAATATCCATACCATGAATTTTGTAGATAGATGCAATTTTAGGGAATGTCAGATTTCATTGCATAATTCTTAATAACTTTTTCAATTGTAAAAGCTGTTAAAGACTGAATGTGTAGAAGGAACAAAAAGGTTAGAAATCTCAGACTGTAATTTATAGTGTAGAAGGCTACTGTGAATGGAAAAAAGACTCATAATTTCATACCATTTCGTAGAAAGAACAACTTAGCAGAGAAAGTGCTGGGGGAATTTACCAGAAATGAAAGAATATCTTTGCCTTGTAGCCATGCTTAATGAAGGTATTAAATTTTTCTCTTCTGAGGCTGTCAACTTACCTTGCTGATGTTCACAAATTCTCCCTTAAGAGACATTTTTGTAGCATGCATTTCAAGAAAATGAGCTGGAAGATGGATATGAGGAGGGTGTCTCATGAACAACATATGGGGAGCTGAATAAAACACTAGGCTTGGCAGCTACACGGTGCTGGTTTCTCCCCTTGCTTTGTTAAGATACCACCATTCCTCTTGCACAGACTTAAAAGACCAGATGAAAGTTAGGGAAAACTGAATGTGCCAGTGGGTAAAAAGAAAAAAAAAAAAAATGCATGAAGCAGAGGATACAGATACAAAAAAACCCTGGGAATTAACATGTGAGACAAATGAAAACAGACATGAAAAAAGCAGAAGTCTATGTAGCAAAAATAATGGTAAGGGAGAGAGGGAAGAATTAGATACAACCAGAAAAATTAAAAGAAGGCAAAATTTTAAAGAAGACAAAAGTGAGTTCGGAACATAAATCACTTGAAGTGATTAGCTTAATATTTAGTTCAATGATTCTCAAAGTGAAAAGGCTTCTAAGTAATTATATCTTCTGAATATGAGACTTGAGCTACTTTGAAAGTTTTATTCAAGGACAAAAATTATCTTGAGGAAAGAGAAGGGATTTTTGGAGAGAATAACAGCTTTCAACAACATGTACCGCTCCAGAAAGGTTAAAATGGAAAAAGGAACTAAAAAAAAGGATCAAAGAGAAATTAAGATAAGAAAATCAGCAAGAATAAGGGACTTTTTAAGCTTTTACACAAATGCAGAATGAAGAAAGGGAACAGGAAATGAATACAAATCAGGGACTTTCTTGACACAACAAAGTTGAGCATTAAAGGCAAATCCGTCATCTCAAACCCGTGTGTTTGCATTCAGTTTTGGTATTTTAATTTTTAGACATGACATTGAAATAGAGAATTCTCATCGAATTAATAACTTTGAGCAAAAGATATCACTTAATTCAGCATGTTACCAGGGTAAAACTGGTTTAACTTAACCTGATACATGTGCCAGCATGTCATTACATTGCTTCAAAAATCAGTCCAAGAACAGGAGGGTGGCTCAGCTATATAAACCTTTCCTAATTGGTGTGCAGGACAAGGTACTACCATTGGCTATTAAAAAAAACAAAAAAGGAATTTTTATAATTCCATTTCATTTTGTAGGAACATAGAAGTTTGAGTTCAGACAACCTTAGCTTGCAGTGGAGCAGAATAAATGCATTGCTTATTATCCTCTGTTGTTTTCTTCAGTGGTTTCCTGAGCACCAGGATAAATAAGTGAGAAGAGCCAGCCAGGGAAAGCTGACTCCTCTCTCTCCTAACTTCAGGGGATGCTAAAAAAGAGAACACAGAAGGGCACCTTTGTGGAGTCCGTGACCTTTCTAATTGCTCAAAGGAGTCAGTCCAGGCACAGGTCAGGAGAGAGCCATGAATAATATGATGCAATTTAACCACACAATAAACTTCCTTGTCATTAGAAAATCTTTTCCCACCTTTACCACTTAGTGGGCTGGTCCTAGTGCAGGTTACAGGACTCTACTCCACATTCTGCACTGATCTGCCCAGGTCTTATATGAACTACAATAGCCAAGAAAACTAGAACCTGGTAGCATTCATTTTATAAAATACTCTGTAGTTCTCTATGTTATATGCCCACTCCTACTACTTCATTTCCCATTCCCACCAGGAAACGTTCACTGTGGCACTGTTCCCTGTCCTTTGCATGTGTCCAGCACCCACCGCCAAGTGGTGTGTTGGGCAGCAACCTTGTTCCTCATCCTTTGGAAATCATCTTTAAGTCTCAACTCTCAGCAGATGGTCTGAAGGATCTGCTCTGATGAATACATGCTCATTTAAACGTAGACAAACTTTTCCTTTGCTTGCAGTATCATATATTCCTCAGTACTAAAGGCTGTGCAAGAGATGGATCCATCTCTAAACTGAGGCAGTTAAGACAGAAATACAAGAGAAACAGGCACAGAAAGGTAAGAACAGAAACAAAACCTGCTCATCCTTCTACTGACAGCACAAAGAGAGGACAAACCCTGTGCTTTAACTGCCAGAATAGTGATTTGGGCCTGTGCCCCTGCACAGTTGTATCTTTTGGCAGTATTGTATCTTGGCTAAACTTATAATTTTATTTTGCCTCCACCATAGGTTTCCTAGAAAATATTTACATGGCTCTCATGTTCCATGGACTGATTGCAGATCACAGGTAGTCTACCTTTGTAGTCAATTGTAAGGCTGGAAGAACTTATTTTTAAAAAGCAGAAATTAAAATAGTTGTTTGTTCAAAAAAAAAAAAAGAAAAATTCAAAGACACCCAAGCCATTTTTTTAGCTCTAAGCATTGAGTTGAATTTTCATTCAAGATCACCATTTTAAGCAGCAGTTTATTTTTCAGATGCTCAAAAAAATTCCCATACTATCCCTTTTGAGTCATAAAATTCAGTAATGGAAGAGGAGCTGTAAATACAAGGCTGCAAGAGGTAAGTCTTGAAAGCATTTGCTGAAGTACCCTAAGTAATATTCCAAAATATCAGGATCCTTCTGTGTATAGCAGTGAAGGTATTTTATACCAGTAAATATTTCAAAGCATTTCTTTCATGCTATCTTAAAAATAGATTTAAAAAATGTTTTTCATACAGATGCTTTCTTTATCTACACCAAAGTGAAGGATTTAA
Source organism: Ptilonorhynchus violaceus (assembly GCA_013397565.1). Lineage (NCBI taxonomy): Eukaryota > Metazoa > Chordata > Aves > Passeriformes > Ptilonorhynchidae > Ptilonorhynchus > Ptilonorhynchus violaceus. The sequence continues at coordinate 1,574,851 of VZRJ01012175.1, read as the reverse complement.
GTCAGGGACACAATCAGTGATAGCAGTCTTGGATATAATTTGTAGAAAAATAGTCTAGAGCCAGAGAATAAAAAAAAATGGGCAGAGGCAGTCTGAAGAACAGATAAACAGGAGAAACCTGTGGAGGTAATGGCAACTTGAAAGATTCCAAGCTCAGGAGAAGGCTTCCATGACTGGAAGTGATGCAGACTCATGAGGGTCTGTAGAGCCATGGTACACAAACCTATTCTGTATTGATGGGTGGTGATTATATAATCCACCACCAGGACATCTGCCATCATATCAGTTGGGGCTAGGAAATGATACAGCAGTGCAGGCAAACCTTTTATGTAGCGTTAGACTCCAGTCCCCCCCACCCTTCCCCTCTCTTTTCTTTTTTTAAACAGCTTGCATGGTTTTGATAATCATTTCCATCTGTCTTAAAACTGCTTGAAATATAATGTTGCAAACGAAAGCACATCTAGAGTCCTGCATCTGCAATTACGTTTTCAGCATTTCTGAAACCAGAAGCAAAATCTTGATGACAGAATTCACCGAGTGAAATCTTAGTTTAACCTTGGGAGGATGGAAATCCCTTCATTTAATATTCATTGACCCACCATCCTAGTTTTGATCAATATTAATTTCTGATGCTAATAAATCTTTACACTCTGCCAAGGACAGCAGAGTCAGTAATTACTTATTTTAGTTGGAAATGAAAATATAATCTTGCATTTTTATTCTTTTCACACACAGCAATTTTCAGGCAGCATTAAAGTTTATAAAAACATTTGTCTCGGGACACAACAGGTAAAAAAAAAAAATAAAACTTCCTAGACAGCCATGGTTGATTTAAACACTATAGAAAATGTGAGGTTTTGCTCAATGAGCCACAAAGTACCACCTCATTTAATGCCTGTTATGTTGCAAGGAGATGATTTCACATGGACAATCAAAAGACACTTATCCCAAACAGCTTCTCAAGGAGAAACTGTTTTGTGGGCTTGGACCTTACAACTGAACACTGTTCTTAAATTTTTAGGCTAAATATTTCTCTGCAAGATTTCATTCCTTATGTCCACTTAGGCATCAGGCATTGACAGGGAGCCCCCCTGACTGTTCTTAAGGCAGTGCTAAAACTCCTATTGATTACAACTGTGACAGAGTCTCTCTTTTGGGAAATGACAATGACTGTCAGCAATATTGGGAGAGAAGCCAAAAGCCACAAATAACCAATAGTTGATTGTTGTACTTAATTTCAAAATATCATAGTTTTGCCTCTAAAAATGAATGTCTGCTCTACCAGTGTCACTTCTGGCCTGCACCAGTGAATGAATGTGTTTAATGGCATGGTGGTGTCATGATAACAGGTCATGCAGATGAGAAGGCAATATATAATGACCTGACATATTGATGGCTTGGTTCCTCTAATTTCAGTCCTAAAAGGGATTTTTAAGCCCACATGTAAGACTATACACAAATCTTACTGCACAATTAACTTTAGCTGGCAAGTCCACATTTTAAGTTGGATTCCATATAAGTTAGTGACTTTTGACTCTGATGATTAAGCTTTTTAATGGGATGCCACATGCTCACAGGGGCAAACAATCAATCAGTGCAATATTCAAACCCCTTCATCAATGACTGCAGGAATTGCTTTTTGTCACACAGTCAGCAATCTCCTGCTTTTAGCCATCAGCCACACAAGAGCAGCTTTAGTCCACTGCCATTTTTGTCTCTTTGACACGTGATAGTGTGACATTTTTACTTAACTAGAAAAGAGGCAGTTATGGTTTCTAAGTTTTCTGATACTTGCCTTTTGGTAGAATCTTTGTCTTTTCACTAAAAAAAATGAAAATGAAATTGTCATCCAATTTTACTGAATTCTAATTTATACCTATGTTAATTATGCAGCCAACGAGCCTCAAGGGATTATGTGGTACATTCTTTATCATCATAAATATTGTATTACTTCAAATGCACTTTGAAAATCCATTCTCAGCACTTCTTAATGCTATTCAGAATTCCAGGACAGAGCAGACTCTTATAATGCAATGTTGCAGCAAGTTCTACTGCTGCTGTATTATTTTTCAATTAGTGCAATATCAATCTTCCTTTATATTTCAAGAATCCAGCAAAAATTAATATTATTCTTGCTAATCAAAAGGTTGCTGAAAGTTCTATTTAAATGCTTTTGATCCAAAAGATGTTAACAGTTGCAAAGCTTTTACTAATGGAAGAAAAGGCTTGTATATGTATTAATTAAAGCAAATCCACCAGTTGTGGAGGAAGCTTTTAATTCATGCCTGTAAAATTAGTACACAAAGTAATTTAAGTGCAATAATTATTTTAGTTAGATGGGTTTTTTTAATGGACTTCTAGTTATGATTGCCTTTACCATCTTTCTCAAGTTGACTTGCCACAGCTCCTTCATTTTTAGGGACAAGCTTGCTCCTGAAACAGCTAGGCTTTTAACAACTGAAACACTTCACTGTTAATTGCTGAGTACTGACATTCAAAAAAAACCAACAAACAAAACCACCTTCATACAAACACCTGATGTGCATTCCTTTCCCTTTATTGCTATTAATCTGTAAATGCAGAAATGGAACTTGTTTCTACTATAAAGCAAACAAGGTAAGTACTCTAAAAGGTAAGAGCCATGCAAATCACCTAGCTCCAGGCAGAAGAGGGAAACCACCTGTAATTGTATTTTCTCTTTAAGCACACTGCTGTTCATCATGAGGGTTCACAATATAAAATCTGAGCTGAGAATGTAATGAAAAAGAGTGCCATATAGAACTCTACCTGAGTGTTTGGTGATGGACTGAGTAGAGAACATGCAAAGCTGCGCTGCTGAAGGATCACAAACTTGCTGTACACTGTAGATTACTTCATACCCTACAGTTGACATACTTCTCTTACTACTCTTATATAAATGCTGGTTTGCCTTGCCATAAACCACATTAAAAACCCTGACCCACAGCTGTGGCTTCCTTCTTGGGTCTTCAGGGACTGGACAAGGGTTGGGAGTGGAACGGGACTTTGTCTTCGTGGCTTCCCTCTGACCCCCTCAGCACACACACGTGGTTTCCTCTCAGCTGCACACAGGTCTGATAAGCACAACTAGTGAGACTAATCATATCCCAAAAGCCCTGTGGAAACAGTGCTGAAAGCCTCTTAAAATTAGTGATACCTCCCCTTGCATGTCAGAAACAGTGAGGGAGAAGATATGATCACTTTATAAAGAACATCTTTTTGTAGGTTAAAATGGATATATCCGTTTCTCCAAAACAACACAGAACAAAATTGCAGTTCCAAATTCAACACTGCATTAGAATGACAGCTTCTAGAAATCTTTAAATATTGTGTCCCTGTCACAACTCAAGCTGCAAGTAGAAGCTATGTGTCTCAAGGAGGAGATGGAAAGTATGAAACATGTAGTGTTTCTGAAATTAATTCAAGACAAAATTCCAAATGGAGTGAGTTCTCAAGTATCACTTACTTATCACCTCTTACACCCGTAGCACATATCAGGTTTCAATATAAACTTCACTGTATTTCATCTGAAGTGTGACAACTAATATTACTCAGGTGTAATTTAAAGTGCGTGTTTAAGGTTTAGTTGTGCAATAGGAGATAATAAACAAGCAATAAGAAAATGAAAGTGCAATGATAAATGAAAATACATTATACAAAAATGAAGATTTTTTCCACATTCCAGAAATAATTTGTTCATTACTTTCAGACTGAGCTTTTCAATGGGCCTTGGTTTTGATAATTGTTTACCATAAGATGATTATAATTTATTTTCTTTGTTTCTAGCACACATTATTAATCCAAATTTGCAAGCTAACTTTTTAAAAAGGTCTTTTTTTTATGCAGGTGACCAGAGAATACTCCTTTTAGGTTTTCCCTGTACTTTTGGCTAGAGGCTACTTTTTTTACAGATTTTTATTAATTGTAACAGAACCACATTCAATATTAGTCAAATGGAGACTTGCATGACAGGAGTTCAGAGACTACACTGTAAAGAGCTGGGAAGATTTTTTTTTTTCTTTTTTTATCTTAGGCGTGAAAAGAATAAAAACTCTTAAGAAATTTCTCACAAGTTACATGATCATTGACCAATAGACACATAATGTTATTGACAAGCTAAACTTTCCAGTACCTTAAATACAAAATTGCTTCACTTTTGGAAGGTTTTTGTAGTGTCTTTCACTTGTTGGAGATACCATATTGCATTTCTTCATGTCCAGGAACCCTAGATCTTTTCATCTGAGGACACTGCCTCACAAGGACTATCTGCATAGTATGGTCATCTGTTACTTTCATGATCTAGAGCAGGTTTTCAGGATTTTCCTCCCTAATTTATTATTTATTCCTTGTTAGATGTGCTTGTCTAAATCAGTATGATTTTGGTGTGATGGCTGTTTTGGCAGGGAAAGCTGCAAACAAACTGGGGTTTATTTGACAGGTCGATTGGGATTGAAAGTCCTAAAAACTGAAGAGAAAAAAATTCAAATCTTAGCTACACAACTGCAAAGAGCTGAGAAATCATGAAAAACTTAGGAGCTAGAGACTGGGAAGCATTCACACCTTCAGAGCACTCCACCCTGCCTTTGTGTTTCATTTACACTGTTACTTAAAACCTGGATTTATCTGTGGGAAGGGGAAGCTTTCCAGTTAAGCTAACTCCCATATTTAGCTTCACCTCTAGCTCCTTTCCTCCCTTCCTGCAAAAACATCAAACCAAATCCAGTCTGTGCACTGAAATGATCTGTCCACGCAGCACTCAAAGTCCCAGTGCCTGAAAAAAACCCAAGTGTTTTCATCAAGGGAACTTACTCAAAGTCAAAATTCAGCCAGAAGGTTTGACCAAAGCTGCAGCAATTGTGCTGTTTCCTGTCTCAGTCTCCACCCATGGTTCCTGGTGGCCATGCTGCCCTGACCTAAGGGCTCAGGAGCTGTATCCCTCTGGATTCACTTGCTTTGAGTTCCGACCAGACCTCATGTCACAATACCTCATACCTACCCAGGTTCCATGGAAAATGCAGCTGGCACTATTTCTGTCGTGTGCCTAAGTCTCATCAGTGATGACAGATAACAGTATACTTATTCACTGCTAAATTAATGTTACTTTTTCTGTAAGAAAAATTAGGCTTAAATTCACTGACATAACAAGAAGGTACTGCTGACCCATTTGTTGTTTGTGTACTATTAGAGCTTGTTAATAAAATAGCATAGATTTACATAGTCCTTTGCAAACATATACTTTTAATGCCTTGTAAGAGTTGTATGACCACAATCTGAGCTACTTATCTGTCACAGAATTGCTGATGCAATATCCTAAAGGTATCATAAGTTCTCAGAGTCTTTCTTGATTTGTGCTGACATTGTGCTTTTTATACTGCATACCTCTTCCTTTATTATATATTGATTTTTATTTCTATTAACCATACAATTGTTTTCATCTTTTCTATTTTCCTTTTTAAGGTGCTTATGTCACATCTGTCAATAGCTGGAGGCAGTCTACTTCAATAAATTATGATTGGCTTCTAATATATGAAAACAGTGGTTTTGTACAACATTCAGCTTGTATGAAACAACAGCAGAAGTTAAAGAAATTAAAAGTGCTTTCATACAAATGTAAATAGTTTCAAACTGTGTTCGTTTTTACAGCTCAAGTATTCCACTGAGATACTTTAAAATATAGTAGCCACTATTACAGGCTGCACTCCACAAGGTAAAAAGTTCAAGTCCTACTCTCTGTAGACACCAAGACACATCAAATTCTGCAATTAACACCACAGCTTTACTGTGGTGAGCATATGTTTTTGAAAATAGATAAATAACTGGAATTAAATCACATCAAATTATTGAATGCTAAGCTCTTGAACACCTTAAAAATGTAATGCTGTAGAGTTGTCTCTGTCAGGCAGACATTGAAATTGAGATGGGATGGAAAGTTACAAAGCACAAAATATTCTGATACTAATTCTGCTTTGAGAGCACTATCAGAGCACAGTTAAGGAAGATGATTTTCACAAATGAATGGGCCTGTAAGGCAGCACACAAGGAGACAGCAATGAGGAAGAGGCATCAATTAATGACCAATTCTCATCCAACATGCTTTGCAGTAACTCCTCCCCACTGATTCAGAAATCAGCTGGACAATATCCTCAACCGCAATATTTAGAGTTTTGAACTTTGTACCCTCAACATAAGCAATATACACGTCTTAAAAAAAATTGGACGTGAAAACCTAGATAAACATTCATGAATGAGGAAATCGAATAATCTCAAACCTAAAGAAGTGCTCTATTTCATTGCATGCTGTGTGGTTGAAATTATGGAAAATTGAGACTATGAAATTACCCTAAATGTCTCTGATTGGCTTTGGGGTGAACACACAGTATGATCTTTGCACATTTGTGACTATTTTCTCTCTACCCTCTGAACCTGCACCAAACTGAAAACCCTGAGGGTGAAAGCGTCTTACTGGTTTGGGTTAGCAGGTTTTCCTCTCCTCCTTTCATCCAACACACACACTCTCAACTATTTCCACGTGCCTTACAAAGCCAGATTCGGGTCCCACTCTTTTAGATGCCAGGAGACAATCCTCATCTCTGGACAAGGGGAGTGACTGTTCCCTCAGTCAGGCTCACCACACTGGCATTTTGGCTTCAACTCTTCAACACCACCCATCACTAAAAGAGCTGTGTCCCAGGGAGCCTACCAAGCAAAGCTTCATGCCATGAGTCTCCTAATTCTGCTTTAAATAAGTTACCCAGTGTTTCTACGGTAATAATAAAATCTCACAAGGCTTTTAAATATAGACACATATTTATTAAACAAATTATATACTTTGATAATTATTTACTTATTATATAAGAGAAATTACAGACTTCTAAAAACATGGAATTGCCTGACTAGATGTCTTTTATCAGCTATTTATATAATTTAACAAATCACCCAGACTAATGCAACTTAGTTAATAATTTTGCAGGAAATTAGACTTGGGCATCTAATGCTCCAGAAGAGAAGATTTTGGAATAAAAGTGATATCCTTCTTTGAAAACTGTTTTGTACAGTAAATTGTAGCAAATGATTTCTCCTCTTGAAGAATTTTCCTATTACAAGTGGAACTTTCACAAGAGGATATTGTAGCAGTTCTAACCACCACCTTTAAGTACTTTTGAGGACACAACTCCAAATTGATGAAAACATAAAGGAAGGCAAAAAAACCCTACTAACCAGAAAGCCTGCTAGGCAAATACCGAAACAGCTACAGCTCCTGTCTGCTTACAGGGCTACTATAGATAGGCACTATCCAAAACCATTATTTGACACCAAAAATTATAAAAATGCAGACTCAGCTGTTTTCAAGTTTGGTGTTTGGGGAAAAAAGTTGCAGAACTGGAAGTGAACAGGACAGTTTGCACAGTTGTTTATTTTTTTTTTTTTGCACCTCTCTCCCCCACCACTCCACCCTGCAGTAGAAATATAGCTCATTACTGTCAGTCAGGGGTGGGAAAAGAACAAGGCTAGAGCCTGACTAGAGCATCACTTTGCTGCTACAGCTTTTTGAAATTATAGATGTAGACATAAAAAAAAAAATTCTCTTTTTCTTTTGCAGCCTAAAGGATCATCTCAATTCTACTGATACCTCGGGTCTGACTGACTCAGCTTTAAGGTTAAGACCATTTTTGCTGGAAGTTTATCAGCTTTCTCATTACCTGTGGTCAGGGGCTCAAATCTTACCACTTGGATTTTGCCTTGGGAGCTTGTATAACAGCACAAATATTTGGATTTAAATCAGTAGTTCTGCAGTGTAGCCCCAATCTTATTTACTAATTAAATGCCAGATGTACATTCTATGCATATCTTTCCACCTAATTGAAGATATTATTTTAATTATTTTAATTACATTAAGAATTTCACCTAATAATTATACTCCAGATTGTTTAAAAAAAACAAAAAGAAAAAAAGAAGAGACACGTTAAGAGATACAACGGATGACTGCATCTACATCAAAAACCACTTATTTAATGTTTGGAAATTAAAAAGTATCTTAAGCCCACTGTAACAAAGAAATAGATGACTTCAATTCAACATCATCCATCTACTAATTATGTTGCTAAGATATTAACAGGAAAGAATTTAGTTCTATAGCTCTTAAGAGCTTGATTGTTACATTCAGAATAATATGGGACCTGTCTTTCATTCAGCAGAGAAAATTGAAAACCAGCAAAGAACAGATCCCTAAAATGAATATGTACAGTTGAGGAGCCTGGTTTACTGTCACTGAATTTTATTCTCCTTTTCATTTTCAGTAATTGCAGCAAAATAGCTGCTCTTCAGGGACATATTAGGAAAAGAATAGTAATTAAGCTTAGGAAGGTATAATCTGTATAAAAACGAATTAGAACTGACTCAGTCTAAAACTAATGTATTACAGATTCAAATGAAAACCTAGCTGTACCCTGTGAAGAGCTTATTCAAAAACACTTCCAGATTTCTAGATGTCAGCTCTGTCACTTTGGGCACATTTATTATCCTCTTCAAAATGCGTAACCCTTCAATGTGAAAAATGACATCACTGAGGAGTCAACACTTCCCCTACCCTAACGAGCCATGCCTGGGAATACATGCAAAAATCCTAAAAACAGATAAATAGAAGCTTTCTTTATGAATCAGCCTGCACGGTTTATCAAGAAAACCACTTAAATAACCCACATTACTTTAGCAAAACATATAACCCAGCCAAAAGTAAAGAAATCAGTATCCCAAGGGCTTTTAAAAGTTAGTTTTCCAGCACAGGATTTTGAATTGAAGCCATTTATTAAAAATAAATAAATTCACTGATGAATAGTTCCTATACTTGGTTTCCAGAGAGTGAACAGCAGAAGGAGGACTAACAATCCATAAACAGTTAGGGGCTTTTTCACATGGGGTGCTTGACAAAGCAAAGCAGTGAAATATGTAGTTGGAGATATATTATGGAAACATCTCTCACACTCTAAAGACATTGAACAAAAATATTTGTGGATTATTAGAATATACATCATCTACCAAAATTTCATAAAATGGCACAAGCACCGTGAAAGATACCATCAAGTTCACTGGCCTTCACATTCCTGAAAGGTCAGAACTGGTGTACTTCCAACTTTACACGACACTGGGAGAGAGGAAAGCAACATTCTTTCAACTCCAGTTTTAAGGCCTTCCCTTTTTTATGGGATTAGAAATACACAGCTTATACTGCCAAGTCTAAATACTAGATTTATCATTAAAATTATTTTAGTCAATATTTGCACAGAAGAAAATAAAAGGTCTTTAAACAAACCTCTTGGATTACTTTGCTATAAATTATAAATCCAGAAATTAAATTAAACAGAAAGCAAAATAAACTATGACCCTCCCTAACCACTAAATCATCTGTGGCAACCTGTACAGATGGATGTATTTTGGAATGTTCTCAAAGTCAAACTGTTGAAGCTAGCTTTAAAACAAGATATGAATTAGCTTGCCATGCTCCACCCTGGACTTAACCCTCAAGGATGTGGTCAAAAATTTGCTAGACAAGCAGTGAGGGAAGCAAGAGCTGTGCCACTGAAGAAGTAATACAATCTTTTCCCTAGAATTTTGCAAAGCACTGCCCTCCGTGTAGAAAATTTAAGAAACATAGCACATGAAATGCTCTACTACATCCAGAAAAGTATATTGAGATACAATATTACTGTTTCTTAATTTTAATTGAAAATTATACTTTGATGACTATCATATGATACTGCATTTCTGAGCATCATGCACTATTTTCAACTTCCATCTTCCAATGACATGTGAAAATCCTGTGTATAAAAATTGATAAAGCAGTAGAGAAAACAGTTGAGAACAGCTTCTAGGATACAGCCCTAAGACTTAGAAAATGCATGATATTGTGTATGAAATTATTGCAAGCAAGGAGGGGTAGTAAAGATTTACTATCAAACTAGAAATAGTGGTTTTAATTACTCTAAGAATATTTGCAACAGGATTGCCTAAAAACAAGTAGATCTGAAATGCTGTGCAGTAACATTCTGGTCTATGGATACACACACACAGAACAGCTCCCTGTCCCTTAATGCTGATGGATAAGACACTGGCTCAGTTCCAACCTGACACACATGGGCATCCATTACAGCATGTCCTGGAAAACAGGCAGTTGGTTTAGAGAATGCAGGACTAGAGAAGGTCTACCTTCTGCAGAATGCAAGACAGTAAAAGAGGTTTAAAATATAATATAACTAGGAGTCCATAAAGTAGTCTTAGTTTTATTTATTAAACATTTGGCAGTGCATATCAAATGCTGGAGGATATCACAAGTGGTTTGACTGCATCATTTATTTGTAGTGCAATACAAAATGAGAAACATGTTCCAGCTCCTTATTGTATGTTAATATTAAATCATTACACATGGCAGCTGTTTTGTGTTCCATGTGGTTTTCAGTTTCTTGCTGACAGGTGTCCAAATCACAGAAACTATCCCCACATGTAGTGGCAGCTGGCCACACTGTCATCTCTGAGATACCAGAAGTGAATAAAGAAGGAGTTTGTATACTTGAGATGATTAATACAATCATTAGCTGCCTCTCTGTTTGGTTTGAAAACCAACCAGAGTTTAGAACAGTGTATTTTTAAGTATTTGAGAAAACCATTCTTTCTGAAAGTATAAGCAGGATGTTGGTTTTGTACAGGGAAAAAACCCCAAAACTGATAACCGCTTGAAATATTTGGTCAAAAGATGATATATAATTTGCAGAGTTTTCCTTTAGTTTAGTAACCTTTCCATTACAGGACTGTGCTCAAGGTGGGTAATCCTATCATTGTAAGAATTCATTACAGTACACAAATATACCACATCATTCCTACAATCCAAATCCAAATTGTTATGTACCTTTCGATGTTGTAGTCGTTTTTCTAATAAGCGAGAAGAGTTAAAAGAAGAAAAAGGTTTAATTTACAAAATAGCATTAGGTCAAACATGTACTGTCATGTTTCTACTTCACTTGCACCGGGCACGCACATCAACAACACCATTTTCAGCTGCCTGTTGAAGCAACAGCCTATTGCACAAGAACTGCTGATATGCTCTAAAGGATATAATGCAACACCACCTGCACCACCCCATAAGGCAGAAGGTGAGCCCTGGGGGCTGGTGGAAACCCCACAGGGTGCTGTCCTTGTGACCAAGTGATGAGGTGGCATTGCCATGAACAACGGGACAGACCTCGACTGGCATTATAGAATCAGAGCGCAGAGAAGGAACAGGGGCTGAAGAGCAAACCTTGGACTACCTCACTGAGCAGCCCTTCCCAAACATGAAGTCTGCCCAACATGCCATGATCCAAGCTATTCCAGAGCTTGAACTTAGAAAAGAGACGTTGAAGTCCAAATGGGCTTCGTGTCATACAGACAATCCTCCGTTTTCCCTGTTAACTTCCAGGCTTTAAAGGGTTTAGCAAACTGTTAACCATCTTGGTTGCAGTCTCAGTCCCTTAAGAAATTCTAAACCTGATATTGAAGAAAGGCATGGATATTTCATCCTCACACCTGCTAACCCTGGAGGGAAATATCTTTAAAACAATCTTCTGGGAATGCTTAAAAAAAAAATAATAAAAAAAAATCCTTAGAGCACATTCCCAAGAAATTTTAGCAATCTTCAAGCAGCACTGTGCCTTTGAAAAGAAAAGGAAGCAAAAACCCCCAGCAAAAAAACAGGGCAAGTTAATTCAAAGCATATTTTGAAGTATCAGATGTGCTTAACTGTAGTAACTTTTGCTTCTATCACAAAGTTACAGCTGAGCAGGGCCACCAATATGTACATTTTTAAAAAAAATTCTAATCAAAAAAATTGCCTGCTTTTTATTTTAAGTGGGTACAAGAAAAATAAGTGCTTTCTTTATAACCACCAGTTCTATTTTTGATAATAGATGTGTGTATAAGAATCAATGAATCCTGACTATCTGTTGTGCACTGTGAATGCAGTTCTCTGTTTAAAATTACTTTTTGAAACATACAGAAATTTCTACAACTGCAGTTCACAAAATACGTTACCTTTTACTCAGCATTATGATTAGAAATTATATATACTTCTTATTCTGGGGAAATTTTTTATAAATGTAGGTACATTTTAATTAACATCAACGAGGAGTTTACTAAATATGCCAGGAGCCCAAAATTACATAAATGGTGCTCAGTTGCATACTATTTACAGACCATTTCTCATCAGGGGAGAGAGAAGCAGGTCTCCCTTTTTTCCTCAGTAGCTGCTGAGGCAGATGGATAACACATGCAGGGAACTCCTCAGCAGCATTATATCTCTTCCCTCAATCCAGTATCATCTGTAGCTACATCAGGAATCATTCCTCAATATGCTATCAGCAGCTTAGCACAGAAATCAGCATTTCTGTTGCAAACACACGCTATTTGACCTGATGAAATCACAGTCCCACAGTGCTTGCTTATAAAGAGATAAATCATGTACCTACACAGGACAGAATGGAGCAAGCTCGGATGGGAATTGTTCCTCAGCAGTCTAAGTCACGTGCTGATAAGCAATCCAAAACTCCGGTTTTGGATCCATATGAAACCAAAGGGAACAGATGCAGAATCCACTGGTCTGGCAATAAATCTCCCCTGCCCCCCAGCACTGTGGTTTGCTTTATTGAACTGGCTCCTTTAGAAGTTCACAGCTGCCCCCCGAGCCTGACCTTCAACCTTCTGCCTGAGTTGGTGTTGCAAGTGTATCAACATTTGCACCTTTAGTGCATATCAGCAGTTCTTATATTTTATTTTTTGGAAGCTACTCTTTTCTCTTTCAAGCAGAAACGTAGCTGTTGAACGTGCCATAAACAGTCAAGTATTTATTGCTGCACCAGTCATGAGTATGTCCTGATACGTGGCATTTTTCACGTCATTGATCAGACTAAAGGCAGTGAGAACAGCCTGTTATGTGATTACAGGAAGCCCATTCCTATGGGCCACCGAGAACAAGATGTGCAAACGCAATTCAAAATTAAAATATACGCACATCAAATCGACAAAAAGTACTATTTATTTATTTTAATTAATGAAAGAATACCCAGAAAAGAGTGCTGACTCTTCATACTGTCCCCAAAATAAAACAAATGCATAGGAAACAAGAGCACACTTTCTATCCTCACTGGCCTTCCTGTTGACACAGATATAGAATTTGAGGCAGATTAGTGCATCTTGCAATTACTAGTCCCAAACAATCTGGGCAGGTTTCAGACTCTACCTGACCACATCCAGTATATTATGTTTCAATTAAGAATTGATTTTTCTTCCCCAGTAGTGCAGGTCTGGTTTACCTGACAAAGCTGGAGAAGTTCACAGCGCTACCTACTGAGGAGAGACTCCTTTTGCTATTACAAAGTTATCTTTATGCTTTCATAATGGCAGTACTACTACCTGTTACCTATCATTAGTCACCATTCAAAAGTATTAAAGAAAAAGTAAATAATGTTTCTATTTTGCATAAATCTATGGTTCTGTTTATTTAAACTGATGGGCAATATAATCTGATTCTGAACTATAAACATTATTTCCCCCTTCCGAACATGATACACTCTGTTTGCAATATAACAATTATCCCTTTCTATCCCAGCATATGCTTTAAAGCATGTTTTTGCTCCCTGTATGAAAATAGCTACTTAAATTTCTACTTTCCATGAATGCATAATTTAAAATTGTTTACTGGTTGTCTGTGACCAGGAGAAGAGATTTAAACGACAGTACAAGGAAATTAATCTTTAGATCCAGCCTGCAATTTTAAAATACCCCAATATATCTCTATTAGGCCAAAGTCAAAAGTCAACAGAAGTGCAGTCTGCCTAACCTCCTTATTCCTACATGAATCAAATCTCATCCTGCTTAATTTTCTTTTGGAATAGGAAAAAAGTGAAATAAGAGACTAAGGGGAAAAAAAGAAAAAAGAGATGATTACACAAACATACACTTCAAGGAGAGAGATCCTCTGTAGCTACACTGTTGAAAAATATTCAATAAAATAAGGTAAGATAATGCTTTCTTTATGTAAAGGAAAGATCAGTCATATTAATGAAATAGCCAAATGGAACCTTCAGGCCTAATGTAGTAAATCTCCAGTAAATTCCAATTAGTATTGAAGTATATTCCAGAATCAGTCTGGAAACGATTTTTCTCCCTTTAAGTAATGTATATACTTACAGAAAAAAAACCATGCTGATAACTTGGATGCCATCAAGGACCAGGTTTTTAGATAGCGAAATTCATCATTTATACATACTGCATAATTCAAGGTACATGTCTTTAAAAAATAAAAACAAAACCCAAACCAAACCAATGACAACAATCCCACACATCAGTAAATCAGAACCATAATGCTGGCCCTCAGAGTGGTGCCATTTGATGGCCACTTTCAAGTTGGCAGTGCCTTTCACTGACAAATTGCCTTAAAACATTCTGTATCCAAGAGCAGAGAACTCACTGATGTAAATGGAAGTCTCCAACAAAACAAAATAATAAAAATACAAACCAACCAAACAACAAACAAATCACCAGCCATGTTGTACTAGTGCTTTGTGAAACAGTGTATAAATATATTAAAATTATTTCAACTGAAGAGATGTTTTTAAAAAAATACTTCATGCAAAATGAATTTTTGTAAACTTTGTTAATGAAGGATATTTTAAAATGTCAAAATTTGTGACCAAATGATGCTCACATTATGGTAGATAAATGCTGTAGATTCTTGACAAATACTATTATTAATACTCTTTACCACAAGCAAACCTAAGATCTGATCCCAGCTGCATTGAGTGATGGTGAAACTGCAAGACAGTGATGATTACCACTCTCTTTCACATATTCCTTCTCCATTCTCATATGTGTAACACAAAGGTGGAGAGAATTCCCAGTTTAACCAGTATCAGAGACAAAATCTTATGGAATTCATAAGAATTGAGACTTCACCCCCAGGTCTGGGCACTGAGTCTTAAGCTGAGAGAGTCAACTCAAGACATAACTGTCCTTTTTAACTTCCTGTTCTGGACAACACAGAACACATCCACGCAACAAACACAGTACACAATCCAGTAAATCACCTAATACCTTTGATCAGTAAAATAGGTAATAAAGGTTCCTTCCCTTGCCTTTGCTTTCTTTCCACATGCTGGCCAGTAAATCAGCTAATGCAAAGAAAAGACTGCCCACGAAAATCCCAGAAGGGATAAAGAAGAGTCTATACCATCCTTCCCAAGGCACCCCTGGAGCAGACTTTTTGCCTTTCCATGGATTTTGCCATAAAAGCAGTCCAGTGACAGACCAGAAGAATAAAACAGTAGCTGTTTACCTCTTCCCAGCTGCTCTAATAATTTAATTTTTTAGATAGTATAGACTGAAAACCACTCGTGTTCCTTCATCTGCTTCTATAGCCATACTTAACACTGAAAAGGAAATGGGTTTAACTCTTGCTGCTCCTCAGCACCTCCTGTTTACTTCTGCATACCTCCAGAGACCTGGGCACTCACAGACTGCATTTTTATGTCACTGTGATTTACAGAGTGCAAGAGGGACAATTACATAACTGTTTACTTAAACTCATAATTTCTCGGAAGCCCTACACAATCCTTTTGTTATCATAATCTTTAACGGGCATAAGTAGCATGGATATATCATGGCATGAAACTGGATATAGCTGACTTTGCCTGTCTGACTGGTGACTTACTGAGTCCTGCATGTCTGAACTTCTGGGAAACAGCTGCTGGTCCCACACTGAAATTAGAACATTTGAGCTCGTCTGATTTATGTTAATTCCCGTGGGAACAATGACATGAAAAATGAACACCACTTGTAAATAAAGTACCAGTTCTCTTAGCGGTGAAAAAAAAAAAAAGAAATAATCTATTTCAGTATGCACTGATCTATTTACCACCTTGCTACACTGAAACATAGTCTAATGGTTATCATAAAAAAATGGAGCCTTGAGTATCCAGCTATTCAAAGGTTAGCTATCCCTATCTTGCCATTATTTGAAGAATTAATTTGTGACTGTTATTGGGCTGGTTGGTTGAAAAAGAAGTATTATGATGTCATCAGGCATAAGGGAGATGAGTAGAAATGAAGCTTACGTAGAAAGAGACAAGGTATAGGAAATATGTTCAAGTGATCCAATTATTAAGGAGTGCATATTGTCCAAAAACTGGAAGTCATTGCAGTTTATCTAGTTCTGATTGCTCAGCCTGACAGGTCAAACATTTGAAATCTGCTTTTTTAACATACTGGGCTCTCACGGGATACTCCACACAACTTTGTACTGTCCGCAGATCAAAGCTGGTATTCCTAAGACCAAAACCAAGCCAGCTGGAAATGACTCCTTAAGGGTTTCATAGTTTTTCCTGCAGATGAGAAGAATTATCCCTCCAAATATTTAGTGCAGTCACAAAAAGCAGTATAAGCAAAGGAATAATTAGTTGTCTCTGGGATCAGACTGGATCATGTAGTAGCATAGCTGAGATACTGCTCAGACATGCATGTGTAACAATGGTGATGTCTTACTTGGGTGACCTTTTATCGTTCAGGATTTGTTAGTTCTCAAGCACTAGCAAAAAATTCTCTATCAAAAAGTCTTTAAGTTTCACCTTACAAGCACAGCCAGCCTCTAATTGACCCTGGAGATCCTGCTGCTTGAGTTACATGAGGTAGCAGAGCACAGGCAGGGTTACTTAACAAGAAATTACTTTGAAAATGAGTTCTCTTCACAAAGTCCTTTGCTAGGCTAGCTTGGAAGAGAGGGGACAGAGGAGGAAAGAACAACAGTCACTCAGTGTGCAGCTACAGAGAATCAACAGGTAGAGCAATTTTAAAGGCTGGAGCACTAACAGACTCTTACTAGTTATTTGTTTCCTTTTGAGTTTTACACATCAGGCAAAAACTGCTTCCCATCCCCCAGGTGTGCTGTCATCAAATTTTTATTTCATTTGTTACCTTCACATTTGAAAAGGCCTAAGATATACAGAAGAAACCTACAATTATACATTTAAGAAAATTGCAGATGACTTTCCTAAAGAACTCCATGAAAAGTTCTTAGTTTCCACATCTAAAATTTGAAAGTGACAGATGACAACTTTACTGTGGTGTGTAAATGCTAATATGGAAATGACCACTGAAGCAAAAAAACCCCCACTGAATCAACAGTGCTACCTTCATAAAATGTGCTGATAAAGTGTAATGCTTACAAAAGCCTCCCCAAAAATATACATTTAAGACTGACTGACTGAATACCTCCACATTCTGTAGCTCTTTGGATGAGGCTTCGTTGCAGGCACAGAATGACCTGAATTTAAATTTTGACATGCTCTGGAACAGTATAATTTGAAAACCTAGTTGTGTAATCTGCAATGGCATTACAGCAAATAGCTCTGAAAAAAAAAAAAAAAAGGAGAAAAGGATGGCTTTGCCAAAAGAATGAGGAAACCTACAAATATCAAAGGACTGGAGCAAGGGCAGGGGAACAAGGCAGTGCAAGATACAGCACTTCGTACAGATGTTTCATTAATGATTGCCAATCCAATTGTGTCCCTCCTCAACCTGCTAAAGGAGATTAAAGACTTTACTACAGTCTTCAGGGTTTGGAGGTAAATTAATGTGAAGTAGGACTTACTTGAACTGGGAATTGGACTAAAACAAAACATAAACAGAGGAAAACTGCCATCAATAGAAGCTATTAATAACAACTGAAATTTTGATTTTTAATTTTGGTTTTAATTTTTTTTTTCAATAACTGCAGTCACTGAGGAGAATAAAGAACAGAATGTATATGCTGGAAACAAAGCTAAACAAAAAGGAAGAAGAATCCACTGTAATTTAAAGTCTTAGTGGCACGTTTTTTCTCAAAAATGTAGGAATGGCAAGATGTACCACAACGACTTGGTTATTTCAGAATGTAACCCACGGGGGAATGAATTAAGGTACGGCATTACTTTGAAATGCATTATAATAATTTCTAACCTTACTTTGATATTTACATGCTTTTGTTCAGAATTTCCAGCAAAACAAACGGGAAAACGTGGGAGGAAGAATGGACATATAAGACCCATACAAACAAACAACTCACCTGTTTCACTACCTACACACTACTTTTTATAAGTTTCCCTGAAATTACATTTCATACCTCATGATGTCAGCTTTCCAATCTCTAAAAATTGTACAAAAGGGTTTTTTGCCTTCAGCATTTTGGAAACTCTTAAAGGAATATTTCTTAGACCATGAGTACAAGATCTTATTCTTTTTTTCTGGGTGCATCTTCAGAGAACTACATAAATGTTGAAGTACCCCACAGTAGTCACGATGCTGTTCCCAGGCACAGATGGCTCCCTCACTTTTATCCACAGAAAGATTCCTCAGGAACTCAGGATCATGAGATAAACCCCCCCGGAAGCTTCTTTTTGAGCTTTTGTGTTAGCACTGATTTTGAGGGAATGCATTTTGTGCTTGACTGTCAGAGGTGGCATTCTCACACTGATGAAGCATTCTGGTCAGCCACAAAGGAAGATAGATACTTTATGCACATATTACCTGTTAAGCTAACAGTTATCTACTTTTTTTTGGTAAGTAGTATAACAATTCTCCCTTCTAGCTAGTAGCTGGGCTAGTAACTAGCCCAGAATAAGAGCAATTAGAGCTTGTGCTCTAATTAGAGTTTATATGCTTCAGCAAGGAAGCAGGAGTCTGTTTGCTCATTGACAATGCAATAGCATTGTGAGGTGCTATTTCACAATGTGAAATTTCACTTCACAATCTAGTGAGCAAGAGTGATTTGTGTTCTTGTGTCCTAGTGCTTTGCTTTCTTCAGGAGCAATGCTAAAAGAATAAATTTCATGCAAATTCACACCATCACTTCATCAGCTTTTGCATGAAGCACAATAGAAACAATTACACTGCAGAATTCTGTCAGTTCTTATCCAGAAATATCCAACTCCATCTATTTCATGGGCAATGCATCCCTGCCACTACATGTGTACTCCTGCAGACAAATCCTGTTGCTGGATGCACTGGGGCAAAGTCTAGCAGACCAGCAGAATGCCGTTTTTCTAGCTTTACTTGAACTACTGGAGTAGCCAAACAGAAAAAGGGATTAGCAAAATGAAAAGAACCAGAGAAAGCCATCCTTGTGCTTAGCAGGTAATGTCAGCACAAGGCATTCACATTCAGAAACTGGTTACAGACTCCTGGGCTGCAGTCTAACAGTTGAAGGTAGGTTTGAAAAAATCAAGGTGCAGAACCAGCCATGGAATCAGATAATGGAAAAAAACCCACCTCAAAAAATTCCACCAAACAAAAAATACCCCCCCCCCCCCCCCCCCCAAACATCCAGGCCAAATTAAAGAAATAACCTTAAGTATTCCTTCTTGTACAATAGGTATGGTGACACCTTTATCCGGGTAGCACTACACAGCAACAGTACAAAGTGCTCCCCTCTCCTTTTCTCCATTTATATTCTACAGGACATATTTCCTGTAACACTTCAGAAAAGAAAGTTAATAGTGTAAGTTTGCTTTTTTTGTTAACTATTGAGGGCAAATTCTGAGATCCAAATACTGATGAAACAATTTTAAAAATATTTATCCAAGTATTAGTGATTAGATTACTCAAGCATTTTTTATTCCTACTTTGCCTTGATCCATTATCCTCATATGGCCACTGTAATTCCTGACATTTATGATGCAGTTATAATTCAGTTGCTCCCAGCAGAAAAATCTCTGGTTTCTACTGTAGCTGCATAGATAGAGCTACTTAGATGCAGCTAAAAGTAGTCCAGAAATACAGGGAGAGGGGAAAAGGACCCTGGCTGAAAGACCAATAATATAATTTTCACAATAACCAAGCCCTGGTGAAAGAAACTTCAAGATGGAACATGTAGGATTCATCCACTCTTCTGTTTGCTTTCCAGGGCCTTGAGTTTTGACCAAAACCACCACACTTTTCCTACATATTAAGACAACTAACCAACTTCCTGCTTGTACATCTAACAACATTCCAGGTACTGTCTTGTGAGGGAAATTATAAATAAAGTATATCCTTAACCTGATCTGTAGTTTTTGCATACAGTGCTATTCAGCTGTTCCTCAGAGCCTTTCCCTTTCAAACAGACATTGATCTCGCAGCCACTCAGCAGCCATAGAGCAAACATCCAACTTTGTGCACACTGTCTTGTTTTCAGAGTGATTCTCTTCAGTATAGGGGTCCTCAATATGGAGGAGATGCCCAGGAAAAAAACCAGGAATAGAGTCCATACTTGAACAGAGTCCTAGTTTAAAAACAAACAAGAAGAAAACAAAAGCCTAAACCCCCCCAAAACAAACATACCAGTGAGGAACTAACATTCACAAGTCCACGAGGTCAGCTGAAGCCCTTCACACATATTAAGCATTTTTTTTTCCCCACTGTAATTTGCTGAGGAAAAACAAAGTCCAGTGGAAGGATAACAGGAGAGAAAATGCTATGTCCTGCCATGCCACATGAAATATTGATGATAACTCATGTGGAAAAGGCTATAATGTTGAAGTTTATCAGCACTTGACACGTGATACATTCTAAATAACTAGGAATTACTGTAGGTGATAAATAGACCAGACCACAGTGTCAATAGGAAGGGTCAGTCTCACAGCAGCCTTAATCAGTGTAGGTGCAGTCACAAAGAAATATATTGCCAATGTGAATTTCCCATTGAAAACAAAAAGGAAGAAAAAAATTCCTCTCCCCCAAAACAGTTTTTCTTTCCAAGTGAGACTTGATTCACACAGGACACTAAAAAGAATAGAAAGGCCTACAAAACTGCAAATGCCTTTACACAGAGACCAAGGTTTCAGTAGCTGGAGCTCAAAATTAATCAGAACTAATTTTAAGAAAATATATGGGACTGGCAAAAATCTCTTAAAATCTTTTCAGCTGTGGAATCAAAGAGTATCTTCTTGCCCTCTTCTATCTTTATATAACCACTTTCCTAACCTCTCCTGCCTTTATAAAAAAGGTTAGGAAGTTAGAGCACTTCATAGACTGACTAATTATTTTACAACACCAAGTTCTGTAGAAAATAAGTTTCAAATCATATTAAATATATAATTTTTATATTGTTGCACACAAAAAATTAG
Organism: Ptilonorhynchus violaceus; assembly: GCA_013397565.1. NCBI lineage: Eukaryota > Metazoa > Chordata > Aves > Passeriformes > Ptilonorhynchidae > Ptilonorhynchus > Ptilonorhynchus violaceus. The sequence continues at coordinate 1,553,675 of VZRJ01012175.1, read as the reverse complement.
AATATTTCAGAAAGTGCAGAGGTGCAAAGGAGTTAAGAGCTTCATTTCTGTAATTCTGAAGTGCAATATAACTTGAATAAATATGTATTATTAAAAAAATTAGATTTTCTTTATGACACTAAACAAAATAAGCATTTAGGCTGTTATGCAAATCTCTAAGAGATTGTTTAAATAGAACATGAAAACATCTGCCTATGTATTTTTCACTGTGCTTTTAAAAAGAATGTTGACTCTACAAATAGCTTCCTGTGAAATGTCCTTGTTTTTTTACAGAAATAAGTGTTCTCAATTAAAAGACATTCTTTTCCATCAGTTACTCTACAGCACTGACTCCCATCATCATGTGTTCCCTTCTCCACAGACTCTTGGAACAGTTAAATCTCCAAAATGCATTTGGTCACTGTATGGTATTTATAATTTTAGGACAGGAAAGAACAAATTCTTGGAGATCTTTTCTAAGAACAAAAGTGACTGAGCATTGTTTGGCAACAACCAACCTGCACCTTTCATTCTAAATAATGTTATTTACAGCATGTCTTGAGTCATCAGTACAAAGAGTTACCCACAGGGATAATAACTGAGTGTCAGGGATCCTTTTCAAACCTGCAGAAAGAACAAGTTAGGTTTTTTTCAAAAAGACTTGGCTTGGAGTCCCTTGACCGTGATTGTTTGTAAAAGAACTGAAAAGTAAGGACAAAGCACACACAGAACTGGCACAAAGACCTGGCAGAGCACTCAGCAGGTGGGAGCAAGCACATGTCCTGCAGGTCTGGACACAGCTCTTGCTTGGACAGGGATATGGGAAGAGCCACACCCAGCTGCCCACCACTGGCCAGCTTGGCCGTGCTCAGGTTGCTTTTGCTGGCCTCCTGTATCTGCTGTGGAGCTGACAGAGGCAACTTACACAGACCATGCAATGCTGCAAACCAGAGCAAAGGGCTCGTCGACTAACCCCAAACAGCTGCCATTCCTAACACGACTCCCTCCTGCTTCCAGCGCGCTCCAGCTCCTGCTGTCCGGATGGGTGGGGATGGCTGTGCTGCTGACGGACAGCCAGAACTATAAATAGCCATGCTCTTGTTGTCTGGCCACACATTCAAATCTCCTCAGCCACCCAATATTTTGAAATTCAAACCAAAGCCTCCAGAAAGATGTATGGGATCCATGCAGTTGTGTGTAATTCAGGGTTGGGTGGTTTTTTTTTTTTTGTGCGTTTTCATTTCATTATTTTTTCCAGGCAGCTACAGCTATTGCTAAATCAGCACAAGAGACGTTCAGCATAATTATTTGCCATCTTTCAGGCTGGCTAATCCCCCTTGAGTGAGGGGGCAAGCCTGTTGTGCAGCCCCAGGAAGACAGGGAAGTGAGAGCCTCCTGGCAGCAGATCAAAGAGTTACCGTGCTAGCTTGAAATGCATAGAAGGCAGAAGCAGCCAGAGCTTTCATTAAGGCAGTGAAGGTTTTTCCTGTTCCACCTCTCAGCTGGCCATTGAGTTGACTCTGCTGATTACCTGAGGGATGCACAAGTCAGGAGACAAGGAGGGCGTGCACAAGGAAACATGTCTTTCCATCAGTCTGAGGAAAAACATCCAGCCAGAGATGGTTTCACAAACCAGCCGTTAATTGACGTGAAGTTTGTACAACTCTACATTTATTTGGCTACTGCTACAAAAGCAAGTCACAGCATTTTGTTTCTTTTTAAACTGTGTAGTGGTTACAGGTGCCCAGGGGCTGCCAGGTGGCCTCTGTGAGGAGGGGCTAGGATTGCCTCACTCCGGACACAGATGGTTCCAGGCAGCCCAGCACAGGGCACAGCTGATCCCCACAGCCACAGGAGGGGTGCCTCAGGGAAAGCCTGGGTAAGGAAAGGCAGAACACAGCTTAGAGCCAGGAGTGAGGGGAAAAACATGATAAACAGGAGAGGCAACACACCAAAGTCAGCAAAGAAGGAGAAGTTCCATGGTGCCCAAGCACAGATTCACCGTGGGCTGTAGAAAGCCCACATCTGTGCAGGGGAAATCTATGAGAGGGAAGAAGCTTCAGAGAAATCTCTGCACTGACTGTACTCTCCCTACAACCCACTGCAGGCTGCTCGGGGCTGAGGCCTGACAATTTGGGAGCCAAGGATTGGTGTTGATCCTGGAGAGAAGAAGCAGCATGGAGAGGAGCCCCTTTTGCTTTTGTCTCTGTTTCTCAACCTCTATTTTTCATTATCAATACATTTAATTTATTTTCCCCAAGCCAAGGCTATTTTGCCTGTGACAGTACCTGTGAGACACCTTCCTATCTCTCTTGACATGTGATCTCTCTCCTCCTGTGTTCTCCCTGTCCTGCTCAAGATGGGGAGAAGCAGTGGGCATTTGGCTGTTATCCCAGGCTGATCCAACAGCACACAGCTGTTATGGCCAAGGTGCTCTGTGCCACAGAAAGGCATCACAGAGCTTACACAGGCATTTCAAACCCGATTTTGGTAAAAAGCAGAATAAGGGAACTCTTTAGGAAAGTTTTTGAAAAATATATTGAAAATCTAGATGAAAAATATGTTACAATATTGGAATTCCCTGCGGGCTGGATAAAAGTCACCCATCTCCATTGTTAACACGTGCTAAGCAGTGAAGATTTACACTCAGAACCTCTCTTATTCATGCATACACGTGCATGCTACATCCAAGAGCAGACTGGATTCAAAGCAGAACTCTCCACAATAGTAGCAATTTTCAATACACTTAGTGTGAGTGTGTGTGAATGACTTCTCAAGGTGGAGTGAGAACTCCTGTTCTATAACAAAATTTCTTTGCAGAGACGGTATTATAAAAAGAAATTAATGAATTCAAATCCACAAATTCTGCATCAGAAAAAAAGCAAGATCAGAACTGTGCAAACCGTGCATGACACAATCCATGGTAATTTATGATAATTTATAAGGCCATATGTCAAGTCATACTTAGAAGTGAAGGTACCACAGTCCCTAGAATGAAAAAGCCACTCCAAAACACTTTGATTGCTTGATAGTGATAGATGAGAGCTAAAAAGTATGGCCTCCACATTTCATAGATCACACTGCAGAGTGATGCAGGCACATACTGCACTTTGAAAAACATCCACAATATTTTTGCCTCATGATAAAATAATCTAGAAGCCCTTTGCCTTGCTGTATATCAAGATAAGCCATGACAAGCAAAGCTAACATCAAACAAACAAACAGCTTATTTCTATATATTTAGCAAATCTCCATGAATCAAATCCACCAAGATATAGAAAATTCACATAGATTTTCTTTGAACCATGTGCAACTGTCACATGCCTTTTTTTTTCCCCTTTAAATGCACAGCTGTCTAATTGAGCATTAACAATCTAATAAGGTACACAACAGGACCTGAAATGCAACTTTCCTTTCAGGCCCAGCAGTGTACAGGTTCTGTATCGCTCCCAGCTTTTCAATTAGATCATAATTATAACATGCCTCATTTAGACCTACAGGAACCCTGACCTTGTCAACAGTACTGGACCATAACGTGTCTGTCTTAATTAGATCTGATTAGTTCTGGGCCCAGATTTCATTGTGAATCTCAGCTCCGTTAAAAACTGCTCATCTGTTTGGCAGCTGCGGGTGCTGCTGAGCCTTTCCCATCACACTGCATGGGTTTGCTTGGCTCTTCCCAACTCTCCTGAGGCAGCAGGGATCAAGGCAGCACTTTTACTGGGCCCTCAGAATAAGGCAAATTGCAGAAAGTAAAGGAAAGAGGTAAAAGAAAAGTCTTATCTGCTTTATGGGCAACTTCATACCTTATCAAACTGGTCAGTTACTGGGTAATAAGGCTTAAAATCTGTAGCAGCAAAGTAATATATTGGGGAAAAAAGGAAGAATTTTTGTTAAAAAGTAATCACAGATATGTTGAGATTGAAGATACATGACAAAAGAAGATCACATACATCATCTATGAGTGACAGAAAAGTGCACAAATAAGTGGTGTGGTGTTTTGGTGTTTTGTTGTTGTTTGGGGAGCTGTTGCCTTGTGGGTTGGGGTTTTTTCCTGCTTTTCTTGCTTGTATTTTAACATCAAAGGTAATAAAAATTACCAGCATTACAATTCCAGGGGCTATTTCTCTACTGCATATTTTAAACATATTTTAATAATCTTAGAATTTATAAACCCCTTTGTTTTCTATAATGATTTAATCTAATCTTTCATTTTTGCAACACACAATTGATACAAGGAAGAGAAATGACATCCTTTTTAATACCCTTTCCCTCTTCTAAATTGCAATGGTTGATTTTTCTTCGGTATCATATTTTTGGGAAGATGTTAAAAGACCAGCATTGTTTTTCCTCTTACTGAGAAAACAAATTACGACAGACGTTTCCTCAAAATTAGTTAGGACTGTATACCAAAAGGCCTATTTCCATAATTAACTTTCATAACTATGTGTATTAATAAACAATTAGCAAATCTCAAAAACTTAAGTTTACAATAAATCCTGCTACAATATTGTGCTGTTAAAATTTATTCCATATCTAACTGCTTTGACTGCCAATCCCCCTTTCTTAAATCCCGCAGTGATTCTCATGTACTGGCTGTAATTGCAGTGGAAAGCTGAAAAGTCCTCAGCATTATAAATATAGACTTCAAAGCTGTCATTGTGTACAATACTCCCACAAATGCATAGGCTAGGAAGGCATTTCCAAGAGCTTCTACTATTCTCGAAAATGCAGACTTTTATTTAAATAAGGAGACAGCTCAGGCCACTCACAGAAGGTTTGTCTGTACTACAGACAAGTAGCATAGTTTTCAGACAAGAGCTGTAGTTTTTAAACTTCACTCTCTGCACATCTTAGCAAATGCAGAGAAGTCTTTTGTGCTAATGGATTGTTTTAAATGTATTCTGTATCACAGCAATAGTAATTTGCCATCTATCCAAATATATATATATTTAGTCTGAGTTCCCAAGGTTTATGAAAGTTAGGAGTATCTGAACAACTAAACTTGTGAAAGCATAGTATCAGAAAACTTACTGTTCTAATTAAAGATTAAGGATGAATAAAAGTTGTGGTGAGACATTTTTTCAAACATTAGAGCTAATCAATACCTACCTCTCTATCACCATAAAAGAGTAGATCAGAGTAAGACTAATTTGTTTCAAAAAAAACCCCCAGATACTAGTACATGCTTCATTATCAAGGCCACACATGTCTGAATTTAAAAGTCTGGATTTTCTTAATTCTGTTTTCTGCATAAAGCCAGTCTTTTTGTTGGTGGTGGTTGTTCTTTTTTTTTCCTCCTCTATACATCACAATAGGTGCTGCAGCAAGTACAAAAATCCTCAATCACTAAGCTTCCATTACTATAGCTCCCAGAAGTCCATGTTTCTTGGAATATGAAAATCTTGAGCAGGAGGTAAGGAGGAGAAATATTTAACTACCACCACTGTATCTGTGTAAAAAGAATTAGAATAAAGCATGTGGACTACAGGGGTTGTAGACCTGTTAAACAGTAATTACAGTTTTGCTACTGACCCAAGTGAGTTGCAAGCACTAATTTAGGGAAAATTTTAATCTTATTTGCATTAAAGGGGTCACCATTAACATCTCTACAAATTAGTTTGCAAGTAATTAGACAAACATAATATTTATTAGGTATTAAACACATAGAATGCCATGGTAATCTTTGCATGTTTACTCCAGTGAATAAATATGAATCATTGTGCATCTGTGCAGATTTCTGCCTGCTCTCTATTAAGAGTCGTAATGTTCGCAGAAACAGAACATTTACCAGATTCCATGCATGCAACTTGCTATAAATTAACACAAATATATTTTTAATAATGAAATCATCAATTTTTGCAAGACATTGCTGTAAACATTAAAACTTAAATAACTCACTATTTTAAGATACTGTGACCTCACTACAGGAAGTTTCATAAAAGGAGAAAGACTTTCCCCGAGTTTCATGCAATACTTATTGCTGTTAATCATAGAAACACATATTTGCATGGAGGGATCCATGTGTTTTGTTTAATAAACTGTAAATAAAAGTGATCATTAAAAAAGTCACTGGGAATGATTTTCTTGAATTTCTATCAACTAAAAAAATACAAGTTTATACTCAAGCAATAAAAACCAGAAGTTATGCTGTATTTTGTTAGTTTATTTATCTATGCTTCTTTTGGTTCTGTTGAAACTTCAGCAGTATTGTTTTACATGTATTCATAATTTCACTGCATCAGCTGACAGTGCCATGCTCAAGCACTTACTGCTCTAACAGTAGTTCACAATCACAGGATGGTGGGGGTTGGAAGGGACCTCTCAAGATGATCTAGTCCAATAATCCCCCTGCTAAAGCAGGTTCACCTACAGCAGGTTGCACAGGAGAGTTTCCAGATGGGTTTTGAATCTCTCCAAGGGAGACTCTACATCATCTCTGGGCAGCCTGTCTTAGTGCTAAGTCACTCACAAATGAGACAAAAAAAAATAAAGAAAAAAACCTTTTTCTAATATTCAGAGGGAACTCCCTGTGTGTGTTTGTCCCAGTTATCCCTTGTCTGGTCACTAGGCACCACCGAAAAGAGTCTGGTCCCTTCCTCTTGGCACCCACCTTTAAGAAACTGGCACACATTAATGAGATCCAGGCTAAACAGCTCCAGCTCCCTCAGTCTCTCCTCGTAAGAGAGATGTTCCAAGTCCCTAACCACCTTCCACTGGACCCCCTCCAGTAATTCCTTGTCTTTCTTGTACTGAGGAGCCCACAACTGGACACAGTACTCCAGTGAAGAGGGGAGGCCTCACCAGTGCTGAGCAGAGGGGCAGGATCACATCCCTGACCTGCTGGCACTGCTCTTCCTAACACACCTCATGATATCACTGGACTTCTTGACCACAAGAAGACCCTGCTGGCTCAGAGACATCTTGTTGTTCACCAGGACCTCCAGGTCCTTCTCCACAGAGCTACTTTCTAGCAGGTCATCCCCCAGTCTGTGCTGGTGCCTGCGGTTATTCTTCCCCAGGTGCAGGACTTTGCCTTTGTTGAATTCCATTATGTTCCTCTCTGCCCATGATCCAGCCTACCCAGTCTTGCTCAGTGGCAGCACAGCCACTCCTCCCAGTCTTGTATCATCAGCAAACTTGGTGCAGGTACTCTGTCCCTTCATCCAGGTCACTGAGGAATAAGTTGAACAGGACTGGACCCAGGAATGCCCCCTGGGGAACATGAGTAGCCCCAGCTGGACTGTGTGCTGCTGGTCACAAGCCTCTGAGCTGATAAAGAACAATCTGCCAGAGGTAAGAGCACAGGACTTTTTTCAATGAAAACTTTCAGAACTGTCTTTGAAGGCAGCACACTGGACACACGCACACTGAATCCAAAGCAAAAAAAAAAGTGAACTTGGAAGTACGAACGCCTTATGTCTAGAAGAGCAGATGAGACTTATTGAGAACATGATGCATTTGTGGTGCCGTGTGGCTTCCTGGAATGAGCATCCAGCCACTCATCGCCTATTCCTACAATAGCTGCTCTGCAGGTTTGGCACTGACAGGGGAAGGGACTTGGATGTCAGAAAGTAAAACAGCAGCAAAGAATTTAGTCCTGCAGACTCTACCATCACTTTTAGCAGTATAATGAACATCCCATTTGGATAAAAGTTTCACTTGATGGAACAAAACACTACTTATAAAAAAATGTTTGGTTTTTGTTTGGTTGGGTTTTTTTACAGCAATACAAATATTTGGCATGGCAATAGGCAGGGATGTGGGGGAAGAAATACAGAGGTCAAATATATAGAATTATTTTTCTTTTTGTTCCTTTAAAGGTAAGTCAAGACCACAGCATTTAAGTCAATAAGCTACTAAAATTGTCTATGAACTACTGAAGCAAGAAAACATCTTGATGATAAAATAAATTAGAACAGTATTGTCAATTTCTCTCCACTGTTAGCTTAAAATATTCCAGCAATTACCATTAGGAAATGCCAAGACTCTTTCTCAATACTGTTGTCATCATCTCTTCCATTCCCACAGCATTCCCTCTCCCTTTCTTCCCTGCCCATATAAAAACACAAATGCAAAACTAAACAAGCCACCTCCAGCAAAGAGTATAAGAAACATAATGGTTAAATCTAAATATAATTGTAAATGAAAAAAAAACCTACAACAGAGGAGAGGGGTGGCACATTGGCTTTTTCTTTTTTTTTTTTTTGTGGACTTTTTATTCTCTGCTTTGTGTTTTTGTTTAGTTATTGTTGGCTTTTTTTTTTTTTTAACACAAAGGTGACCATGGCAATGTGTTTTAATCTGTAGCACAGTGCATAAAATAAATTCAGGTGAGTTTTCAAACTTAATGAGTTGTTAGATCTATATATTGCCACTCCCAATGTTATCACCCCAAAATGGATGCCAGTCTTCATCTATGTAAATATAGAGCAAAAATAAAACTGATCCATCATAAGGGAAATTAAATTGTCCTTAAAATAGAAGGACTTCTGGAAATGATGAGGAAGAGAGAGTTCTGACAGTCAGATAGATTAATAGTGTGATAATAAATTAAACATAAACCTCCAATCCCAGCTGCCTGTGATATAATGGTCACTCAGGGACATTGCAGAGCTTTAACATCTGGTGCAAAGAGGGCAAAATTACCACCACACTGGCCTTTCACCTTCTAAAGACACCAGGATTGCATATGGCACAGTTGCATGTGTGCCAGATGCTCACTTCAAATATGCAACAAACCCTTCCTAGCAAACCCACACAGTTTAAGTGACTTTAGTACAAGGTAAATCACAATAATTTTAAAAGGAAACAAAACCAGAATACTACTTTTTCCATATAATATTTCCTACTTGGGAGATCTACACTTAGATAAGAGAGGTACTTTTTTCCCTCCAAGTCAAATGAGAGGGCTGGGCATTAAGTCCTGGGAAAAGGCTTTGGAAAGCATTATACAACAGTTGGGTCTCTTTAGCACATTTTCAGTATATCCCTTTCAAATGAAAATGGCAATGCTTGAAAGCACAAAGTTGCAATTTAAAAAACCAATGCCACAGCATACAAAAATAATGACGTCCAAACCAATAAAAATGTAAATCCAAATATAATGAGTGATTAAATACATAGGGAAATTAACAGTAGAGCAAGAATTTTATCTTGCATACAATATATTGTTTCACTTTCTTAGCATTTGGGAAAAGAATCACATCTAAAAGATTGACTGACAATACAATATAATATACCGTTGTGCCCAGTAGTACTGCAGCATTTAATCCTTATATAATGGCTTCTTTCTGTTCATCACCAAAATTATAACTTGTATCAACATGACACTACTATAACAGACTGGAAGTACTCGCTTTGAATAAGTCTGACCCTCATCAGTAAGCATGGGAATATTGCAGGCTTTTGTCTTTTTGTGATTTTCTTTTTCCTTCTTTTCTTAAAACCGTGCACTTTTCAGAATATCTTATTATTCAAGCTCTCCTTTATTATTTAGCCAACAATTAACTGCCTTTCTAACTACTCATACTAATAACGAACTGATTCAGCTCAGGAAGCAGAAATTAGTTGGACAAAATAATAAATTCTTAACGGTGCCTTCCCAAGCCGAACAAACAGATCCCACCCCTACAGGCCCACGAGGGTTTCACACTACACGGCATCAGGACTTCATTTCAAACATGCTTCTGGAGTGGCATGACTTCTGTGACAACTTCATGCACAACTGACTTCATAGAAAAGGTAGTTTAAGACTATGTAAATCTTTCCAGAAATTGCATAAAAGCTCAATTTGTCTTCTCATTATGAATTTTCTTCTCATCATTTATTCCAATATTTGTACAGCACATTACATAATGAAAAAACACTGGGCCTAGGTAACCATTTGTAATACCAAGTTATAAAAAGAAATCCAAATATTTTCTGTTGGTGAAGAACTGCAGAGAAGCATGGGAATGTTTGCTTCCATGCCCAGCAGGTGCTTAGACAGGCATTTTGTTAATCTTGTCAAATATCAAGCTTCTAAACTTGCAAGATTGTGAAATCACCAGAATTTAGTTGACTCCTCCAAGAGAAGAGATGGATAACCTCATTTTTCACTCTTCCTCCTTTTTGGGGTGATGATGAGAGGAAGGGATACGTGTTTTTCGGGGGAGGAAAAAGGCCCTACAATACTGTAATTGTTGAATTAAGGAACTTTTCAGGAGGCAGTACCCCACACTTTTATTCTGTTTTTTTCTTACTTGATATGCAAATCATAACCAGGAAGCCTTAAAAAAACTAAATAAAGGCATACTTCAAAACCACCTTCCCCCAAAAGGCCTAACACAGCACAGGAAAAGTGAGCCTATTTGACGCAGTAACTATGAGCCCAAACAAATTTTGTTGTAGTTGTATTGTAATTTATCTCTAATTCAGAACATTACCTAGCATAGTTCAATACAGTACTTTCTGCATCACCATCAAAAATTAATACAGGCATACAATTACCCCATACTGCTCGGTTAACTGAGATGTTTATCACTGTGGTATCATCCTCAGATAGTTATTTATGTGGGTTGATTTCTTTTTCTAAATGTAACCTTCAAGAACAATCATTGATATTATGCTACTACAAACCAGGAATGAAAGTCTGCTGTGGTACAAGTCTGTAGTATAACTATATCTTTTTGCTTGACTTCCAGTTTACACAAAGACTTACTTGGAATTACCATTTTCTGTATTTGTTCTTTTCAGTCTTCAATACTGTCACATTTTTTGAGCCTTCACATATGTTTGCATATGCCTTATGGACCAGGTGCATTCCATCATGAAGGGGAAGAATGGGAGATGATGCCCCATGCCAAACTTTGAAGCCTAACTAATAAGTGAGCCACCATTTCCTCAAAATCAAAGATGGAGTCTCCAGTATTGATAAGACACAGGTGATCATTGATACAAAACATGATTTTACAATTATCATGCATTATCCTCTGAGATCTTACAGCACTGTCTAAAGTATGCTTTGCATTTAATATTTAAAAATGTGTATGTTCAAAAGAAAGTATCATACAACCAAAGGTAAAAATTTGGGTAATGTATTTGTCATACTGGAAGACATTTAAACTGACTCCCAAGTTTACTCCCCATTATTAAAGCTCAGTTGGAAGCCCACCATATTAGTTGGGTTTCCTCTGTAAGAACATATCCTGACCTGAACCACAAAAAAAAAAAGTTTTGAATTGAAAATAGGAAGGGAAGGGGCTATCACAGCAATTAAAACCAAACAAGTCTTTACCATCTCTTGATGGGGTTTATTTTATTCTTGTTTTATGGTTTCTTGAGGAATCACATTACTGACGGAATGCTTTGCATATGAGCTAAATGCATGAGACAACATCTGGATGTTACATTCCATCTAATAGCATTTGCAGAAATGGGCTCTTGGGATGAATCTCCCTCATGAGAGACTCTCTACATTTTATTTTACTATTGGGCTCCTGCATAAGAATGCCTGGGCAAACAGCATCCACGTACGAGTTGAAGCACGTACAAGGATGCAGCAAGTTTTCTCCTTCTATATGTTTGTGCTATATTAGAAACAAATAGATCTATACCACATTTAGTGCACTATAATGCACCTCAAGAGAGGTGACACATGTTAGTGAAATTCTAATATCAAGCACTCTTGCACAGATCTTTTACTTCCATGTCCCTCACCAACTCTGCAGAACATCAAAAACTTTGAATGCTTATAGACTACAGACCCTGAACAACATAATCCTTCAAAACAGGGAATCAAGACAGCAAAATGAGAAGATGTCCAATTACTTACACTTTCTCAGACTGCTGCAAATATTTGGCCAATTTTTAAGCCATTATGGTTGTTCTAGCAAAAAACGATGACAACTTTTTGATTTTCTGAGAATTAGCTACCCCTTGTATAACTAAGCTTTCAGGTGCACAATATGTTTCCAAAAATTATTATCATATCAAAATTTATAGTCCCTTTTAATATACTTATTTAATAGAAATACTAGAAGGAATATAATGCTTTAATGGGTTACTAACACTTTGGGATTTTTTTTGTTCTTTTTATTATTATTGAATTTACTTTAACCTCCATACATAGATGTTTTCATGATGAAAACACATATTTCATATTTCTAGAAAAGTAAATCAGGGAGTGGGGAGTACAAATGCTAGAATAGAAAAAACAGAAATAATGTCATTTGGGCTTGACAGCAGCTTCCTCTCTTACAGACCTCAAAGGCACTTGATTTTGATGCTCCTGTTGGAACATAACCAAGTGACTAACCAGCACCTTCCCAGCTGTAGTCTGAAAAGGATTGGGGGACCAGGAAGGAACCAAAACAACAAGGACAAGGAAACCAAACACAAACCACAGTGCATCATAAAATCATTTCCATCAGTCATCTGAATACAGAGGGATAACATTGAAATATGGAGAGGTCAAGGATACAGTATGTGAACTAGACTATTTATATGCCCTCATAGCTCACATTTAGTTGAAATACACTTTTCAAAGCCATCACTTCAACCTTTCCTTTTTAAGGCTGCTTATATTGCCAGTGGGCATCCAAATCTTTAATACAGTCAACATGGCACACCTGAACAAAGATAGCATTTGTCAAAGCTTGGGAAAAATAAAGAAATAAAAGGTGCTGCGCTAGCTGAGATGCATGTAAGAACCTGGATGAGAATTTTAGGTACGTGTGTGAACAGCAATTACTACACTTAGGTACAAACAGGTGATCACAAAAAGCTACCATGGCTTCACGAGTTATTGTTTGTTAGCTGGGCAATAATACCCGAGCACACACAAACTCCCAGCTTGCCCCAAGCACAAAGACTGGCGTTGTCACCACGGGATGTGCGGCAGCAGGCCTGCACTCAGCCTGACACCAGGCTCACCCTGACCTCTCCGCTGGGAATGATCTGTCACTGACACGAAGACATCGTGTCAGAGCTTGCGCATTCCGGCGGGCACGCTTAAGTACCCGCCCTTGATCTTTGAGGTACCTGACTGATTTCTGCAAGACAAAAACAAAACAAAATCACATCAGAGGTGTCTCAGCAGCAGATGCCGTTTACCACACACAGGTCAATTTACCCTGAACACAGAGTACCAACACATTTCTCCCTGCATTGACCCCCTCTCAAGATAAAGAAAACAAGAACTCAACACTCAGCTACAGGAATACAAAAATCACAAGGAAGAACAGAGCTGTTGACAACAAGAGTTTTTTGCTTTGTGTGCTTCTGACTTCTTTATAATCATGGGTAACTTAGATATTTAAAAATTAAAACTATTTCTGGTTTTTAGTTATTTATTGCTTTTGTTTCAGTAAACAAAAAAAGTGATGCTCTATCTTTTCATTCATACTTACTCAGATTAACTGCTGGGAGTTCAGTTGCAAACACTGTACGTGAATTTGGCAACTTCTGGCACAGATTAAGTCATTTCTTTGAAAAAATGAAGGAGCATTGATAAAATTCACTTATACATTCCGCTCACATAGAGTAATAGCATCAATAATACATGCACAGAGACTTGTGGGTTGCTATTTCATGCAGTATGAATAACCAGTTTTTGTATATTTATTGTAATCAGGATATTTTAGAACAGAAACATTTCATATCTTCATTATCAATGACAAAGTAAAACTTTTTTTTTCCTTTTGGGGGGTGGTGGGGAATGCCAATATCGGACAAAGGAATCATTCCACCAAAGTGAAACAAAATGTAAGGTTCTCACTATTAAAAATGGTTATCAAATCTTTGTCAGGTAGAACCAGCATCAATCCCAGCTGTATGAGAAAACCACAGCTAGAGCTGGTGTGCAAAAAGGGGCTCTATGGAAGGAAGATTGGATGGAGACAGAGGGGCCTGGGATGCAGGTCTCAGGAAAGCAGCTGATCTTGGCTGCCTGGCACCTGGAGAGAAGCACTGGGGCTGCAGGTGTTTCAGAAGCAGGCAGCAATCCTGGGAGGCCATCAGGTCCAGGTATCCGGACAAGTCAACTAAAACAAGTTTGGTGAGCAAGTGAGCATGACAAACAGCAAAGCTGTGCAAGATGCCTGATTCTTGCTTTACAGTGCATAACATTTGAACTTTTTTTTTCTGCTTTCCATTTGACCTTTCTGTAGCTCTTCTCATAGGCCTTCAGCTTTTGCTGGTATAGATTTTTCTGAGGGTGCAGTCAATTCTCCCCCACCCCAAAATACAGCATCGTGAAAACTTTGATTTAGTCTTCCAAAGAAAAAGTAAATGGCATTAAAAACAACCATCTGGCCTTCTCAGAAGTCAAGCTACTTGGAGGTCTGTGCCCTCCACCCCTGCAGCAGGTCTGGAGCAGCAGAGACCTGTTCTGGCCAGTACTTTGGCACAGGCTGAGCTCCCTTTGGGCAACAGCTCCCAGAAATGTATCTTTCTTCCATTGCAGAACTGACAGGGTAGGGAGTCTTTCACCTCCTTAACACACAGAGAAGGGAAATACCATCATACATCAGGAATAAATACATAGATTTGAAATGTAAAACTGGGATTTACATCCCAGTTTTGGGATTGTAACTGTCCAACACTCCTTTCTTGGCATAAACACAAAACAAGTTAAACTGGATCCTAGGCTTGATCTTCACAGTTTTGCACACCTTACAACCACACTGCTTCATTTGAGTTTCAAACTTCATATTGCTCATTAGCACTAATATTTATTTTAAATGCTTTATTGAAAGCAGCTTTTCTTAAAGGTGCTTAAAGTTTATTTTGAATGCATGATGTTAGCTCTGCTGTCAGTTATTCAGATGTTAGTCACAGAAGTTTGCATTCCTAAATCTCTTAATTCTTGGACAACTGCCTAAAGTTTGAGGGAAACAAAGAACCCGAAAGTTTTAGCATGTTTGCTGGGGATAGAAGCCTGGAAAAATTACTGCTAGCACATAGACCATACAATATTTTTAAAGCATCCATAAATAATGGCTTGAAGTATATTAATTGGCATTTGTGATTCTTAGTGTTACTGACTTCCTGGTGCTCCCTTCAAACTTCTGCCTTGTAAAACAAGTAGCATTTCTTCCAGTCTAAACCCTCTTTGCTAGCATTGGGACCAATATTTGGCCATTAAGTTCTAAAATGTTGAAAATACTTTATATGAGTGAATTTCCCTTCAAGAAAGAAAGAACCGTCAATCAATAACAAACCTGGAAGAAGTTACGTAGCAGGCCCCTGCATTAAACAGAAACAGACATCAGAAGTCTTACAGCTGCTTGTATACATGGGATTACTTTATGATCAGCAGTAATTTTTATTCACAGAGGTTACTTCCCAATAGACAAATGAATTAAACAAAAATTGCATTCTATTCACTACTCTTCTTCCACTATTGAATTCAAGAAATTCCAGCTTTATCTGCTGAAGTACTTCCAAATAAAGAAAACCCCCATACAGTATTAACAGCCAAACCTCAAGATTTTCCTTTTCCTAATGTCCTGACCCCATACTGAGGCTGATTTAATGTAAACTAAATACGTAAGTAATAACTGTAATAAGTCATCAACCATCAAGTAATCTTAAAAAAAAATAAAATCAGGAATTAAATAATTTCATTTGATTGTTTTCATGGGAACCTAACATCTGTATCATGGGAAAACCAAACCACAAATGTGCACTATGGGAAGTATTTCCAAAGTCAGTGATAGTGTAACTTAAACAACAGTGCACAATAATTTAGGGCTGTCTTTAAGCCCCAAGAGTGAAGTTATTTTTAAATAACTTTTCCTCAGTGCACCTTCTGGATATTTTCCTCATTAAAAAAAAATAAAAAATTGTTCTTATAACCTGTTTGTTCCTGCGACATTATACATGTTCTTTACAAATGAATGATTTTGAATACACTTACTGTATTTCTCATGCTGGTAAAATCTGGACATTTGGAGGGTTTAATTTACTAAAATAAGAGGGTTTTTTCAGTTTTTAAAATACGCATATTGCTTCTTAAAGAAAAATCAGCAGGAAAGTTTTATTATGAAGATTTTTTCAGTCAAAAATATAGTTTTGCCTTAAAAATCTATGTCTGCTAAGAATCAAGTAATCACTTGGGGTTTTAGAAGAATTTCTTGTGTGTTTCCTTTAGCACACATCCCTAGTCATGATCATATTGATTAGGTTTTAGCACAACTTTTATCGTGGAGTAACACTTTCCTACAGGTGTACAAAATTATTTTATATATATTTTCATGTTCCAATTTCCTATACAGAAAAATAAAACCAATACCAGCATTCCTGAACAATATAATATTCTTAAATTTAAAATGTCCTTCATCACAGATAGAAAGGTGATAACTAGCAACAAACCAGCAGAGATAAGGATGGAGCATTTCTACATTTGGCAAGGAGGAAGAATACTCAGTCTCCAGTTGTTTCATTACTGGTGTCCATAAAATTGAGGAGAGCATGAAAGGTAGCACAGAAAAAAGCAGAAGAAAAGCAAGACACAGGTGCTTATTATGATCACTAAGTTTTGCTACTTTTCTACACATCAGAAACTGCACAAGCAAGTATGTACTGGGATCTACAGAAAGGGAAACAAATTCAGGAACAGGTCTGTAGGAGATGAGCACTCTCAGTACTGCACAAGACACAAACTTGGCAGTTGCTCTGCTGCTGGGCAAGTTGAAAGACCATGATTTCCTCTGAAACAATAGATAATTGCTTAAATACAGAAAGGAAGAGCTGCATCTTACAGGTATTTCCTCCTGGAGAACTACTACAGCCAACTAATGTTAACCAGGTAATGTGCTCAAAATGGCCAGATATCCAAAACAATGTCCTATTTTGCTTCTCAAAGGGAATTCTTGGAATGCTCCACAAGTCTGTCCCAAACTTTGGCCTCAGTCATCATCCCAAAACCCTTTTTCCCCCCTCATAAGCCATTTCTAGTAAGATGTGGAACATTTCCTCACAGGACAGTATGATTTCTCTTCTGACCAACTGCACACACAGACTGAATGAAATGAAGATTATTTTTTTTGCATAAGGCCTGATCTAAAACATACTTTCACATCTAGTCATGAGTTGGGCTCTGTGCTACCTGTACTTACTTAAGCCAAATTACAGACCCCTTTCTGCAGACACATTCCATGTCATTTGGCATCAGCCTGCAGCTAAGATACTTTCCTGATCCTTCCCTGCAAAGCAAGACATTTCAATGAACTGATATCTCATCATCTCTAAAGGGGAATATCACAAACTGTCTTCAGCTCTCTCTTCTTGGCTATAAGCCTGCTTTTTAGGCTTGAAAACTTGGCTTCATTAAGTACAGTCCAGCATTGTTTTAATTTCTTGCTTAGTTCCTTTAAGAGATTTCTATGACAATAAGTTAATAAATGGAGAAACAACGTGTGACAAAACTTACATGACTAATACAAAAATTCCCCTTTGTGTACAGCCTCACAGGAGAAACCCTTACATACATATTTCTTGCAAATAACTTCAAATTGAAAGAGTTTCCCCTGTGAAGGCTAATTGATTATTAGAGCAACTAATTGTGCACATGACAGATAAATACAGGAATAGACTGCTTTGTTTAAAATTAGCAGGTGTAGCCAACATACTTTAATACCATAAATGTGTTTCTAATAGAAAGCACAAAAGTAGTTTTAGTTTTAAACCCTTCCCTCATCTAGACTCAGTTGTAGTAAGCAATCATTAATAAATTGCACTGCAGAACATATTGCTTTCTGCAGTTGTTAAGAGTCCCTTTATTTTCCAGAGAGAAAATGAACTGTCATAATGGGCAAGAACAGCATCTCCTACAAAGCAGAAACCCAGGCATTAGGTGTGGAGTTGTTCAGCATTCAACCCAGAGGCTTGTATCAAACACCTCTCAACTATAAGTGCAGGAAGCAACCACTTAAAGTTAAAAAAAAAACCTGAAGAACTCTGGCAAGGTACAGGAAAAACTGTTTCACTCATCATACATGTTTTCAGATCAAATGTGTGAGAACAGCCTAATTCAATTGAGATTCAAGCTGAAAAAAAGGTGTTTTTTTCTTTTTTGGTGGACATGAATCAGAGCTCCTTGCAAAAGCTTGCAAGGATGGTGTTCCTGGGTTCTCTCTGTAATCAGGAGAGAAACAACGCTAATCGTCTCCTAGAGCACTTCTCTCCAACTGCTTTGAAAGGGATGAATCCTGCCCTGAGTGCCCATTAAGCCAGAGCACTTCCTCGAGTGGAATGACCTCCTGAACCTGGAGCAGCCCAGCCTCCTGTTGTGAGCTGCGGGACCTGCACCACGAGAGGCATAAAGAACATACCAAACTCCTAACTTCACTCCAAAAACAAAAGCAGGGCTGAAGTTAGTGATTAAAGCTAAGGGTGATGTATGAGGAGGAGTCAGCACACCTCAGGTCTCTGGCAGTAGTTACCACAGTTGTATAAATTGCAGCAGTGTCAATATACACTACAGCAGTCTTGCAAATAATTTTCCATGCTAGGAACAAGGAATTCAGGCACATTAAAGCCTGTTTTGTCATATAATAAATATCTTCCTTATTATACAATATTTGAAGGAAACAGCAGTAATGTAACATGCAATTGCACATGACATGATTTACTGTCCTGCCCTGCAAAAATCCCCATTACCAGCACCACATGGAAGACCATCAGAGCCAGAGACCGTCATTCCTCAAAATCCTTTTTTTGTTTTGTACATCAGCAGTCACTATGGACTGATGGGGATTTCCAAGACAAGTTCCCAAATCCCAGTCTAGCTCTCCTTGCTGTTGGAGTTATTGCTGTGAGGAATGATGGCAGCACAGAATGCATTTTGTCCTCTTTTCTACCTTGTGTATATAGACTACCTCCATCTGGTACAGAAATTAGAGTATAAATGTTATTAACTGAAGTGCAGCAAGGTGACTGTGAACAAGACTCCAGTGGTTTAAGTATCAAAGTCTGCCACTGCTGAATGTGATCTGACCCTATGATAAAAGAGGCCTTGGTTTCTTCTGGGGTATGGAGTTCAGCAGTTTTTCATATCGCAGTTTCTACTCTTTCCCAGAGCACTGATTTTAAACAAAGGAAACATTACATCTGATATTATGCTTATCACTCTAGTAACATCCCTTTGATAAGCACATTGCCCTTGAAAAGAATAACATCAAGTAAAAAGTTGAATATTACAGAATTTATAATATTGTCTGGCTAGAACACAAAATTTTAAACCATAGAAGTATGGTTTTAAAAACAGAAAGGAATTTTACTCAGGCAAAGATCATAACTGCTGTATTTTCCTTAAAATATCATATGAAGTTCAAGTAGAATTGAAGTGAGAGATATAAGAACTCGCAATGGAAACCAGCAAGAGCCAAACAGAAACAAAAAAAATGACTGTGCATACTCCAGCTTGTTGTACAGATGGCCATAAAAAACACCCTTTTATGGCAGTTGCTACATAAAAGTACTGCTCCTTCAAGATGTCACTATTGGTTTTGTTGGAGTGAACTCTTGCACTTTGGAAAACAGATATCAAGACAATTTATTAGTATGTTCTCCTAGACTCCACTGTTCTAACAGTTTTCAGCATTTTGTCTAAAAACCCAGCAGGAATAAAACAAGCAAAATACACCACTGCATACAAATCTAAGGAAAAAAAAATATAACCAGGATATTCTAGAGTGATTTAGACATTCAGGGTCATGGTAAAGCTCTGCAGCCATCCAAGCTGTGTGTTATTGAGCCTATCTAAAACAGCTTAGGAGAAAAACCAGAAGACAAACAGGACTCCAAAAAAGCCTGTTTAAAAAAGAAATGCTTACTGCATACACCGTGGTAATCCCTCACACAATGTGGGATCTTCTATTCTCCTATCAGATACACAGGATAATTATTTATTCAGACAAGGAACAATGCACAATTGCAAAAAAAGACAAATATTTAAGTTCTCAGCCCCTTACATGTAAACCTGCCTATCAGGTTGTATCCTTGATTTAGAACAAGATCAACTTGCTTTAGGTTCTGCTCAACCCACACTAAAATTACTTGATAATAAGGCAGTAATTTGTTTGCCTGTTCAGCATTTTAAGAGAGATTAATCTGCTAGTGACATTTAATGGAAATTAAATCACAGGCATATTACAGGATAATTGGGGAGCATCAAAGGATTTGCTCAACTATAGTCATGCACATCCTGTTCTTCAAAATTACAGTACCAGAAACTTATCAGAGTTTCTTTGAATTTCTCTGTGAGGAGAATGCAGTAGAATTTAGTGCCTAAAGGTTATAACAAAAGGTGACTACTGAAGACAAAAGTACAGAACACAGCTTGCAGCTCCACGAAGGAGAACTGCTGAGGGAAGTGGGCAGTGTGTCCACCCTCCCTCTGGACAGGACTGGGGAGCACGGCTGGCTCCCAGCAGTGCCAAGGCCAGGCATATTCTGCACGGACACCACAACGAGGGGGACACTCATTAAACCCTTGGTGTTTTCATTCTGTCTCACCAAGGACATTCCAGTTTCTTGAGTTATTTAAACGGTTAAATGGTCTAGTTTATGTTGTAATAAAACTTGATCTGTTAGTGTTTGAAAGCATTTTGGTCAATCTCAGGGCTGCTCAACTAAAAAAAAAATCTAACACAGGCTTCTGCACAGATGTTAACTCCTTCGTGACAAGTATGCCTCTGCAAACCCAGAGTCTGTGTAATACAGACTACTGATACTTTTATCTCCTTCACATCTCCTGATAAAGACTCTTCTGAAATTTCAGTTGCAAAAGACACAAAAGACTATGTGTTTAATTACCCACCTCCTGAAAATGATTTGCAGTCTTCTCAAAACACAGAAACTTGATACAGCCCTCTTTGATACCCTTGATTATTAACAGAGAGCAGGTTTTAATCCTGATTAAATAATGAAACAAATCTGATACAAGCCCGAGACAAACTTTAAAACATAGTTTAACTCAGGTACATGAAAAACTTTCATGAAGAAATGTTTTGGCCCCATGTTACATTTGCACATCATTGTTTAATACCGCTGTAACAAAAAAAAAACCCCAAAACAAAACAACCAAAAAACCCCCATCCAATTATTTTGAAGCAGAACTAGCTGCCTTGCAGTCAAGACAGAATGATGATAGCCTGAAGGGAGAATGAAGGTAAGCCATACACAATAAAGAATATTGCAAACTTTTTGATGCAAGTTTGATACTTGGGAGGAGAGAGGTGGGGCCGAAGGCAAGACTAGTCCTCCTGCACGTGTGAGGCCTGGCCAAAGGCAGAAACAGCTGCTGTTTGGATACAGCCTCCTTTGATGGTGGTACCCAAGCAAGCCAGACCTGTGACTCTTAGAAGAGAGGGATAAAACACATATGAGTCTGCACAGCCTGATTAGAACAGGTGGATGCAGTTTCTTGTGTTCTCTTGCAAGGTGCATCAACAGTGCTGTTTTCTCTTTAGGGCTCAGTATCTTTAGTTTTTATCATGCTATGAATAACTTGTCCCCTGAACCACACATCCAGGCAAAATCTGAACTACAGTAAGAAGAACAAAAAAAACACAACAAAGAAAATACCAACAGATATCAGTGTATTTAATTTTAAACAGAGAGAGATTTGGAAGTTGCATTCCATTAATTTGCCTTTCAGCAGCGTAACACCAACTACAAACTGGAGTAAGAAGAGGAAGACTTGCTTTGACCTCATCTCAATGCAAGCAGCACACTCGTGGATGGCCATCAGCTTGCACAAGGAGGGTAGTTACAAGTCAGGAATGCTGTGCATTGGTAAGATTGTGTGGGAAAACACATACAGCACCTGCTGACACCCTACAGGCACTTTCCAATACCTTACTCTTTCAAGAACATACATAAACAAGTTAAATTCCTCATTCTGAGATTTACAACTTAGGGGTGGGCAGATTGCTGTGCCCACATGGTGCCTCACTGAAGTCAGTGTGGCTCCGTGCAGGTGCAGCTGTCCACATGCACATAGTAAATTGCAGGCTCAGAGCTCATGCTTACTGGTATAAAACAGAAATAAAATCAAAGGCACAAAAAAGAAGAAAAAGAAACTGGTTTATACTTTCCCTGCACTCTAAATAAATGAATTTTTTTGAGAGAAATAACAGAACTGATCCTGGTTCAATTTCTCTTTCTCCCTGGATAGATGCCTGGGGAAATGTCTCCCCAGAGTAGTCTGAAAAAGGCAGCAGCACATATTTTTGCTTGCAAACCAAGGATATTGGAGTAATGGTAATCCAGTCAGAATAAACTATAAAGAAGTGTGATTCACTACTGCTGAATCTATTTTGACTTCTTTATGTACACATGGATCCCCACAAAGAAAAGATTTTTGGCTGCAATATGCCTCGCTTTGTCAGGTCCTCCGAGTTTGGCTGGGGGAATGCGTGGGAGTGGCATAAAGCAGACAGCTGTTCCTATAATCTTCACTAACCTCCTGTTTCGTAACTGCTAGGTCATATTATACAGACAGCACATTGTAAGTATTACCTTTCAAAGCAACTCTGGCTATACAGTTGTTACTATAAGAATACTCTATTCTGGCGTAAGGCAGACAAAGTAGAGTTTCCGCAGTCTGAAGAATAAAGAAAATGGGTCAGAACCCCTGTCTCTTCTCACACGTTTAGAAAATACAAGTCCCCTTTTAGCCACCTGAATTCTCAGCTCTGAGGCTGGAAGTCACAGACTGTAGACTCATTAAAACAAAATGTTTCAGTATGCTGCTCACTTTGAATGATGCCAGTTCATCACCTTAGCATTGATTCAGAAGCCCCTTCCCATGAGCCAGCAAAGACTTACAGAACTTATTTCATCAGTTTTCGCATTTAATTACTTAGTCTCATTTGCTGCTTTGGTGTTTGAGAAACCTCAGGAGACAACAAAGCTTAGTGTCATGACAGAAGCCATTTTCAAAGCAAGATTAGCTCCCCCCCTTTTCTTCCAATTGCATATAATTTCCAGTTTCTAAAAGAAAGGAAAAAAAAGAAAAGAAACCAACAAAAAAGCAACGTAACCAGCAGCCAGGCACATGTCACCCAGGCACATGTCACCTTGATATTAGGGATGCAGCATCATTGTTCTCACACATCCCCCTTAGCATTCTTATGTGGATTTCCAATACAGGCAGATCTTCAAAACAGTTTTTCTCAGATAACATCTTTTTTATGACAGAGATAGCAAGGTTCTTACATTCAGAGATGGCAAAGTTAAGCAGCAATCTTTGCAGCCTCTTCCACATTTCAGCTTGTAGCAGATATTATGCAACCAGACACTTTCCCATCACATTTGATGTTAATATACTGGGAAATTTATTCTTTTCCCACTTCAACATATGTACCACAGATAACGCAGAGAATGCCAGGGCAGACCATGACTCCACTCTGTCATAGTTTCACAGCACCAGGGCAGCTTAGAAAGACCACATACAATACTCCTACCACTTTCTGTATTAAATATATATTACACAAATGAATTAGTTAGGAGTTTTTGCTTCACTAGGTTTTTAGCGGCCAGAATAACACTTGTGGATTAGAAGACAGTTCAGACAGGCTTAGCTGCGACAGCAGGGCAGAGCCCAGACCACGGACCTGTGTGCGGCCTCCACCAGCATTCCTCTCTCCTTGCCTGAAGAGTAATCCGTCATGAAAGCTTGTTTGATTTCCGTAATAGAAAACAGTTCGAGAATATAGCAAAATATTTTCCAGCCACTCGGTTGAAACTGAGTATTTTCTAGTTTAAAAAAAAAAAAGTTGTCGAGGCATTTTGTGAGAAAGTCTGTTAAGCCCATTGTTTGGGGACTACTTTTAAGCCCCTGTTCTTCAATTTCCTGAGTCGTGCCTTAAGCAGCAGGTTGTAATCACTTCCATACTTCACAATATTTTAAATATGCCTATTTCAATCTACCGTCATAAAAAAAAGAAGACTAAACCAGTGAACTACAGCAAGTTTGATTTTCTACCCATTAGCCGTTTTAAAAACAATATGGAAAGGGTATGACCTGCAACAGCTTTTCTTTTCCAACTCCTTTTTAATAATGTTTTATATAACAAAGACAAAACACTTGAAAGAGTACAGAGTTTACGATTTCTTTTCTGTTAGATATTCATTGAACAACAAGGTTGCTAAAAGTCACATTTTCTTATAGTTTTTTCCCCTTCCCAAGAACTTCTTTTTCTCCAAGTGAAGAAAAAGGCTTGCTGCTATTTTTCTCCCCTTCTGGAATTAGTGCTTTTATGAGCTAAAGATGCAGAAGAGTATCAAATAATCCACTGAATCTCAGAGCTCAAGAGGAAGGGAAAACAAAAGCTTTACTGTGTCTACAACTCTTCCTCCCTTCCAGACCAAAAGCTTCTTAAAAAATTTTTGTTTCTTATTAAATGACCAAAAAAAGCCAACCATAAGTTTTATCTCTCAGTGTCTTCAAGAAGAAAAAAGCCAATCTAAATTTACACAAAAGACAAGTAAGATGTCAGCAAAAACAATTGCAACATTCTAAAGAAAATGGAGTAATTTGAAGACATGAACTACATCCAAGCAAATCTATGGGACCTCCTGAACACATCCCTCTTTGAAAATTTGGGCTCAATTATCAACATCTTTAGGTAAGTCCAATAATACCTAAAACATTTCCAGTTAAAAGCGTTTGGGCTGAATTTTGAACACAAAATTACAGAGGAAAAGATCTTGAACATATTCGGAAGTAGTGCAAGTGCAAAAGCGGTTACATTTTAATAGTGACCCAGTTAAAACTTCTTTCTCCATGAAAATCTGCATAAATAGGATGTACTATGTTTCTAATACTCAGAGAAACAGGCTTCAAGCATATCACTCATCTGTTATATCAGTCTGCCATCTGTAGGTCACTGAGAAAACTCTTCCCTCCTGGCATTTCAGATGGCTTTGTTCGCTAGTCTGCATTTTTGAGTAGATAGTAATTACGAGCATTACCATCAGCACTACCCTGTACACATCAGAAAGAGCTGATTTGCAAGTCATTCCAGATACGAGATCATCACTAGACACTTAACACTCCCCACCCAAGAAACCCCACGATGCACAGTTAGCCTGCTGGCCTCAGCTCCAAGGGCATCTCAGGATTATTAAGGCGTAAACTAGAGCCTCAGGATTGGCCACTTATATCTTCTCAACCCCCTGTCTTTAGGCATCTTATCTATGCTATGCTGAATTGTATTTTATGTGTTTGTGCATATATATATATATATGAAAACACATTCTTGCATCCCACATGATTTCTCAGCAGGTTTCTTCCAAGTGTCACACAGAACGTTTTCTGAGAGATGCCACATGAATAAAAGAAAAATCCAACAGCCTTCTGATGCAAAATACTCTCTCTCTTTTGAATGTCCTCAGTCAACCTCAGCTGCAATTAGTTGCGAGCACTCGGATTCTGCAGCAAACAGGAACTGCTGCGTCTGCATGTCATGCTCACAGATGTCACTTAGACTGCTTGGTAGGAACAAGTGTTCCCTTGGAGATTATTCCCTTCCTATCTGTTATGGTAGAATAAGATAAAATAACTCTAGAAGAGTTGAGACAAGGCACAGGTAGAAGGCTCAGTGCCAGGATCTCCCAGATTTGGGCAGGCTGTCTAACACATTCCAGGGTGTAAATTAACTTATGGTCCATTGGGATTGTTGTGTATCACACCAGCACAGACACAAAAATTCTCCTTAGACTCACTTTTTCTGCACTGCAGTGACAAGCTATTTAAGGATAAATTACTTGGAGGAACTTTCCTTCCATATTTCACAGCCTTTCTGGAATGAAATCAAAAGGATTCTTTAGGTTTACAAACTGGTGAATAGTTTCATGCAATATGAAGTTGTTCATCAGTGATATTCAGTGTTTGTAATGAGTGTGGCTCAAAAGCTGAAGTATGGAAGAAACTGGATACAGATTTATAATCTTTAAAATCAGAAACTCTGAATAAAGCTGTGATACTGCTGAAGCAAGAGATGTTCTTTTTGTTCAAAAAGTTTCAGACCACTAAAATCTACTCTACACAGCCTTGCCAAGTTCCATACAGCAAAGAACATCTGCACTGCACCATGTCTTATTGATCTGTGTGTAGAAATGTCTTGGCTAGTTTTGAACAGCTGACTCACTGGGGATGCAGAAGTAGCTGTGAGGTCCCTGCTCAGACCAGTTCTAGTGGGATTAAGCTCCTTCCACGGCTCTGGCCACTGCTGCTGCCTAAAGCTGTTCTGCACAACACTGACGCATGAACATTCATGGAGCAGCTTATATTTCCAGCACACGGATATTTTTTTCTGTGTATTGTGCTTTTGCTGTCTCTGTGTGTGTATCTACAGCTAGTGGATGTGGTCAGCACAGTCAGAATTTGTGCCCAAGTCTGAAAGAAGTCAACTATTGCAAAAGAACAAGGAGGAAAAAATCCCTTCACACAAACCCTCCAAAAATTACACCCTCCTTTGTGATCCCGACATAAATCTCCTCTTATAATAGATTGCATTTTTTTGAAACATAGCTGTATGTTGCTGAGAATATAGGCCCTCATCTGTTATTCCAGCCTTTACTCCCTAAAATTTAAAGATGAAATATTTAGTCAAATCACCTACTACAAAGCATACTATAATATTTTTTTCCTGAAAGCTGCATTTAACTTCTCATCCAGAAACACATTTTACAAGAGACATAGAAAGGATACATACTACCAATTTATCCAAAAAAACCCAAAGAAAACCCTACCAAGCTTAGTGTCACCAATATTATGTGCTCAGTTCTGCCTTGGATGGCAGAGGCTGGAATTTTACCTCACTTTTGAAAGAGCACAAGAGGATTTTTACCCACTTCTGAAAATCAAAGCAGTGCCCTTGAAGAAGAAACAAGGGGGTCAATATTCTTGCAGCACATCCTGAAGTGTAATTTCTAGGGATTATCACCATCATTATCGGAAGCAAGTACAGACAGCCTTCATCTATCAAATGGGCCTCCTCATTCTTTAGGGCACTTTGGGCTTATTATTTGTCAAGGAAAAACAATATCTATAACTTTGCAATCCCATCTGAGCACCTTAGAAGCAAGATGGAGTTAACTCCAAATCAATTTAGAAAATCTTTCTGTATTGGCATGGTCTCAAAAAAAAAAGAAAGAATTATAATGAGGATTCACCAGTACATCACATCAAAGAGCCAAGTATTCTCTTTCAGACAGGTGTCCAAGGAACTTTCTGCACTTCAATGCAGAACTGATACTTTCCCTGAATTATCAGTATCCCATACGTAACGATAAACTCTACACATACTTAGTTAGCCAGGGGTAATTTTTTATTAAGTGTTCTCAGGACTTTGTTCCTTTCCCTCCTTTTGTGCAGTCCTAAAGGTATGGTTTTCAGAACTTGTTTGGGCTCCTGCTAGTTTCCNAAAAAAAAAAAAAAAAGCACATCTCCTCCTCTCCCTCACCTTCCTCTGCCCCCTAAAACCATGAAAATTAAAAACCCACCACAACCCTTGGTTGTCATCTGGTGTCTGCTGGACCTTGGACTGGAGGATTGCACCGTGCAGGCAACTGAGCACTTTGGCTCAGGCTGCCAGACAAGTTTTTTTAATCTAATCCTAAATTGCCTCAGGAACAAAGAGTGTTTCAAAATACAGACAGCTATAGCCAAAATACAAATTTAGCCCTAATGTGGAGAAATGTCAAATCCAGGGGAGGATTTTCTATTGTGCAGTGCACAGCTGTGGGCTGAACCGTCCCACAACAAGACGCAGCATGTGTGCAGTCCACAGCTCCAGCATGAACGTGGCTCGTGTCCTGGCCAGTGACAAAAAATGCCGATCTGTTCCGTAACTGCCACATGATTGTATCTGTCACAAATCCCAAGCCGAACACAAGAAAATCTGGGTCTGGAAATTTGAACTGTCATTCAGAACTTGAGACAATGAGGTATGTTTCTAATCATTCCGCTTTTAAAACAGACATGTTTTCCCGTAGAAGCCTGCCTATGGCAAATAAATTGGAAACAAATCTGAACTTATATCATTGCACACCTGTGAGGTTAGTGAGCTTCTGCAAGTCTATTCTCACAGCTTGAAAACTAAGAGCACATAAACCTGCTGTGATCTCAGGTGAGATGAGGTGATCTCTGATGAAGGACCAATTGGATTGCTATAAACAACTAGCATTTAAGATTAGGCCTTTTCCTAAAACACCACTATAAAGACGAGTCATGGGGTTCAGTGTTGGAATATTTGGGCAACTGCTCCATGGTTTGTAGCCTAGTGAAAGTTAGGTTAAGTTTCCCAATTACTTTTTGGAAAAAACAGCCCCTCTATAATTACATCTGTATTTAAATATATATCTATACACACACACATGCAGACTTGCTGATTAATACAGGTGTCCTGTGGCCTAAATAAAAAGCACTTCATAATTAGATGGAAGACAAGAGCAACATTAACTTTGTGAAGAGGACAAACAAAATTGTTTGAATTTTCACAATTTCTCTGGCCACAAAAGTGACAGACCCCAATATATTCCAATACTTGACTGTTCCAGCTGTGAAAACAAACTTTTCAAAGTTCTCAAACAGCAGGCTTTTACATTTCTGGGAAATGAAACACTACTAGTTGTTTTATTTATGGTATCTTTGCTTTATGACAGTTAATGAGCTGTAATTTTATAAAAGAGAACAAAAACAATACTTCATGCCATCACAAATAGCCATCAACATTATTTATTGCAGATGTTTTAATCTATTGTGGTAATAATGAAACATTCATTGTTTTGCTACCCAGAGCTGTCTGTGAGAAATTTAAAATGACAAAATCTCCCCCCCCCACACCCTTCTCCCCTTGAAGCTTTTGCTCCTTTCCAGAAGGTTCTGTTGTGGAAAGGATAATGATGCGCTTGGTAAAAAAACAACATAGTCAAGGAAACAGCAAATGTACAAAAATAGTTTCCTGATGAAGTCTAACCAGTGCCTTCTGCAGAATGCAACTGTTTTGTAGACAAACAGGACGTTACAGATGTGATTAAAATATTAAGTCCTCAGCTTGATAATAATAATGTAAAATAAATTTCCGCAGTATTTAGTTGGTGGTTTTAGTGTTTTAACTCGAAGACTTCAAAGAGCAAGTTGAAGAACATCAATTCAGATGCATCCAGCCTCTGTTCTCATTAGGAACTCCCATGGCTATTCAATGATCTTATCAAAGCCAAAGGGACAGGTCTGTGTGAGAAAACACCCACCAGAGGTGGCTGTATTTATGGAGAACAGTACCTTGACCCAGTGTCCCCAAACTTAGCCAGCAGCTCTGCACTATAACTTGCCTTGAATCAGCAAAGAGCAGTACTGGAGCCTGCAAAAAAGCAGCTCCTTCATGCTGATTCTTTGGCTTCTCATCTAGTAAGCAATGGTAGAGAGAAATCTGGGATGATTTTACAACTTGAGCTGCATCTACTTTCACTCAAAATCATCGGGGGCAAATAAAACCGAACCAAGACCAACCAAGTCCCTGAAGGCTCGTAGGGCCAAGTTTTTTGGTTCATGTTCCAGTGAACATTCCACATCATTCCTCCTATTTCTCAGTTAGCTCAAATATTGACTAATGCAGCCCCACTCGCTTGGTAAAACAAGTAGACAACTTAATTTATAGCAGGTTTAGCATCTGTCAGGTGAGTAACAAGACAATCATTCACCAGGCTCTATACCTAAGAGAGTGGGCAATTACTCAGCCGTCTGGAAAAGACAAAAGAAAAACCAAGAAATTTCGTGTGGTGAGCTCATGTTCCAGCAGCTGATTTTCTGCAATAACACTAAGGAGCAGGGAGCCCAACTTCCACAGCTCTCCAGTGTTTGCCAGCATTGTAGCCTCACTTGAAGTCAAGTTAAATCACAGAGGAAACAGCAAGCTGCAGAAAACGGAGATGTATTGGGGAAGAAGACCTATAGCCTAGCTGAAGCTCTTTTGAGATCATAATTACATTCGTATTGTTATAATCAAGGCATAAGGAAACAAGTAATTTGTTTAGATCACAGCTAAAACTTAACTCTTCAAAGACTACTGCATGGATTTCTTCCAGTTTCACTGAAAACAACCCCTATGTTATAGCTGCAAGAATGCAACACTCATGTTCACAGGATGCAATAGCTTACATTCACCTCCTTGGTTAGGCCACTCAAAAAAATTCCCAGCAAGGAGCAGCTCCTTGACAGTGTGTCCCAGACCTGTGTCTTGTACCTATTAAACTCAGCCAGAATGAAGCACAATCCTCCATGTCTACATTCCTACCCTAATCCTTAATTTCCACTGCTCATACCAACCAGACAGGGCAAGAGGAGCACTAGGGAACAAGAGATCTTGCTCTTCATCACAGCTCATCAGAAAGGGTCTTTAGCACCCAAAGAATTCACTCAGCATTCAGTATTAGAGAAAGCAAAATCAAGTCTGGTGAAAGATAGCTGCAGCAACAGAAGATCATGCTATCTTAAAAAGTGCTGCCTTTATTCTCTTAACAACTTCTGCAGCAACTATAGATAGAACTTAACTGTGAAACCTGCTCATACATAAAATGACAATTAAACTCAGTATTGTTATAGCTGAATTGCATTGTGTTTCTTAAGGCTTTTTCCAAGGGTATCAGATACTATTTTGCATTCTTTCACCCTAGGCATAGAACAGGTAGCATGTCAGGATAGCTTAACCTATTTTTCCAAGTGGATTAAAAGCCACAATCACCTAGCAACTTCCATTCCTGTATTTCCCTCCTCAATCCAAGTCTCAGGTATGTCCTCACACTGTCCTTATCTACCTCCACAATAGCCATATCTCGACAGCTCTCAGTTTCCCCTTTGAATAGCTCAGTGATGCTATCTGCAGCAGAAATACCTGGCCTCTAGTTTCAGGTTCCACAAAATGTAGAAACTTAGTAATATTCATGTTGCAACAGAGATCTGGGCCTTGATGTTTGATTTACAGCTTCCTAGAGTTTGTTTGCCTGAGCCAAGAGATCTTTAAACAGGTTATTTGCATAGAGGTCTTTCACAGACTGCTTCCCATAGGGATGCTTTCAAATGGAAAACAAGGTAAAGGCTGTGGACCATTATCATCAGTGGAAGGAGACTGCCTCCCTGAACCAGATGAAGCTCTCCGAGAGAGTTAATTACATTGCTAATGGGATCAAAAGACAAAGTAACATTCAAAAGTGACCTTCAAGCAACCACCCTGATGCAGAATATGTAAACAGTGTTCATTGCCCCTTTTACTTGAGGGAAAACTAGGGATATTTCCTAGTGTTATGAATAGCAAGTCAAACTTTGTTTATTTACCTTAAGCCAAGGAACCTGTGCTCCCACAGGTGAGCTACTGCCACAGAGCAAGACCACCAAATACTTAGTTTCAATAAAGACTTTTCATAGGTGTGAATACTTAACAGAGAATGTTGAAACCTTAAAGGCAGAGACTTTAGAGATAGCCAGGGAAAACATTCTGACAGTATTAAAAATGTCAGAATTAAAGGGCACTGTTGCCTGTAGGAATACTGTGATTTGCTTTGCAAGATGGACAGAAATACTATTTAAGAGCTGTAATTTTGAACGCCAGTGCCCGAACCCTTAGCTAGACACATGCACTGCAAAGCCATCATTGCATGCAAAAAGACTATTACAGCATTAAGAAAAAAAACAACCACAAAAAAAAAAAAAAACAAAAAACCAAAACAATGAGTAAACCAGATGGTAACTGTGCCACACACCTTGCAGAACAACCTGGATTCCAAACTTAAGACTGCAGTGGATTCAGTATCATCATAAGCAGAAAGTGATGAAGGATGAAAGCTTAGTCATGAGCAAGCTCCCCTCAGAAGTAGGAGGTTCAATCTCATGCTTCACAAAACTCTGATGACTATTTAGAAATTCTTTCTGAAACAGTGGATCTTGACATGAAAAACAAACCAAAGAAAATAACACAGAATGTACCAGCAGGTAATCCTAAATTGATGTTAGAACAGGTAATTGCTAAAGAAATCCTTAGACATCTTTATGTAAAACTTCATACCCAAAGCAATTACCTGCAAACATGCTGCTTTCAGCTGGAAAATAACAAACCTGAAAAAACAGCAGTTTTGTGAAACCACCCCCTTGAATGTCTTTTATGAATGTTTCTGTAGGAAGGATAATGGAGGATTTTCCAGTACAGCAAGGATTGCTGTTCCCATAGCATCACAATATGAGCAACCTAATACACCATGCATTATCCTTTAAAAACTTTTAGCACAGCTATTCACAGCATTTATACAGCGTGTTAAAATGATTAGCAACACACTACAGACAATGAAGTTAAATGCAATTATGATTTATCCACCTTAAGATTGAAAGCAAGATACAACTTTGACTGCTCTTCACTGAACTGAACATAACTTTTTCAGCTGACAGGGCACCACTTTTATCTGTTAGATGTTAAAATCATCAAATACACCTCAATCTCTTGTAATCAAAAGAGTTGTTTTGCTTTTCAGCAGCCTTACTCACTTCAATGAGATCAACAAGACTCAAAGTCTGTTAGATACCATTTTCCTAAAGCCCAATGGGGAAAGCTTTGGAAAGACTTAGTTTGATATTCTGGACTCAGTAACAACGAAAGTTTTGTCTTTAGATTGGCAAGATCAGAACTAGAGCCCTCAACCAAAGTAAGATGGCAGTAAAAAAACCCAAAACAACCAACCAACCAAACAAACAAAAGCAGTCCACAAGGTGAGCTTTAACCACAGAAGTTTGACCAACACAGAAAAGGATTAAAGATCAACAATGAATAAAGGAAGTTGTTTTCTCTTTATCTACCTATGACAATTCAACCTACCAACTCAAGGCTAAAAAAATGTTATCATTTCCTCAGAGAAAACTACCTAGGCAACCTGTTCTCCCTTCACTCTTTTCTTCTCCCTGTAAGGGGAGACACACATTAAGATTTCCTCCTTCTCAGCTTGTTTCATCTGTTCCCCAGTGCAGTTCAGCAGTAATCTCTCCAGACTGGATTGTAAATATTCACCACTTAAACATCACCACGAGGGCTGCAATACCTCAAAAAAAAAACCTGCTCAAGACCAAACTGAGCTCAGACTGGAAAACAAATAGTGAAAGCCACCAAGACAAAAAGCAACACAAGGTATTTTCATAACAGAATTAAGACATTCCTCTGTTTTACAAAACAATTCCATAACACTTACCTTCAGCTCCCATGTCATTCAAAAGTCTTTAATTCTACATTAAAGATGGGCTACTGATAGGCTGCTGTCTCTGTTCCCACTCTTCTCTAACAGTGGGAGAGATCCTCAGCTGGTATAAATCAACCTCATCATTAAATTTATTCCTGCCAGCTGAGGAAGGGGCCTCTTTTCACTCTGTAGCTTGGAGCACACTCCATCTCCTCTGCCATTTGTCATCTCTAATGCAGCAGCCTCAGCCCAGAAATGGTTATGTTTCTGATAGACAGCCACTCTCCTTACTTTAAATGGCACCTGACAACACATTGGCCTGTCAAACTCTTGACAGTAAAAGTAATTTACAGATCTGTGATGATATATATTATAGTTATTGAAATCAGATGCAAGTCTTGAATATGACAAGTAGGGGTTTATTACTTCAGGCTGAGGGTATTCCTACACTTATTTCTCTCCATAGATGGACTGGAGGTAATTGATAGCTGTGAATCAAAACACTTGGCCACTTTAACAGCAATCTTTCATTCTCATTCATAAAGTGTGCACAAACCCTCCACTCATTTAGGACCCACAACTCACACAGACAGCTGACTACCCTAAAGTCTCAAAATTCCTGAACCATTCCTTCTCCAATCACCTCTCTTTGTGGTTTGATGATCATAGGAATCCTGTTGCACATACAACACATCTAAAAGGGGCAAGTCCTGGTTTAAGATCAGTTCCTTCTAATACTCATCCTACTAAACATACTACTGGCATTTGCCATGAGATGAGAACACAGTGAACTGTTTCCTGCAGCAGGAACCTGGAAGGCTTTTTGTCCCAGACACAAAAATGCAACTGTCTAAATAAGTATTCTGTACA
This sequence comes from Ptilonorhynchus violaceus, assembly GCA_013397565.1. Taxonomy (NCBI): domain Eukaryota; kingdom Metazoa; phylum Chordata; class Aves; order Passeriformes; family Ptilonorhynchidae; genus Ptilonorhynchus; species Ptilonorhynchus violaceus. The sequence continues at coordinate 1,519,613 of VZRJ01012175.1, read as the reverse complement.
AAGTGAGATTTATACTGTAAGTTTATACTACACAGGAATAACAACATTATAAAGAATTAATGCATGAATGAAACTTTTCTACATTTTGATCATCCTTCTGAAATTCGAACTCATAATCTATGAGTCCACTTTCGACAAATTAAGCAAAAGTTCTTTCCACTTGTGAGTTGATTTCAAATCACCAGAATAACAATTGCAGTGGACAGTTATGTAGCTGCAATGGCTAAGGTCCTAGATGAAATGTTTTCTTACTTATACTTTGAGAATTAAGGACTTTTTTGACTTTTATATATTCATTTTACTATAAAGTTTAACCACTGAGGCTGAGGGTAAAAATAAAAACAAACTTTCTCAAAGTAATGACAGTATCTCATTGAAATAAATGTGCCTTGCATTCTACAGTATATTATTTCAACAATCTTAGAGTTCTTGATAAACATTCTTTAAATAGTTCATAATACTCCTTTCAGTCTCATCTCTGTACTTTCTGACTCTCAAATGAATTTGTTGGTTGTCAGAAATGTATGAATACTATTGATAATAACCAAAGTAGCAGTCTGGCATAATTGCACAACTGCTCCCTGTTAATGCCTTTTTTCCAAGAACTAATAACTTTTTTAGAACTTTCATCACGGAGATCTTGATATTTTTCCACGCTGCCATCCCACATGAAAGTGAGTGGTTTTAATTAAGCAAAAATGGCCTTATCCCTTTTGAGTGAAAGAATTATTTTTCTGTACTAGTAAGCACTCAAGTATGTTTCCTTTGAATAACTGGAGCAGGTGTAGCCTAGAAGATGAAATCTACCATAGCCATATATGTATGTATAGCAAGAATTATACTTGTGCTCTAGAAGCTACTGGTTCTGGTACTGTATGAAAATATGGAAACTGTACACTAAATACACAAAATACAGTTGCACTCACTGATCTTCAGGGTCCTTTCCAACCTAAATGTTTCTACTATTCTATGAAAATATGCTTCTTTTAACTTGGAAATTATATCCTAAGAATGCATTGTGTGAGGGTGCAGGAATAATGTGACTGCACAAGTGCACTGTTAATATTAGGTGTTTGCACTTTTCTGAATGGGTAAAAACAATTGAGTTTGCATAGGCTTCTTTCAGATGTTGTAGCACAAGGTGAGAAAGGGTTAACGAAGTGCGAAAAATTTGAAAAAGTTTTTAAAATGCACAGAAATGGTATAGGATGCGCCACAAAGATTATGTCAGGCATTGACACTGACACAAGGGATTGAGAAAAGAGTACATTTAAAAAAAAAATCTAATTAAAACTTATTCTATGAATACTCCCCTACTTCAGGACTGCAGCCTTAGTCTGTAACTGCTGAAGTACTCCAGTAATACACAGTCGCAAGCAAAGAGCTTGAACGTGTCTCTATGAATATTCACAGAGCAGAAGAACAGTTGTATGATCAAAGGCAGTTGGATAATGCAAATACAAACCTAATGCTGGATCTTATTCTGAGTTTTGGCGTTTTCTGAGAGTGCTCACCAACAATTACATTAGTAGCATTTTGCGTATCTGAACATGGAATCACATTCAATGTACTCAGCAACTTCAGCGTATTCTGTAGTAATTTATAATTTTTCTCCAAATGCTAACCTTCTGGAACAGGTGTAACTCAGCTGCAAGGCACTGACATATGGATTTGAAATCCCATACCTGTAAGAATACAACATATCTTCCAAGAGCTCTACAAAAGATCAGGAACACACTGTCAGGTTGGTGCTATGTGTATACATACAAGAGACTTGGGCTTCTGGGCTCTACTTGTCTCCAAGATCAAAACTCTCAAGCGGCTACCTATAACAGCTTAAGGAAATAGTAGAATTAGAGGTCACATCAGGCAAAGCTGGGCTCAGACTGGCCAAACTGGAGAGGTTAAGGAGGTGTTTTTTGCTACATAGAACCCAAGGTGTCTTGACAAGGTATTGCTTAAAGCAGCTGTAATGCTTCTCTGCTGAATCTCAGTCAAAAATAATAACAAAAAAATCAAATATACTATGAAATCTGCTGAGAGAAACAGACAGATGCACATATCACATCTGATATCACATCTAAAAATTTCATGCAGATGTATTATTACTTTGTTTATATTTGTCTAATTCTTGCTAAACTGGAGAGGTTTAATCCTAACATTTACCATAGAATGTTGGGAAACATACATATTCAGATCTTCTCTAACCAACTAATGAGAACTTTCTTTCTGCTGGTTTTCATTCCAGAGCCTTGTTTCATCATATTAAGGAAACCTAGTTTATAGCTTATGACTTTTCTCTAGAGAAAGTAACAATTATCCATGTGCTGAGTAAATGCTTCTGGTATATGTGAGGGACATGCATGCTGCTGTGCATGCTTTACAAGTACTATAAATTTGTCTTCCAGCTCTGTCATAAAAGAATTCATTCCTTTTGGTAATTAATTACTCAACCATTGAGCAGGTTCCACTTGGCAGACTGCTTACCATCAGATTCTACTTTTTAAAATATTTACTTCTCTAAAAAAGTGATGGAGACTGCTGTGTGTAATTTTAAGCCCGATTTATTGTTTGGTAATACCTTATTCTTGCTTAGTGAGTAATATCGCTTAAATGCAAACCAGGACTTTTTACAAGAGCACAGAGACTTAGATTTTCTAAGGTGGTCTCAGCACACTATTGTGTAACTGAATGCTTCAAGGTCACATGTCAATGAGATTGATCTGTCTGTAAGCATTCAGTTCCCTAAGAAACATGCTTTATTACATGTTTGCTCTGCGTCTGAGAACCCTTTTCCTGGCTGCTCTGGCGTTATGTATTTCTAGGTATGTTCTTGGCTCTTAGGACATTTTCTGTCTCATTGAGGATCCCAGGCCCATAGCAGAGATATGATGTAAATAGATGTTGTTGCACATTGAGTGGTCCAAAGGCAAACTTTACCCTAATGAGCTTAATTTCCCTAGGCTCCCCTTACTGGCTCCTGCAGCGGAAACTCTCTGCTGAGAAGCTTTGGATAGCTAGGCTAATTTCAGCCTTTATAGAACCACCACCCTTATTTAGCTACTACCTTAATTGACTTATACATCTGGTCTTTTGGACTCCAAACAAAAAGTTAAATCATTTGATTCTTCTGTAGCCCAGAGAAAACACATTTTCCTCCATTGTGAAAAAGCTGCTGTAGATTTTGCAAAGCTGTTTAAGCCCTGAAACCATAAATTAAAATTTTTATTCTCTTGCGTATCTGCTTCCTCACAAGTTGCTATCATTGTGAGAAGAGCTAGGTGCTGAAAAGCATTCTTGCACAGCAGGAAACAATGTACTGCTATATATATACACACAATTACACAGAACTATCACTAGAAACTCTGCCAAAGAAGTTTTATCAATAAAGAAATGCTTAAGATAACCAAGAGTTACATTTGCTTTCTACCTCTGCTGTAATGTCCTCAGAAGACCACATATGCCCAGATATTTATGGATTGCCCCTATCTCCCTAGCTGCTCATAACATATGGCCACACTGTCAGTAATCGTCATAAAATACATCGACAGCCAAGAACACGTACAAGAGGATACCCAAATATAGACTTTGCACTCTATACTGACATATCAATTTATCATCTTTTTTTAGCAACACGATGTTCTCATGAGCAAGAATCTCATGACAAGAATCTGTAAGGCTACTAATTTTCTGTGTGGCTTTTGCAAATTCTCGTACAGACTTTGTCTATCATTGAATTCATCCATGAAGTAAAGGCAACAAACACAGAACTACTTATAGCACGAGACAGTGACATGAAGAAAATGGATCAATTAGTATCTTTAGATATTACAATTCCTGCAAGGTTGCTGTATTATATTTCTTGGATTGGAGCTACTTCAGAAACAAAATGCTTTTTGATAAAATACTGTCAAAAGAGGAGGCTGAATCCCAGGATGAACTAACTCTTCAAATTGCTTTTTGAGGAAGCGCTCTTAGGTGACCATTGATGATTCTTAGAGTTAAATTAAGTAGTGTCAATGAGTTAGAAAGGGAAAATTGGTTCATTCTGATGGAACACGTTTTCACAGAGTAGAAAGTGATGCAGCTGCAGAGGGAAAGGGGGAGAACTCAAAGAATGTGTCAGGAAACAAATCAATTGCATTTGTTCTCTAGGTACAGGATGAAGCCTTCAAAAGTAAGATATGATATAGACCAAGGCATCTACAGCAAGAGAATGATGGACAGTACTTTACAACATACCATAATATATTCGACATACATCAAAAATTCACAGATCGAACCTTACCTGACTCACAGCTTGAGATTCTAATATTTAAGATTAAAAAAAAAGAGGTGTGAACTTTCTAATCTGGGTGGGATAAAATGCATGTCAAAGATTTGCCTTGGCACCTGCCTCATCATTTGCAGATTTCTCTAACAGTTCATATGAAAAGGGTTTCTGAAATACAGCAGACACTCCAGGGAGACAATCTGACAAACCAGGCTCAAGTCTGCATCCCCCAGCACAATAGCATCATTGCTTCTCAGTCTACAATTTCCACATTATCTGGGAGGTGCTTATGGACAGACTATCAGATGTCCAATTAAAGCTTAAAGGTGCTGCATATAAAATGCGAGCTAAAATGTTTACAGTCATTAAAAAGAAGACATTAATGTCGTAGTGTTATATGAAACTAAGCAGGCTTTGCTAAAAAAAACAAACACTGCTATTCAGGGCCATGTGATTTTTAAATCAAATATTCCTCATAAAACCATTAGAAGCTGGCATGTAAAACTGTAATATTCCCAATGATATTTAAGAAAAAAGAAAAGTCGCTGAGAGTTTATTTTCAATGAAACAAGTAGTTAAATTCTTATGTTGCTGAACACACACACAAATGGAAAAAAATAAAAATCTTTATTGGCACCTGAACATTAACAAATCACACCAACATATGTTAAAGCAACCAGAAATTGATTGTGAGAAAAATATTGTCTTTGGATATTGTTGCAAAAGGGACAACTGGTGTTAAGGAAGAAAGGGAGTATATTTGTAAAATTTTATTGAATGAACCAGAAACAACAAAAAAATTGGAATATATATTTATTAGTTTCTTTGTTTTGGGGGGTTTGGTTTTTTGTTAATGAAGACATACACTGAGACTGTATACTGAACAGAGTAAGTTAAAAACACATTTTAATAATATCTTAAACACTAAGCGTAAAATTAACATCTTGTTACCATGTCCTGTAACCTACTCTGTTTTTATTCCTAATGTTATGTGTTGGCTTCTCTTTACACAAAACAGTAGTCTTTCTCCATTAACAATACACAGGCCCCATCTGTTTCTCATTAAATACCCTACGTTTTCTGTAGTGTGTTGTGTTTCTGTTGCAGAAATCTCCCTGAGAAAAAAGGGTTTCATAACTAAGGATTTAGGTAAATTCCCAAAGCCTCCTCAGCTCGGAAAAAGAAGGACTGGCAACTGGGAGACATTTTCTCCTCACTGACTCTGGAGAGTCCCCACTTATCTCCTCACCCTGCACTAGCAAAAGGTGCCCAAAGTAGGCCCAAAACATGAAGGGTCTTCTCTGTGCACTGTGTGAGAGTCAAGAGTTGTTTTGGGAGAGTAAGGATGAAAGAGAGTAAGGCCTCCAAAAGGTAGCTCCTTTCAGCAAAGCCTGTTAAGGAGAAAATGCAAATAAAAATAGAGGGAGGAAAAGCAAGTCCGTTTTCTGGGCTGCAATATATCAGAGGAAACATTCCACAGGGGTAATTTCCCAGTTTGACAATTCAGCCCATTGGACAGGCTGAAACATAAAAACCTTGATGAAAGGCAATATAATTGAGAGTAGTGAACTGAATAGCAAATAAATGTATTTGTAACAGCTATTTTTTCAGCTGAAGTCATCACAGGCAGATGTTTCGCACTAATATTTACCAGACAGTATATCCAGGATTTAATTTTTGTAATTCATGTATTTTTCACACTAATTAAATATAGATTTTTGGTATGTTGTGAGTGCTCAGTGCCTACCTCCATTCAAGGATGTGGTTTTGTTTTTATATCATATTCAGTCTTGAGGAAAAACACACTGATACACTAAGGACTCTGCAGGACAAAAGCCACATTACATGGCATTTTGCCTTAGTTGGTTTGCGTCACAGAAATGACATATAATGTTGTATCACAGCAGCAGGTAAAACTAGTGATGGCAAATAAATGATCTCATGCATTCTTTCATTATCAAAGAAGCAATCCTGATTTTTATAAATATATTCCTTGTAAATATAGACAATACACATCTGAAGAGGCTCCATATGTGTTGTAAAATCTACATTCATTCATACTAGTATCAAGTTTCTTTAGATAGTATGCAAGTAGTCCCTGAAATAACATTTTGGTGCCTATTTGGATTGCAAACTCTTAAAGAGACTGAAAACAGTTGAAATACTTGTCATTTATTGCTCGCAAGAATGCAAATATGGGTAATTATACAAAGAACAGCCATTCCCTAATCACTTGTGAAGAAACCCAGTTTAAAGCGGTGTTTGCAAATAAACAAGAGAATCACAGCACTGAGGGGGCCACTGAACAAACAGCCATTTAGAAAATAAACTTAAGGTCACAAGCTCTTTAGCATTTGTATCAACAGCTGGTTGCCTTGAGTTTGCTTTGCTCTAGTTTTGGAATAGTGAAAGAAAGAAATGCAGCATTATCAACCACTTCCACTTTTGAAAGAGTCTGATTTGATGTTTTTGTAGTCTAAAACAAAAACCCAAAGATTGCCCAGGAGACATAAAGTACATATGAATCTGGAGATGCTCTATATAGGGAAAGCTCCATGTTTGTTGTTTTGTTTCACTATTTTTCCTGTGTGCCTCCTTTCACAATGCAGAAATACCTCCTGGCTGACACTGAGTTCTGTTTCTCAAAAAACCCACATACACGTTATCTAGACTTGATTGGGATAACTTCATTAATCACTCACCTAGAAATAAATATGAGTATTCCCTTGTTGCCATAAGGAATTTTTTTCTTTCATCTGTTACAACAGGGACACATTTATAATATCAGTGTCCAGCATCATGTCATTATAAAGCAATAATTTCACTGGAGGGCAGACTGAAGCAGGACAGTGATGAATCAGGCAACTGTTCATTTTTAAGGATGTACAAATAACAAACCAAATTAATGGCACATCAGAAAAATATTTACTACCTATAAAAATAAAGTGAATTAACAACTAAATCTATGCTTGTTTTCTGGAAGAATGTATGTATTAAAAAAAATAATAAAATAAGCAAAAGTAAAGGACTTTGGCTCTAGAAGGTGCCAAGGTATTCCCATGTCTAGCTTCCTTTTGGAGCTTTGAGGCAGCTTTGGACAAGCATCATCATCTACAGAGTCTGTGTACACAAAATAACTTCCCCTAGACCATCATATATGCAACTCCTGATACAGGAATCAAGACTTTTGTAAAAAAACCCCAAAATTAAAAGGAAAGGTTTTTATTTTGGCTAAAACATCTCTCTCAGCCAATATAAGTAACCCTAAACCTCTGCTGTGTTCTAACTCGAGCACACGCAGTGGCAGGCAGATTTTCCAGTACTTCAACCTCCAACTGAAAGTTTCCATCTTGCTGAAATTCAACAGGTACTTTGGGAAACCACATAAAGTAACTAATGTTACAGTGAAGATCCCAGTTCTTCAAGAGGTAGAAAGTAGAATCCCAAGGATAGACTGGAATCTTCATCACAGCAGTACCAGATTGCTTGTTTTCATGGAAAGCTGGCTGCCCCAGGGCTCTCTGCCACGTGGGTTGGCAACACTCACACAAGGTACTGGAAAAGATGCAATAGATTGGAAAAGCTTGAAAAAGGGTAAAAAGTGACAACTGGGGCAGCAGAAAATGGCGTGAAAAAGAAGTGTGCGCAAGGGAAAGGCAGAAGGGAAACTAATGCATGAGGTGAAGGGATAAAGGTACTTCCAAGTATGTTCCCAGGAAACACAGCATTGCTCTAGTCTCAGTTGCTATTCCCTTAGTGGGTATGGAGGAATTGAGAATCTCCTTTCCTTTTGCTTGGTGTGGGAAAGTAGGCTGACAGTGGGATTTCAGATTCACAGGAAGAGAAGAAAGGCCATCAAAAGGAAAGCATCCCTTGAAAAGAAAAAGGAAATAGATGGAGGGCTATTGATTCCGAAATGTTTCCCCCTACTCGTTAGCAGTGCACCTGTGACTCCCATCATAGGCCATGTCCTGGGATTTCTTTAGCAGTGGGACACAAAAAGTGTCCCAGTTACAGCTGTCAGCCCTGAAGGTGAGCAAGGACTGTTTGACTCTTGCTTGAGTTGGGAAACAGCCTGAAAACAGAGGAGCTGAGTGCAAGTAAAAGGCTTTAAGATTGCTGTAAGAGGAGCAAGGTTCTTTACTGTTCTTTACTATTTCTTGAAACTTCTTAATCATGGGTTTAGATATTTGGAGTTAATAATTGTGCTCTTGGCGGGAAAGCAGACTTGGAGCATCATAAACTGCTTATCTAGGTACAGGATGGTCCTCATGTTCCGCTTTGAATATTTGTGCCTAATGATTCCATCTCTCCCCAAGCAAAGGGGCAGAGCGAGATGAATTATTGGTGAGCCTGACTATCTAAGATAAGAATAAAAAAGGGAATCCAATCCTGAGGATTTTAGTAGAGTTCATGTACAGAATTGTGTTAACTCTTCCATTATCCCTAGAGTATAGCTAAAATAAAAAGTTACAAATAGAAAGAATAGAGTTATTCTTGTAGGTGTTAGGAAATACATATAATGTTTTATGAGTCAACTTCAGAGTGATTTAAAATAAATTAGCATCAAATATATTTAAAGAAGAATATACACAGGCTGGCTTTAAAATATGGTACAGCAAGGTCCACAAAGGGAAATAGACAATGATCTCTCAACGTAACCAGGTTAGAAAAAGAACATCTTTTCTGCTGTTATTCAGAAATAAGAAATGAAAAATAAAGTTTCTAAAAATTTATAATTAAATAATTTTGCACAAAAATAGAATGAATAGGAGAACAAAAATTACGCTTTCTTCTCTTCAAATAAGTACTTCAAAATCATTTAAGGGCCCTCTTGAAATTGTGGAGTGTGTTACAGAAATATAATCTCACAGAAGCTTCACTGACTATCTATCATATTCTACACTGCACATTGAAATTCAATTCAGTTCCATTCAAATTTATTAAAGGTCAAAAGTTCTGGGGCACCAAATGTTCCAAATTTTAATTACTCCAAAATCTTTATGCTTTTATGAATCAATGCCATCCACTTCGGTTTCCACTCTAAAATCTCACTGAAGCAATTTTAAGATAAAATAGTTCATTTTATCCTTATAACTTAGACAAATTAAAGTTCTAAGTAAATTTATTTTTTGACATAAGAGGTCATTTTCCAGATGCTACAGACAGTATGATGGAAGTGGGACACTCAATACCACAGACTAAGTAGTTTGCATGAGAAACTGCAAATTAGTTAAATGTTAACACCAGAAATAGTTTGTTTTATGCTCTTCTAGATTCTCTTCTCCTTATCTTTCTTTTCCTTTTTCTTTACTTTCCTTCAGCCTTCAGCTATTTAACTGTCACCTTTTTGTTTGCTTCCAATTCTCTCTTCTTTTTCTCCTGTTAAAAATATCTCTCCTTCTTTTCTTAATCTCTCTTTTCACCATTCCTCTAAGTTTCTTATCAGCCACATCTACTTAAGGAGAAAAAAAAGCTCCAGCATCTAAGGGCAACTATCTTTTCTGTTCATAGCTCTTTTTAGATACTGAGTTACTTGACATTAAAATGCCTGCGATAAAACACTTCCCTCTGATGTGTGAAGTAAGGTTTCTTGTAAGAAATACAACTACCTGAAAGAAAAAATAAAAATACTTTGAAAGTGTCCTCAAGGTTAGGAAAGGCTGTGTTAAACCTTTCTGGTTACACTTTGACACCAAAGATCACGAAATGGTTTTGATTTGCAGTTCTGTTTAAAGCTGCCAATGAGGCATGTAGAGCAAGAAGATAATATTAATAGGCAAACTCACACATTTAAATTGCTTGGTACATGTCAGGGTTAAATACTGTAATAAAAGAGCAAATTTGAACATCAAAGACTACTCTGTAGCTGTTCAAGAAGAATAAATGTTTTACTCCCTTCTGTAAGATAAGGAATTTGCTGTTTCTTTAAAAGAACACTACTTTTTAGCAATATACCTTAAAATTTTTTACATCAAACCAAGATCATCTGGGCAGACAAATTAATCTCCAGTTGATAATATGGAGCAGCTATTTGTCTGGGGATCCCAGTGGTCACTGGCACGTGGAGAAATGGGCACACAGGCAATGATGTAATTGTCCAGTGTCACCTGAGACCTAATCTCTTTCAGTGCTGCCTTGATCCTTTTCTTTTCAAGCTTATTTTTATTTGAGTCAGCAACATTACTGTTAAATACACTTTTATTTTTTTAAGGATCCCTACAGATAAAGCCACATATCAGATTCCTTTTCCTTCTTACCAAAACTACTTGAAAGATATATTTATTTGATAGTCAAATATAAACCATGGAATAGCTTTTGATATTTAACCCCAATACACTTCAGCTTGTCTAAATTGCGATAAGTCTGAGAAAACTTGGAAAGAAACAACTAGTTTTTGCTCTATAACAAAATTAGGGCCATGTTTCTTTATCCATGGAAGACAGGTAAAAATTATGAGTATCAAATACCATATTAAAATCACAACCTATCAACGAAACAATGAACAGCAGTACAGCACATTTGGCAAAAAAAAGTTAACAAATTCAGCATATTCCTTCTACCTAGAAAACACAGGACTGGGACTACTTGAGAAACGACTGATATGTTGCTGACAGGCTTTTAGCACCACAACAGAAGATTGCTGAAGATTTTAATAGACTAAAGTATCTCTTTAGGTACCCACAGGTACCTATGTATGCATATCCGGATATATATATCTGTATATCTATATATTTATATACAGATATATTTCAACACACAAAGAATCAGCAAGAAGAGGTATCATTCTTTATTAGTGATATATTAGTGGCATTCTTAATAAAAATAATAGTTAAACAAAGACCATGACATTTGATGTTTCTAGTGCCAGCTACTGTAAATAAGCCAATTATGCCGATCCTAAGCTCTTTGCCTGAAATGCAAAATTAATTGAACAATAGAAAGAATAGTTCTAATGCTTTGTAAAATCTTAAAACATCATAAAATGAAAGACAAATATCTGCTTCAACTATTTACTGTGGGACAACTTTAAATTCTGACCTTTACACAGGACATCCAAAACCTGACCAAAAAATTACAGTTTTATTCTCTATAAAATGAGAAAATATATTTTATTCACAGATTAAGCAATTTTTATCAAGTTTTTTTGAAAAGAAAATTATGTACAATACAGCAAAAAATATACAAAGTTATAAATGCCAGAAAATATGCTTGTACAGTCTTCCGTGCAAACATTACATGAAGTATATAGCAGTTAATAATAACCAGGGTATTGCACTATAATAAAATTTTCTGAGAGATAATAAAAATGTCTTAATACATTACCATTTTTATATCAAACAATGAGATTTCTTTTTATTATTTTCAGTGATCATAGGCATGTAAATCATAACATACAGGCATTCAAACAATAATTATTGGCTTTCTTAAACACGAAGCGATTACAAAAGAATAATAACGTGCCAGAAGAAGACATCATTGCATAAACAGTTAATCAGTGTTATATTTTACATAAACGTTTTAATATTGCTTCCAAGATATGTCCTGTCCCCTCCTCACCCTACCCAGATGCTGTTATAACGAAAAGTACAGATTCATATGGGAGTAAATCCCCTTCTTTTCCTTCCATACTATTTTTTGTTGCAGTTGTTGTATTTGTCAGAAATTATCATTTCTCTCCATTCTCCCCAAATGAGACTTCACTCATTTGAGCTGCTGTGGAGCAGAACTAGGCTACAAATCTCCCAATTCCAAGATCCTCTATGGGAAAGTAAAGAATAAAACTTCATCTGATGAGTGCTCAAAGCAAATGACAGTCATAGAAATAAAAGTTTTGTTGTGGTCCTTGCTGGACCTTGAGAAGAATGGCTAAAATTGGATCACAACAGCTTTTCTGGGCAACTTCTTATGCCTTTTAATACACCATGGTATTTTTTGGAGAACTATCACAGAGAATCTAAGGAACTGCAAAGTTATTCTATCTTCTAAAGGACTGCTTGGAGCAAAAATATCTTGAAACCTCTCTATATTGTAAATATAAAATACTTTTAAAACATTGCTAAACTGCTGCATCTGAATGCTTTAGTGAAAATTTCAGTTAAAAGATGCAGAAACTAGCCAGGTCCTCTTTCATTTAAAGTCATATTTTTGGCTTTGGTTATGGAATTTAAGTGTAAACCAATTAAATAGAAACATATATTACACAATCACAAGCCTTTTCAGAATATTTTTCTCATTAGAATTTTAACTATGATGTGCAAAAATGAACCAGCAAGAGAACATCTTCAAGTACTATGTCAACTGACAGGAAAATATACAGCATTAATAGCAATCAACAAGCAATCCATCAACTATGATTACACAACAGTTTTTCTCTCAGAAATGAGCTCTGTATTGCTCATAGCATCCGGCTGCGAATGGAGAAATTGTGACATCATGGATAGCAAAGCCAAATAGTATACAATGAATGGCATTCCTGTAAAATCTCTCTTCCTGTTCTTAGTGAGACTGCTGCTAATATTGAAATAAAAGAAACACTAAAGTTTAATCTAAACATCTTCCCTTAATTTCAAGGAGAGCTGATTCAGATCCGTAACTTTTAACACATTCAACAACTGATCTCTCTAAGCAGTTAAGTAACACAATACCAAGGTGATGTAACAACTAATTCACAACCTATTTTTCATTTAACCAGATATTAGCAATGTTCTGGCTTGAGAGCACCCTGTCCTGAGAGAAGAAAGCAAATAATTTGAATGAATATTCCTAACTACAGGTGACATTAGATGATCTATTGTAATTGCAAAACAATTTCCAAACTTGTGGTGGTCTTAAACTCCTGGATATCTGCATAATTTACTCGTTGTGGCTAAATGTCATCCCAAAATTATTAACTTTATTAATACATTTGTGAGACATTAATATATTTATCTCCATCTATTTCAATTATTCATAGAAAATAAAATCAGACAATACTCAGAACCAGAAACTTCCAAACACCTGAAAGTCAATTAATCAAGACTGAATATACAGTATTTTTACTCTGAGAACTGGCTTTTTTCATAAAAGATACACAGATACTTATTTTAGAAGACCTTTTTACTGAGCAAGAAACAAACTGTGGAAAAATTTCAATCAAAGTATTTCAGTTGCGCCTCAGTTTCCACAACCAGTAAATTGAAGGGCTCTTTTAGTCATAATTAGTTTCATATGTTCAAATATTTATAAGCTGTAGGTTGTTATTTCTGTGCATCACTTCTGCATACAGTAATGGCCTGCTAGTTTGGGCAGTGCGTGTTTTAGATGGAAAGCACCTGTGAGTGGACAAGGCAGTTCTCAGTTCTACTCAGGCCAGCACCTGTTTCCTTAATGTTGCCGTTATGGGAACGGATTTCTTGATATGAATGTTCATGCTTTAGGAAAAAAATATTGCTCAAGCTGCAGATCAGCTTCCAGATAACAGGACTGACAAGATAATACCCATTCCAAGGACACCAGCAGCCACCCCTCCAAGTTCTGGTTATTTTAGGGACTTCCATCACGTATGTTTTCCAAGCAACAACATCACATTTAGCTGAATTAAACAGAAAACCTTGATTCACTTTTCAATATTTCTTCTCTTTTTTTGTAATCTAAGTGTTTCTAAAAAAATCCAAAACAAAAGCAAACCACAGCAAAAAATTTACAGGCATAATGATAATATTATGCTGCCCATCATGGGCATTCTTATTTATAAATAGCTGGACAGGAATAAAGAATAATGTCAGCGAGAACTGAGGTGCCCTTTAAATGGAAATAATCATCTGGTTATTTCAGTCAAGCAGCTGTGTATGCAGTAGGAAGTCTCCAAATATTATGATGACTCATCTACTTTCCTTTTCAAATAGTAAATGTTCTTTTCTCTTTATAAGTGCAGCGTTGGTAAACCCTGCCACAAGCTGCAACGCTACCTTATACCCCCTTACCTAAATCTGTACATTTTAAACTGCACTTACCCATTTTTAGCCATAAAATTACCCATTATAATCACTGGGGTTACAAGGTTCTTTCACACAAACTGCAGACCTGCAAGATTTGCTGCCTTTATCAAAGCTAACATTTGAAACAGCGTGCAAAATGCTAGGACTATAAATACAAAAGCTACAGCCTGGACATCTCCCAGGTCCCTGGAAAGAGAGGAGTTAATCAGCACAGGCAGTTCGGAAAGCTCGCAGTGAGCCACAGGACTGTACTGCAGATGTGTGGAGCGCACCGAAGGTGTGGCCCGTGCTTCCCACATGCATATTTAAATACTTAAATTATACGGCCTTAAAGTTGCTATTAAAGAATAACCTCACAGAGAGGAAGAATTACACAGCGAAATGAGGCCTAACACATTTCTCCAAACAGAGAGCTGAGAAGAAGAGAAGGAAAAGCCCAGGTTACTCACGATTCTTTTCACCTCTCCACCTTGACCCCGCTTTTATTCTAGGTGCGACGTCCACGGCAGCAGTTATGTCTATTAGCCCAAGCAGCAGCAGCAGTGACAGCACAGCCATGCCAGGTAACAAAAAAAAATAAATCACCTCTACCTGGAGGACTGCTAGAGATGAATTAGAGAAGACTTTCCTTAGTAATGAACAATTGGAGCTAACAGCACTTACTCAGCAGAGGCAGAGGGAGATGCAAAAATATTATTCCTACTAGAAATGTTTATTAAAAATATCCATTGCATCACTTATTTTCCTTATCCAGGGAATGCAAAAACAGAAGAGTTGTAAAGGCTTCCCCTAACTAGGAGCCTCTGGCACTCAGACGCAGGAGGAGGTGCAGTGGCAGCTTTCTGTGGTCCCTCAGAAGCCACCGGCTCCTCACCTGCCTCTGCCACCTCTCAGCCCTTCCCAGTGTTTATCAACATTCCCCACAGCACCCTAGCAGGGGACACAGCCAGGCTGAAAACAGAGGAGTTTTTTCTCCCTTGCTTCCATATTTCACTGCAGTTTCACAGAGCTGATGACACGGAACATTTTAATGTTGACACTCAAATCTCATTACGTTTATCAATGGGCACAAAAACATGGTTTGTCAAGCTTCCTCCCCCCACCCACAAAGGGGGGCAAGGACAAAAAATAACATATCCAAGATGAGAAATAAATGCTTAAAAAAGAAACTTTTTTTTTAAGCTGCTCAGTAACTCTGTCTCTTATTCAGCACAAGGATCTTCTATTTCTAGGGAAAATAACACAAACAATACCACCTCCCACACAGGTTTCTGTCAGCAGATGCTGCAGAAATGGAGCAGTTCATCGGCGGTAAGAGAAGCTCTGAGAAATTGTGTATAGAATCTGTGTTACCTAACAAACCTTTCCCCTGCAGCCCAGCAGCCTCAGGGCACCCAGTGCAAGCAGATTCCAGTGCTTGCAGCAGCACTGCTGGAAGAGATTTAACCCTGGATCTGTCAGTAGCAGGGAGCCAGATCATGAACTTCCCTACGGTGATGGAAAAACTGGAACACAAATTGTCTGCTACCCCTTTCACCACAACCATGAAATCATTCCACACAACTTGTGAAGACCCAGAAAAAGCTTCATCCCAAGAGCTGAAAATCACTATAATAAGACCAGAAGGCTTTAGTCTGCACGAAGTCTACATTTATGTTCAATAAAAGTAACCGCAAAATATCTAGTTCTTTAGCACCATAAGCATCAGCCTAAGGAATTCTTAAAATTGTTACTTATACAACAGTAAAACTTCTTTTCTTAATAGAACAGCAATGAAATTGCATTCTCCAAGCTGATCTGCCTCACACATTGCAAGCTGTCTGTTGTGTATGGATGGATATAACTGAGCTGCAGAATTAAGGGGAGGTTTTGAGCAAAGTACTGGAATAAATTTCTAGATTCAATTTAAATTGTCAAGAAAGGAGAGACAAAGTAAGTTATTTCCTTCTTAATAATGCATCTGTTAATTTATAATGTTCAGAATCATTGCTTTTTATGAAATTTGAGCTCAAAATGATTACTGCAATTGAAATACTGCCCAGTGACCAGTCAGGGTGTGACCAGCTGAAGATATTCATTTCTAGATATTCTCATGTCCTGTCAGTGACAGGAACTTTCCAAAAGAGGGCAGGAAGAATTTTTTCACCTAGAGCTGGCAGACCTCAGATGATCACAAGAAAGTTTCAATGGCTATTAAAGTAGTTATCCACAAACCCTTTAAAAGGGATGTTCTTCTTCTATGGACCAGCTGGAGAAATTAGGAAGAGAGATATGCTCTTATTTCAATTTGGGTGAACTTCATTCAGTACAAAAAGCAAAGTATTTATAGCATAAGATATAAAGAACCTGTGATCTGCCAAATCTCTTGCATGTCACACATTACAAGCAGCCTTCAGTTTTGCTCTGAGTGCAGCAGACACTGGAGTCTGTTTCCCCCAGAGAGATGACCAGGAGGGGGTGGTTTCCACATATGGACCCACTACTGTGTCTGGGCAGGGAGAGAATCACCACGTCCTTGTCTCAGTGATATTTCCTGATGAAAAGCTCTGGGGTTTTTTGTGATCATTTTATTTGACAGGAGTCACATCTATGGGCTGAAGAACAATGGAACTGAGGCATCACTCCTATACATGCTGTTGGGCCTTTGCCCCATAGAAAGAATATCTCCTATGATAATATACAGTGTGAAAAGAAATGGCTGGGGGGTACAGATTGTTTTTTTTTAAAGCACTTTCTAACTGCACATTTTTCACCATCTGAACTCACGCCAGTTCAGTCAGTAGTCACTCTCTAAAGATGACTCATCGTGTTGCTGGTTATGTAAGACACCTGAATGTACCAAATTGTTCACTGCACCAAAATATAGCAAAGGAAAAAAACCCCTCAGTTAATATAAGGCAGTCCTTTAGGAGCACATGAGCAGCAATGCTGAATGTTGTAGTTTACCGTGAATGCAGAAAAATTGACTTTTCAAAGGACAGCTGCAGTTTTGAGCAGCAAAACCAAAAGGCTTTGCAATCTCACAGTTAACAGTGCACTGTTTGAAGGACAGAAGATAAAGACTTTCAAAGGAAAAGAAAGCCAAAGCAAAGTGTGAAATTCCAGACCAAAAAACAAAATTAATCTGAGCTAACAATTCGAGCTGCCTCACAGAAGAATCCCCAGCCTTGTAGTTAATGCTTGTTATCCTTTATCTGGTCCCAGATCCAAACTTCATTGAGCCTTGGGCTGTGCAAAAGTAAACTGATGCATCAAAATGGTATTTCAGCAGATGTCAGCCGAGCCCTCAAGCCCCACAGTTGTTTTGTCTAACAGGGAATCCTATACAAAGTTAATGGAAAATTTCAGAACTGTAGACCAGATGGCTTTTTATCTTACAAGATTAGTGGAAGGGTACTTTTATGGACACAAAGCCTTGCTTGGACACTTTTGCACAGGTTGCACCCATTTGTCCCATCACAGCAGAAGGAGCTGTTGCCTTCAGAAAAGCTACTCCATATCCTGAGGAGTGTGAAGGGATGGTCAAAGCTGTGTCTCATGAGCGACCATTTTTCATTCACACAAAGAAATGCAATCAGACAGGGAAAATTCATCACCAAAAGGGTTTTTATATCTGTCTAACAGAGTGCCTCATTCACAGTATCAGTGGTTAGCAGGGTAGCGGACAATTATTGCCATCGAAGCAATGCCAGTCCACTGCCTTCCCCACCGGAGTAATAGCAAGTAAAACCAAACCAATTAAGCATTCAGAGGTGTGAAGCCCAATAAAAGGTGGCCTGCTCCTATGTGATTCAGTATTTTATAGCTCATTTAACTAGTTTCAGTTTCTGCTGTGTGATTTCTGCTCATGTGAGTTCCTCAGCTATTTGAAAGCTTACTCAAAAGCAATATAATTAATTCTGGAATTAGCCATGTGGACAAACTTTTTCAGAGATGCAGTGGACCACTTGAAGATGTTACACCAAGACTGGATGCCTTCCCGACTTATATGTTACAGCTCAGTAAAAAGGACTTGAAGATAAAATTACATAATGAATTTATGGTCTGTGTTACGCCAGTTCTATCTAGCTTTAATACACATCATTCACTCAAATCTTCAGATATATTTAATTTCTTTTCTCCTCAGCTTTCATTATGTCCCAGCCTTTTAATTTCTGATTTAGTGCACCGTAGATAAAAGTCACTTGCAATTCACTGCACAGATCTTTCCTTGGATTGAGCAGCTTCCACAGAGCTTTTTATCTGTAATAGGCAGAACTTTTTTCTAAAGTTCTCTCTCCCTTCATTAGAGACTTCACCACTTCACCTTCTTTTAACAGGTAACAGAGCTCTCTACAGCGTCTTGGCACGGGATTCCAGGGGGTGTTTGAAACAACTTTCTTCTACACTCATTCACAAAGACACGATAAAAGCTACAGCCTCGCCCACAGGAAGGCTGCAAGGTCATTCCTGTAGTGCACAGAAGTCCTTCTCCACACCTCAAAGCACTTCCTGACACAGGGACATCTCTGTCACTTCTGAAGAACCCACCACTGACAGTGTTGGAAATTGATGACCTGGGAAAGCTCTTTCACCACAGAAGTCAGGTGCTGGTTTAGCGCTGAGGAGGACAGACTGACAAGGAAGGGCCTGGCTGGGCACCATCGCACTGGCTCGTGAGTCATCCTCTCCTCAAAGTCACACAAGGACTGGCTCAGCCCACGAGCAAGGGCAGCTCTTGCTCCCTCCCTTTCTTGTCATGGAGGGTAATGAGCTGCCCTTTCGAGTCCTTGATTTTAAGGCATCTTTATCAAATTTGCAAAGCAAAGCAGGTCTCTATTTCTGCAGAACGAGCTCTACTCAAACAGCTGTCACATACAGTTCTCACACTGCCTTTGATGTACTGCTGCCACAGTCTCCCATTTTAAGAGAAAGACTCAATCTGGTGACTATCAGGGAGCCTCTGCGAGGCAGCCATACAGAGACTGTGGGGCATGACAGGACAACAGTTACAGAACTCATTAAAGCTAAACATTACCCACGTTTTATTTTACAAGCCTAATGACTCTAAAAACTCCGGGGAGATCAACTCAGATGTAGCAATGTTTGCCATGAAAACATTGTGATGCTGTGAAGTGCAGGGCACACACACAATTCAGCAGTGTGTGTGGAACAGACCCACACACCATTTTACCCCTGCAGTCTTGGGGAAATGCTCGAGTTCCCAGATCATCTTGGCAGGTTTGGGGGTTTTTTTTGTTTGTTTTGGTTGTAATATAGGTCTAATTAATACATTGACTGAACAAAGATTCCGAGACTGTTTTTTTTAATCATTCGAATGCATAAAATTAAGAAAACCCTGCCAAATTTGCCATTCTAACATACCTGTTATTTGGTTTTTTTCTGTTTACTTATAGAACACCAACAGTGCACTCAGCACTGTATAATCCTGTAAATTAACATTACCTCTCCCCTAAAGACTTCATGGTCCAGCACAACTGTGTCTTAAAAGTCATCACTTCTCTGAGGGCATGTGTTTGTTTCTTAATTTCCTCGTGTTAAAGCCTTTAAAATCTCAACCATGACATTATACATTTTGCTAGCACCTTTTACCTTTTTGGTGGTAGAGAAAAACAAAAGTGTTCTTCATGCAAACATACACAGGTACAAATCTTGAAGTGTATGGACATGCATCTATGTATACAGGCTTCTGCTAATAACTCACAAAAGCAAAAGCAGAGTAGGATTTGCACAATTAAAAAGCAGTTCTGATGCAAACTATTTACTCGATTAAAGTTACATTTAAGTAAACTGATCTTGGTTTGGGTCCCCCTCCCTTACATATATACTCTAATTATAAACAATTAACAAGAAATAAAATTCCTCTTGATGAAAATTGAAAAAGACATGATCTGGTTTCTGAGGGAAAAAGTGTATTGTTCTTACCCATGTACCTTATCAATTTGCCATTTATTCTCATGCCCTCAAGGCAACATACATTTTTATTTTTTAAATTTTTTTCAAAGAGACTTCAATTTTCCTGGATTTATTTTTTCCATGTGGCTGCAGAAGAGCAGGCATGAGACAAAGCATGAAAAATTAAGTCAGCAGCTACTATGTCTTTTACAAGAAATTCCCCATTACTGGCCTAGCTAGTATGAGAAAAGCAAGAATTAAAACTTTATTTTTTTCTTATTTCATAACTTTTTTTTCCCTCTTTGTTTCTAAAAGACACTTTAAGTCCATAGGAAGTAAATAAAAAAAAAAAAAAACAGCCGATCTTGGAACATGTAATAAAGAAGGGATTTTGTTCTTGTTGTTAAGAATGTAAAGTGTGTTCCTATGAGACACCTCCAAACTTGCACTCAGGCAAAAGAATCATCCTTCCTAAGCAACCTAGACATGTCAGTCACTGTAACTGGCTCAAGCCTACACGAACATTTAAGATAACATCTCTTAAAGGCTGCTAGTTGAGCTGGAGGTAGCATCTTGTCCTTCCTACCAGGAAAGTTTATGCATTTACAGTCATTATTGGGAAAAAAAAAAAAAAATAGCCAAAAGGCTAAGGACCAGAAGAGCAGGGTACTCCAACCCCAGCAGACCCAGGGTATCTGAGTGATGCTGACACTAGCACAGGCTAGCAAGTCAAGTTCCTCTTTGCATCACCTCCTCCTACAGCCACAAATTGCTTCTTCTCAACACAAAACTAATTCTTTAAAAGCAAAAAGTACCATCAGACTCTGGATCCCAACACACCATTAGTGAAGAAAGGTCATGAAAAGCATGAAGAAAAGAAAATTTCATGAAAGCATCAGCTCTCAATATGCTGCCCTAGCCCTGGCAGTAAATCAGCAAAACCCCTGAGTGCATCTCCAGGGTTCTCAGGACCCACAACCATGGCACTTCAGGCTTTTAAAGACACTCTGTCTCTTGCTGCTGTGATCCCAAACCAGCAGCCAGCAGGTGCCTCCTTCTAATGATTATTTAGCATTTTTATGTGTGACTGCACAACTAGCAGTTCTTTACAGTTCTGTGCGAGCTGATATTTCAACACAGCCAGTGTTTTATGTCAGCATAAATGAGAAGCCGTATGAGACTACCGCAAGAACGCTTCCCAGATCCTGTTGATAGTAAAATTTTATAAGGTAACGCTGGCGCTTTTAACATCAAGCTTATGGATTAAATATGTCCCAAACACATTTAATGTATTCAAGTCATTTATCATTATCTGTTCTAACAAACTGGCACTATTTATCCTATTAATTCAGGCAAATGTAGGACTGTTTACTGAGTGGTGGAGAATTACAAGGATATGTTCAGACAAAAATAAACACAAGAAAACTAAAGTGAATATTGTTTAATGTAAAAATATGCCATCCTACTCAGCTCTCAAAATAAACTGCTAAACTGTCGTCGGCCCTCTACTTTTCAAGAAAAAAAGATTGTTAGGCTAATCTGTCAGGCCTGATTTGCATTTCTAGATTTACTTTTTCTCACACGTTTAAAATATAGTCTTAGTGAGTTTCAAGAAAACATTCAGAGAAGACCTGGACATTTTATGATTGCAAGACCAAATACATAGCTTGTTGCATTTTTTTCTTCTTATTTATGCTTTTAAAATCTCTTTCCTTTTTGCTAATGGCTCTTTACTGAGATCTTATTTTCCTTTTCACTGAGCTCTGACTTCTTCATACTCCATCTCCGTGTACTACTCCCTTTTGTTCCAGTATATCATTCTTCCAGCCTCTAATTCTTCATTTCCTTCTTCTGCACCTCTGGTTAACCAAGCCCTGCTCAGTGATGAAGTACTGCATGGAAGAGGTGCAAAGAAGGTAGTTGAGCTGAGAGCTGTGCCAACATGAGTGAATAACTGATGATGAGAAACCAAGGCAATTGTAGCATTACCTCAGCAGCTGATTTTGAGTAGATAACATGAGATAAACATGAATTTGTACACTGGCCCTGTGCTACAGTTCAGCTCCAAAAGATTGAAGCCAGAGCCAGCCTACTAAGTACACTAAAATCCATGAAATTTATCCCAGAAAATGGAGATATTCCTGGTATTCACTCTGTTCATTTAAGAAAAGAAATTGCTTTCTACACATGCTTGCTGAACGGGGCATGATGTTGGAATACAAAATCAGCTAATTTTTCCTAGGGTGGGTGGCACCAGAAGCATGGGAAACTATCTTGGCAGATGGGCAGAGAAGAGGAACTATGACAAAATGCCTAAAAGCAGGTATGAGAGTCTGCTTACACTTCTTCTGCTCCTGCCAACCCAAATTGCAATGCACTGAAGGCATTACAATATCTTCATCCAAGCATGTGAGGGCATTTCCTCTGCAGTGCTTGCATCCTGATCCTCAGAACAAGAATCAAGGTCAATGTCTCACAGACTAATAAGAAAAATTTTCAGTTGAGGGACAACTTTGTCAGGCAATTGCATTGGTGTCAATGAATCAGAGGGATTTTTAACTTTTACAATTTTCAATTTTGTCAGGGAAAACTTAATTCTCCAGTGTTGAATCTTTTTATTAGAAGACTAAGTAACTTTTAATAATTTTAGCAATGACATCGCTTGTGTCCCAAATGGTGCAAATAATCCACTGACCATAGTGGAACTACAGCAAACTGTGAGCATCTGGCCTCCTCTGCTTTGATCAACGTTTTCAAAGCCTACTTGAGAAAGATGGATGCTCTTTCTTATTAAGAGAACAATGGGAACTGGGTTTCCCTGAATCCAGAGAGAAGGCAGTAATACAATTTTCAGCAGTCAATGAAATTTAGTGGTCTGACTTCTATTTGTGCCTTTGAAAATCTCCCCAGTGAGATTCTTTGGGTGAATTAGAGCTACGGGGTAATCTCCTAAATTGGAACAGAATCAATAAGCTAAATGAAAACATTTACCTCAAACTCTAATTTAAACCCTGAGCTGATGGAATTAAAAATGTCGTATCTTTACTAGATGTACAGAAATAAAAGTGTCACCATTAGCTGATGTGTCATAAAGAGCACGGGGCTGAAATTACCATCTAAAACCTCATGCAAACTCCACATTCAAGTGAAATAAAATAAAACCACATTTAATATGTTTTTCTATGGGTTGGAAGTACTAGGAACATAGGTCACTGTGCCTGAATTTTATTTATATTTCAAACGAAAAAATACTTTCTTAGCTGATTCAGGGCAACATTTCACTTTATGCTTCATGTTATCCTACTGTACACAGATGTGTTAATGGAAATCAGCCCAATAACAAAAATATGTGTTTTTAATGAGTTCCACACTTTCTAAACTAGAAAAATCACCATTATAATAATATATTGGTGTTTAGAACAATATCATAATAACTCAGACACGGGAAAATAAACATTCCTAAATATATGAGCTACTTGAAATTAATAACCTCAGTAATAAAATCAATACTTTCCTCATAGTACTTAGTAATTGCTTTCAATATTGAATTTTTTTTTTTTGTAATGCACCGTAAGGCTTGCTTAACATTTGGGTTGCTGATATTGCTTTTATCTGTCATAAAGAGAAGCATTTTTCTGGGAAATCGTTCAAAATGCACATATGAAATAACCAAGGAGCAACTGGAAACATCCAAGTGACCATTTTAAAGATTAAAAACTCAGAATTTGGAGACATCTAATCCTGAAACATTTTCCTTTGAAAAAATTGAAATATCTATAAAATGCAAATGTATTTTTCAATTACTAGTAGAAGTTTGTTATGGGAATAAAAAATTGTACTTTTAAGTGTAAGATGTGGTTTTAACAAAAACTGTGACTGTAATAACCAAATTCTCCTCACTAGTACCAGGACTAAAAATAGTTAATAGTGCTATAGAAAACATGAATTTCTGAGAGGCAGAGCTATGTAGCAACTTTTTTAGAGATAAGACAGATATATTACGTATAACACAAAAAAAAGTGATGATAATCAAAACAAAATGAAAAGAACCTCAACTTTAGTAAGGGCAGATGAGAGAGTGATTATCATACTTTCTCATTAGATTGGAGTGATGATTATCACCTTTCAGAATTATCAGTATAAATCCCTGTTTATTCAAATGAATACAACCTGAATGCTGCAAAATTGTTTCAGTGACTTCAGGTGCTGCTTCCCACAGAAAATCTATTTTTTTTCTCTAATTAGTAAGTCTAGTCTATTCTTCTTCTCTTCCTTTTGTACTATGTCCTGATTTTTCTGTTTTCACGTTAGTTAACACATTCACTTCTTACATGGGGACCAGTTGTCTGATCCATTTCACAGATCTCTGTTCTGCTGACAGCTACTCTAGGTGCATTCAGAGCTATTTTAAAGATGAAAGCTGTTAACATTACTTTCTCAAACATGCCAGTTAAGACAATAATTTCAGATTTAAAAGAGCCTGTAAAAAATTCTGTTTTTTAAAACACCCACTTTTTTTCCCTTAACTTTAATCAGATTTTAAAAATATTAGCAGTCACAGAAATATTGATAGCTTTTCCGATACATTACTAATTCTGAAGTATAAAAAGTGTATTATTATTATTATTATTATTAAAGATTAGCATAAAATCAAAGTATATTTGCCTGTGTTATGGTATAACATGAAAGATTTTGCAAAAAGTAAAAGTTAACCTCTGAAGCCTACTGGGTTTGCACGTGGTGCATTTTCACTGCAGTGAATAGGGAACCTGTACCCTGTAAGAAATGAAGCCTGTAGGAGTCTGGGTATGACAGCCTGCCCGTGCCTCCCAAAGCAGGTACTCCTGTCTCCTCCAAGTGAAGACTTGACACGAGCAAAAATAAAGATCAAAAGTGGCAAGAAAGAGGTCAGTAAGTGCAAAGTGTGAGTGGCAGTCCTTGGGAAGGGTGTGCACCTGCACAGGCTCCAGCCTGACACTTTGGCAGCGGATGCTCTGATGGAAGCTCGTGCTGGAAACTGCCTGAATATGATTTTTTGTGGGGCTCTTGGAGTAGGTGAAAGCATTCCTGGCTGACTCCCACAACACATTTCTCTCCACTGTGGATTGCTGCAATTTGGCTCAAAATGTCTAATACAAGCCCAGAGGGCAGGCTCAAAAGTACTATTTTTTTTTTTCAGATTTTATATACACTCAATGTCCATTGCATAAATGAATCTCAGCCTCACTCTACAGGGACACCTTTAACATTCCCACTGGTTTTGGAGTGAACCACTGCCTCTAAAAGTGGTTTTTTTCCCCCACCGTATTCCAAGACCTAGAATTAGCTTTCACTATGCAATGGAACTTCAAGAATTTGAGGTTCAAAAAAAAAAAAATCAGTCAAAGAGAAAGCACAGTCAACTCTGATGTAAACCAACTCCACAGAAACCAAAAGCATTTGGTTCACAAACCTCAGGGCAGATTTCAATCCCACATCACTATGACATCTGGAAAGAAGGAAAGAGGGAAGAGAAAACCCAGTAAAAACAGCACAGAGCTCTTCCCTTTGCTCATCATTGTTTTCATTCCCTCATAATTTTCCTCATTTTCTCCTTCTCCTCTCCATCCTCTACATTTCTTCACACAACACACATATAACTTGGACAGCTTGTGCCAGTCCCGTGGCAGAACGTCAGATATGCCAATTCAGTTTGTCTAAATATTTTATTCATTTAACATGAAGTTCATTGGTTTATCAGACTACACATTTGGAGGATTTTTTTACAGAAATATTTTTCCTCAATTCAATTAACAATTCAATTCACTCTACTTCACTCTGTAGGGGTTCTTTAACAATTTGCTCTTTTCCTCTCTTTGGAGCAGTTCAGGTCTTTTTCTTGAATGTATGTATCTCCTTATGTATAAATCTATGCAATATATACTAGGATTTTTTTTACTAATTGTTTATAGCCAGGAAAGAGATGGAGAATAAAATGAAACAAATGCCTGACATCTTGTTCTGTAAGGTGATAGCTTTTTCTCTAACTAGCTGCTACACCCTGTGGCAGGCCTTGCAAGGCCACCTGTGGATCCATGACCAGTTATCTGTAATTTAGCCTATTAGCCCTAACACCACATGACATAATTCTCTGCTTACAACATATGTTGGCAGTTTCACTCTGTGAAGTCCATTTACTGGATCTAAAGTGCCAGCACATAGCAAAACTGGGCAGTGTACACACAGAATCCCCCAGAAATCCTGATATTTGTAGCCCATAACGCTGCTTGATTTGTTTTGAATTAGATATATTTTAAATTCATGATTCTGGGATGTAATTGCTTCATATACTACCATGCTTACTGTGCTCATTGTGTAATACAATGCAATGTAGGCCAGAAATTAGGAACTCTAACTTGCTATGTCACAGTTTAGAAAATGGTAAAAAAGAAAACCCCAAACAAACAAAATACGAGAATGAAGTAGGAAGATGGAACTCAACTTTTCTGGAAATCAGCAGGAGTTATAACCAAAGTACTTAACAGAGAAATGAAACAGTCTAATAAATTTGCAGCTACAGTGAGATCTCTGAACTTTAGTTTGTGACCAACTCCAGCTCATCATATTGGCATTTAAAAGTTAAGCCTAAAGAAAATTTGGAAAAAAATCAGTTTTGAGAACTGATTTCTAAACCACCTTTTTATGTTTTGTTTAAGATGGACTGTAGATGTCACTGTATCAACTGTTGCTAAAGCCAATACTAGTAATTATAAATGGCACCAATAGAGCCAGATTAATTTTAAACAACGGAATTTTAGCAGGAAGAAATAACAATTTTCATTTTTATTGGATTTAAATAATTAAACAAATCTAAGAGCATTTGGATCCAAAGTATGCAGCCAGTTTAAACAAAGGCTATTACAGGTGACTGTAGACATAATGAAGATTATTACTCATACTTAACACGAAATATTTTTTCACACTACAATGAAGAGGTGTGAAAGGCTTTGGGCATACTTTCTAAATCCTTTGCTATCAAATACTGACTTGGCTTTGGTAGTGCAAATTCCAAAGGTGAGGATTCACCAGACCTATAAATACTACTTGGGTATATGGGAACATTTTTTCCTTGTGAAACACAGAACAATTGATTAATTAGTATTTGCAAAAGTATTAAGACCTCTGGATAAAATTTGTTCTGGGATGGAAGCATGTGCTTTTGAACTTGAACCACCATACATTGATGGATAAATATTTGGCCTTGTATTAACTTGTGAAGTTCTGCATCAGCATTTTACAATTGTAGCACATATTTCATTTTCATTGGCAAACCACAACTCATTAGAAGTCTAATTTATACACAGCCAAATGGTAGGATTTGTCAAATAGGAACATATGAACTTGGAAACAGCCAACATTTTCCAGTAATTTCAGAATTTTTCAGTCTTCTTGAAAGGGAGTGTTAATGGCTTTAAAATTTTCTAGAGTACATCTGAAAGGTTTCAAGAGCCAAATCTTTTATTCTGTGTTTCAGTGCCAGCACAAGGTTCCTTCAAATCCATCCTCCCAGTTTTTACTCTTGAAATAGTACTCCATACAAGACTTCTGGTTCTGGCAGCAGAACACCCATATTTTCTTTTATTCTTCTTTGCATCTTTAGAATTTCTCCCACTCCTCATAAAAAAAGATCATGAGAACATGCTATTCCCTCAAGCACACAGAAAAGAACTGTAGACCAGAAAACCATAAGGCAGAATTTGAAAATAAAACAGTAAGAAGGATTAATGAAGAATGAAGAAGAGTTGTAATACTCTAAATCAAAATGAAAATCAAAAAAAGGAAAAAAAATCAGTAGAAAAAAGAGGAGTTATTTTTGGTCAGATTTTTGTCAGGAACTTTTCTCAAGCTGTGAAGCTGATAAACTATTCCAAATGGTCTTTGACAAAAAAAGAAAAAAAAGATAGGCTGAAGTTTGAGAGCCAAGAAACCTAAAATATAGCAATCAGTTGCAGTGTGCTCACCACTCCTGAACATCCCTTTTTAATTTACAGAGGTTAAAAACATTAGAGTTATAATAATTTTCTTTTCTCTTTACAATTGAAATATCTACTCAATGTATTGAATTGAAATATCTACTCAAAACCTTCTTATTTTTGTGCTTTTAATTTGCCAGAAATCCACAAGCAAAAATTTACTGTTTACTCTCTTTCTATAGGAATATTTTTAAATAAAATTCTGCTAGACATTCTATACCAAAACTTGTTTCTGAAACAGTCTGCATGGCTATAACAATCTATAATTAAACACAGTGTAAAATTGAAGTAATTTACAAGAGTCTGTATAATGGTTGTAGCTCTGTTTACCAAGAAGTTTTCAAAAGCAATATTATTCACTCAAATTATAACATAATTATGTTAATGGCCATAATGGTTAATGGCTTTATCATGGGTCTTGACAAATAAAAGAGAATGCACAGGTATGCATACTCTACTCATTAGACAGGAGCAAGACTACATTTAGTTTATTACAGCCTTTACAGTATCTCTACTGTGTATCGCACAAAATTTCAGTCCAAGGGTTTCAATGGAAATCTAATAAAGATTTTCATCCCTGAGACTATGACCTCACTGTACATTTAGTTCTGAGAAATGTACATATAGTTTGCTTGTTCATTTGTTACTTTTTTTAAAAAGTGAACCCAATACATTGAATTGGTTTTTATTCCTGATTTTGCAATATAATTACCAGTTAGGAATTATATAACTGCAAAGCTTGAACATATCATTATCCTCATTAGTATTAGGTTCCACTGCTCAGTATGTATTGAACAAGGTATGTTACTGCAGCTAGCAGTAATTAATAGTAGTTTATGCTCTACTGCAACAGTAGTTTATCCAGTTTTAATTTTATTAGAATGCCATATATGCTGAATAATGTCACATTGGACTATTCATTCTCGCTGCAGCCACGCAGTGGAGTTTGGGTCATCCAGCTCCTGGAGAACAGGAACACAGCAGTGAGTCTTCAATTAGCCAGAGGGCTGCTCCCAGCAGCATTTGGATCCAGTAAACACAAAACCAAAACCAGATGTCAGAGATCTGCAGGGGAGAGTGGAGGATATCTTATGGCTCTCAGGCACAAAATAAAGCTCCAATGATTTTTTTTTTTTTAATGAAGTAAAAGGACTTAAGAATCACAACATGCTCACACAGAATATTTTAAGTTGTTTCTACCTCATCCAATGCCAAAACCAGTCCAAGCATCTTAAATATGGATACTATTCCAAATTTTTCCCTCACTCACCCTCATTATCCCTAAATATACGAAAATTGAAAGTTATACAATAATAAAAGCTTAACTTCCAAGATAATTCTCCAAAACAAGATATGTCATACTTCTTATACTATGGAACCAGGTTCAAGATATTTTTCTGTTGAATAAAATTCTGTTTAGTTCAACTAATCTTCTCTTGCTTAAAAAGTATTAGACAAACATTTTGAAAGAAGAGGATCTACAATCAAAATAATGCTAAGCTGAGAATCTCCACACATATGAACTTATTATGTAGCTGAGAGTCTCAAATATATCCTTAGAGAATAATTCACCCTTAGAGATAATTTAGCCACATGGATGTCAATGAAAGTTTTTCCATTGTCTCATACAGAATTTAGTCAAAGATTTTGACAAAAACAAGTGTCAGTGTCTCAGAAAGACTTTTAAATAAGATGACTGGGGAAGAAGAAAAGTACTGCTTTGCTCAGAAATTATAAATTCTAGAAAATATGCATGCAATTAAAATCCCAGCTAATGCTGAAAACTTAATATAAAAATCCTAAAATACAGTATGTTTTTCCTCAAGGAAAAAAAACCCAAAAAAACATAAACTTGCTTTGACAAACTTTAGTCATGTATGAAAATGAGAATTTATTTAAAAGTTTTAGATTGTTCCAGTTTTCTTTTAATATAGACTGTGAGAGGTTACTGTAATCTCTACTCATTTTAGAAAGATTAAAAAAAGAATCTCTAGCAGTTAAAACTTGTGTGATGGAATTTATGACAATGTTTCATAATAAAGTACTTGCTAGAGCTAACTCATTTTCTGTATTCTATTAGAATCACAGACAGCTGCAAAATTATAAAACGGATTACTAAAAGTGCTGAAGTAGTTTTCTCTTACTTTAAGTCAGACAGACCTATAATACTTTATTCTCATTACTGTGCATGCTAAGGAAATAAGATGCAGTTTTCTGAATATAATTATAAGGCATATTTCCCTAGATCATCCTTCTGAAATTTTCTGTATGCTTCACTTACAATTACAGACAACTCAATATTTAATTTATAATAATACATCTGATGTCTTTTTTTACCAAGAAAATTTTCAAAGCAATATTATTTGCTTAAGCTTCAATCTGATTTGCTATTTTTTTCTAAATTAACTCTTCCAACAGAAACCTCATCCATGGTTCTTGTTACCGATATCCTCCTCCTCCTCTAACTAATTTAATACAGGAAAATATTGCAGTCTTCCTTGTTCCTAAAGCAATTCCTAATTCTTATTTAGTGAGGTTTGCAATGAACAATATACTAGTAAAATACATTCCTCTTATAATCATATTAAATAGTGACTTTGATGTTTAAGTTCTCTTTCATTAAGAACTTTAAAATTTAACTCTTATCCACAAACATATTTAGATGCAAGACTTAAGCGGAATAATTCTTACAGCAAAACTTGCAGATCCATAAATAAAGATGCCCCTTAACAATATTTTTAGTGTATGTTCTGTAGTAAATAATTAAAAATATTTCTCCAGAAACAGGATGAAGGATAAGCACATACATCTGCCACAGACAGTCCTTAGTGGATTATAAATGGAAACTTCAGGTGGATTGATACTGTCAGTCCTGAAAAAAACCCTCAGATCTCACGAAGTGACTACTGTACAACAACTGACTTAATGTACAGAAAATGAAATAAAAGTCTTGAAAATAACCTGTAGATATAATTATCTTACAGAAGAAATTTTCTGTTTTCAATATAACTTACAGAATACAGAAGATAAAATGGTAAAGACAACAGTAAAGTGATAAAAGCACCATTGATGAAAGAGAGATGATCTCTCTTAAATTACCGCTTACAATAAATTCAGGCAAGACAAATGAGGTTTTGAATTGATACATCACAGAAGTCAGGAATGCCAAAACTGTATTTTCCAAGAGTTCATTATGAAATGTAACTAGCACTGAAATTAATCTTTGTGCTCTTCAGAAATTACATTACAACATATAGCTCAAGGACGTAGTGAACTGGTTAATATCTGTCTACAGAAAAAGAAGTGCCCTTTTGAAGTCATCAGTCAGCCTCGGACAAGAAAATGCCCAAGAATTGTATTTATAAGGGAAGAAATGTTACCACAGGGAAGTTTATCAGTTTATTTCCCATCAGCTTCATCCATCTCTTCTGGCTGATGCCTAAACTAAAAATGGATAGGCTTATAGCTGTCACAGTCCAGAGTCCAGTGTTTCAATGTGAAAATGTACTGCAAGCAGGTCATGGCAGCTTGGCATGCAGCTTATCCAGCTTCATGAGGACAGGAGAACTAGAGTAGCAACTGCTTTGCCATATGACTGTCATGGCTTCTGTTTCTAAGTCAGAAACACAGGGGAAACTCCAGCGATCACTGCCTCAACTTCGGTCAGTCACTTCCATCAGCAAGATTCTGAGCTCTGCTTGTCCTACCACCCCCATGATCATGCACGCACTGGAGGATCAGGAACCTCTGGAGGAGGAGTGACACTTCCTTAACACCTTTGAGGGTGTTCTCCTTCCCCCAAGCTGGGAACGAAGAGCCTGGAAGGAGGAGATCAGCACCAGATCCCCCCACTTAAACACTCATAAGCCACTTGTACAGGCTTTGGGCTGTCAAAGCAAACAAGTACACACCAAAACTTTGTGACCAGATTCTAAGTCTCTGCACTCAGCCGTGCTGCACAAAGTCTTTGACCTTGAAAACGTTTCAGTGCCATTGACTCTCTGATTGGGTAGAAACTCCCAGTAATTAAGAATCCAAGATTTTGGATCAGAGAGTTACTCAGTTACAGATACATGACACACCAGACAAGTTCTGAAAGGTCCTGATGTGATAAATAGGAATAAACTGAAAATTCTCCTAATGATCCACATCTTTTTACATTGTGAACGTATCATGCCTCTGCAAAGAGAAAACCAAACTCAACACTATATTCACTCAAAGAGGAAACAAAAAAAGCAGTTGTAAACCAGCAAAACTATAACAAATGAAGCAGAGAGCTACTGCCTCTCGATATAATCTGCTAAGAATACAGCTCTTAAACTCCATCCTTCTGGGCGTGGAGGAACAAGAAGTCATTACTGCAGTGGGAAGGGACAATATGCTTCTTTAAGGTCAGAGGGGCAACTCCTATTTGTTGGCAAACTGATTCCTTAAAGCATGATGTGATCAAAGGGACAATCCAGAACAAAGCCAAGGCACAACGGCCTGGTTTAGTAATGTCACATACACTAAAGTGAATAGGAGATTAAAAGAACACAGTATTAGGCAGCACACGACCTCCAGATTTTAAGCATGTAAAATACCTTGCTAAGAATATTAAAATATTATTGTTTTTATTGTGATGTGTGCTACTAGAAGGGTAAAACCTGATTACAAAGACAACCCTGCCCATGCAGAGTCTTGCACAGATTGCACATGATGTGCTAAAAATGGAACTCTGCAACAGCTGACAGGACAGGGAAATGAGGGGAGGAGATGAATGAGGACAGGGAAAAAAGAAAAGAGAAGGAGTCAGGGAAATGTAGACCCCCAGGCACACAGCAACAATTTATTCAACCTAGCTGCTGGCTGTCGGGTACTTCAAGCTCACTAGAATGTGTTCCAGTACTGATAAAAAAAATGTGTCACACGGAGGTGGAGGAAAAATAGAAAAGTGTGTTGAAATTTGTGGTCAGAATCCATAATCTCTATTCAGCAATGCCTAGTAAATGAAAAAAGAACAAGCAGCAGTAAATAGTTTTCACCTGACCTTCAGCTAGAATTCTGTTAGTATTGTTGGGATGATTTGAGACTGGTAGAGATGCACCTTTGTTTAATATTTGCATCGCATCTCCTCTTTTTGCTTTATGAATTCCTTGCATTCACAAAATATTTGTAGGCATTTAGTGTCCAAATTTCAGCTGTGTCCTCAAATATTTACAGTTTTTCCTTGGTATTGTTTTTATGCCTTGGCTAAGCATGTAAAAGGACAATGAAAAAAAAATCAGGAGTGCCAAACAAATCTACACTCTTGGCACAAATCTTCAGTGCAATGTATGTTTGCACAAACACATTACCTTTCCATTTTTTAAAACAATTTTCTAGGGGAGGGGGAACATCTAGAGGAGCTCTAGGAAGAATTTAGATATGAACAAAACTTCTCTTTTTCTATAGCTGCATGCTTGGCATTTATTAATACACACAAATCTGCAGTGTCTTTTTTTTTTAGTTAGCTTACTTTCATTCCTTAGTTTGTCATCCAAATATCTGCCCATAGCTAGTGTTTCCTAAAGGTGTTTCCCTGTATTGTAAGCCAAAAAATTATGGCATAAGGAATTGTTGGCAGTTTGCTTTTTTTCCCCCTTGTGACAAGTAATACCTCGCAACAGATGCTATTGATTTCTTCTGGGTGAGCTTGGTTCTTACTGGGTTTGCAAGGTAATATAGGGAATGGACTGATGAATAGTGTAAAAGTAAATGAGTTGAGAAAAGTAATACTTTAGAAAAACAGAAATGGAGCTGGGTGTGAAAATTGTGGTGGAGACAAAAGTGTTTGTGGTTAATGAAGAAAATAATTGGAAAGGCTAAGTTTTACTGCCTGCCTTCACTGTTCCTATTAGAAGATCCAATCTCCCATATCCACAGGATGACAAGTTAAAAGAGATCTTGGAGGCTGACAAAGCCCTCAGTGTTACACCATAATGCTACTTTCACAAAGAATTTATGAGGAAATAGCAGTGAAAAACTGGACTCCTTTCCTTCCTCCGACAGAGAGCAGGAAGATTTTTGAAATGACAAAAAGATACAGCATCACACACATAAATAACCCACGTGCATAAAATTAAGTTACAGTGTCTAACACAACACTGCTGCAAACACACTTGAACACCAGGTGCTGATAATGGTGAGTTTGAACAAAACTGCTAAATTGTGGCTAAAGCATCTAAAATTTCAGAGGCACTCAGTGTAGACTTAGCTGATTTGCCAAAAGCAGCAGGGATTCTTGATGCTGCTTCAACAGAAAAGAGAGACAAATCCTGTTTTCCTTTTGAATACAGCTCTACTAATGGTTTGTCTTTGACAAATTGCACAACTTTTCTGCAATATAAAGTTAGCAACACAAATACTCATGGCTTTGATAGTTGAATATTGCTATAAATCCCATGTTAGGCAAGGTGTCAAACTGAAATCAAGGTAAACTCAAACCACTGCAGCTTTCTGAGACCCTCTAGTGACAGTGGATTTCCACTTGGGGGTGTTACATCAGCGCTTTGGGCAGCGCCAAAGAATAAACTGGTAGGCTTCAACGTGTTGGTTTTAATTAGAAAAGCTCCAAATGGTTTAAGAATATGCTTGAATGGGAATGTGCCTTTGTGTGATCAATACCTGCAGCTATTTCAGCACGAACAGAAGAGGTCTGGTGGTTTGCATTCACTTGGTAGAAGCGCAGATGAGAAACGGAACATGGATGTGGCAGCCCCCAGACCATGCCCTTACCTCTGTATTTTCCAAGCATATGGGAAAAGAGGCAGCTGACACTGAGAAAGAGCAGAGCCATCATTTAGTCTTAGCATGATTATGGTTTTCTTTTCTGCTGTTTAGTTTGCACTTGTAATTGTGGATTACAAATTATGTTGGCAATCCAGAATTTGGGATAAGCATTCTCTCCATCGCTTCCACCACTACAACATTGAAATGATTCTACAAACACAGAATGACTGAAGTTAAAGCACATCATAGAAGATTTTTTCAACAGTGAAGAACATTTCCCTGTTCTGAAAGAAAATTCACTTTTCTTTTTTTGGATCACATATAGTTGTATAATTAGAGGATAAATGTCTCTCACCTAAATTCTCAGAGGCTAAAAGGCATGTCATAGATTTGATTTCTCACCTTACTGTACTTGTTAACATATGATCAGAAAATATTTTTATTTTAAAGTGTTGTACCTCAAGCAAAATAAACATGTCTTGAACTTCTAGGTTTAACAATAATTCTCTTGAATCAGGTACTGTGTAATATTTTACATCAATCTTCTTTATTCTTCCACGATATTAACAGAGTTAATTGTAGATTAGATGACCTAGGTGCTTTGCCTTTTCTTTTGTAATCATTATGAGACTAATCTGTCAAAAAAAATTAAGGTAAAATTTCAAAGATGAAAAGGAAAGCACACCTGCCGAAATGCCTCACTAATTAGAAATAATTTTAAAAGGCGGTTATTAAATACAATTTCTTCTGCATTTCGTGTCAATGAAATATGCTTGAACATTTCAAATCCTTTCTGACCATTTCTTCTAACCACAGCTTCCTACGTTGTCACAACTTGGGAATGCCAGTGCATTACATTTGGAAGTGCACACATCTACATGAAAAAGTGACTATTCAATTTATATCATCACTGGTATGCCCTATCATTGTTCCCACTACTGAAGAAAATGTTCTGTCAATATGATGATAGATGGCCTGCAGTCACAACAGTGCAATTAGCCTTTCTTAAGCTTATTCTCGTTTAAGTGGGATAAATGATAAAATGTTGATTTTTCTTTTCGGGGACTTCCAAATTTTAAAAATTATTTTACAGTATGCAGAAGCCAAGCTCTTTCTATGTTTTTTATGAAACAACTCTTCAATTTTTGTATTATGCAGTTGCTCATCATTCAAAAGGAATGTAACTCATTATAAGTAGTCCACAAAAATATAGCATTTAATAACAAGACCTCCTGAATAAAAAAAATACAGTTCAGATTTTGTGTTCTAATTTGTTTTCTGGTTTCCTGATTATTGTTTTAAAATGCATTCTCTTGAAGTTCCCAAGCACTCCTCTGAAAAGAATGCTGTCTCTCTACAAGAGAGTGTAAACTCTTCTCTAAAATAAGAAGAATTTAAAAAGGTTTAAAATTCTGATGTTGCTAGCATGGACTAGGAGCACACAGGGACTTCAAGGCTTGAAACAAAAGTGGAAGAGTTGGAAGTGTTGATTAACATACACACATCTTTTCCCGGACACACGAAAAAAGAGAAGGCGTCCACTTGTGACAGCTCCTGTTTAAAAAGGCTAAGTGACTTTTCAAAGTCACACAGGGATGACTTTGCCTTCTGATTTCCGTTCCCTTGCTCCATTAGATCTCCACAGTGCTCCACACTCATCCTGACAGGAGGATGTGCATGAGCTCGTCGTGACTGACAGTTTGCTGTACTGTCACCACTACATGAGAAATATTAAAAGAAAAAAGGAACTACAGACTTTAAAGCAGGTTGCAGAAAAACCTTGAAATACTGCTTCCCAACATTATAAATACTTCACAATGTCAGTCAAAGGTATAATTTTATCCCTTCGAAATGTCTTCTGGTTGCATTTTTAGCTTCCTATTTTCTGTCCTAGTGGGAAGAGAAAATAAAGAATGCCTCCCAGTAAAACAGAAGACCTCCTTGCAAACATTTGCCCACGTGAGAAGGCATGTGGAATTTGTTTTTAAACCTTAGATAATCCCATTGGCATTTCATTTCATAGAATAAGGGATTATTTAGTAATTTGTCCAAATAAATACTTAAATGGTATACTTAATGGGCAGAGCATTTGTTTTATGTTGGTCAGCCTGACTCAGATTCAACAGAAAAAAACTGTGCTGTATTGCAGGAGAGGTGTTATCTGTGGCACATTATCCTATTCCTAAAAGAGCCAGGACATCACAAAATAGCTGAAGAGGCTGCACAGTGAGTATGGGAGGTCCTGATACAGGCACTCAGCAATGAGGCTGATTCTCTACAGCCTCTGAAATTTACACAATCAAAGAAAATATCCAGCAACATAGAACAGCCAGCTCAGAGGCAGAAACAGGGAACCTTCCTCCAAGAACTGAGTAGGATATTGGAGTAAAACAATTCAGCCTCTGGCTAAAGATCCAGCAATGATCACTTGAGCATCACTCCAGACTCCTCTTGGCAGAGCAGTCCTGGCTGACTGAGCTATAAATGAGCACTTCCCAGAGACCAGGCTGGGCCACAGAGGTCTCTTTATCCCTTTGTAACCAGCTTCCTGAAGAAACTGAGGTTACTTGATGGGGCAAGGGGTACCAGAAGGAGCTACAGAGGACATAAGGGGACTAACAGTGGGAATAAAGCAGAAGAGTATGAAATGGATCCTTAAGAAATTAATATCAGCCCTATATCTTTATAATTAATTAAATATTTAAATAATTAAATAATTTAATATTTAAATAATTAAATATTAAATTAATAAATAGCCCTATATCTTTATCAAAGTAAATATATAAATTACAATAAATACAACGCATTTATTGCTGGGAGGTACTGCTGGGATACATAATTTGTGGATTTTTTTTTTCAGGACTAATGCAAATGGATATTTGTTAATTCTTTCTTACACAATAAAGTGCAGAAAAGAGCACTAGCACTTACTTGCAGCACCTGAGGACGAACATGAACTAATTTCATATAGCTTTGTGTACAGTAAAAAATAAGATACATAGTTTAACAGACTTCTTCTTGCCTTATATAATGGTAGGTTTAGTCTTTTCAGGATCTGAAATTTATCTTATTGCTTGTCTCTTAATTTCATCTTTCCTTTCCTTTGCATTGCCGAAATGAACAATTAAAGACCACTGATGGTCCATCTAAGTGCATATATAGAAAAATAGAAAATGCATTTTTTTGTTTTTCTTCGCTCAGAGAAGTACAAATCAAAGCATGCTTTACATTCTCATCATATGGTTTGATAGATGAGGCACAGTTGAGAAAACATCATGTTTTGCACCTTCCTACACAATTTCATTAATCCTTCACATCATTATGAGTAAAGTAATGCATAATCCAATAGGACTTTGCTTGTAATTTATCATCAATTATTGTTCCTCATTGTAGTGTTAAATAATACCAACCTCATTCAACGTGTGAAATGAGTCCCATTGATTCCTTTGTCTTTGTAATTGAAAGGGACAGTCCCATCAGTTTCATTAGAGGTTNAAATTTATAAGGTCAATGAAATACTAATATTAGGTTCAGCTGCCCAAGCATCCCAGAGACAGATAACATATTAGGAGCTGGCACATGATTTCCCTGTGAAAATTGCAATAAAAGGAATGACTGTAACTTAAAATCAATGTTAATATAGAGAAGTATGACAATATACATTGCAGGCCAGCATACATTTCTGAAAAATGTACTTTCATAACTGCGGTATCAGTAGCTTTGCCAGTCACACTCGTGTCACGCTCTGATTTAGGACCCAGAGAATGCTGGGACAGCAGAAGCATCACTATTCAATCGTATTATTTTTGGCTTAGGAAGAGAATGTGCTTTTTAAGGAAGCAATCCAAGCCATTGATAAAAATCAGTCCTCCTTAAATAAGTTCTGGAATTGCCAAAGGAGCTTAGAAATATAAGGCAACACATTTACTGGTCAGGGTAGTTAACTCTTTTTATGCTGGAAAAGCATGAAAGTAAAGTAATAACCTCAGGACCCATGCAGATGCTGAAGAGCTGTAGTAGACTGTAAATATATGAGCAATGATTTATTTTACATTCAGAGGCTTGGCCAATTATTATCCATTGTTTCTAGAACATTTTAGTTGTGTTCTTTAGCTACATGATGCACTATCTTGAGCAGAAATCACAAAGCAGAAGGAAAAAATAGCACTTTGGAGAAACCAATCACCAGTGTATTCATTGAGTTCAATATTATTATTCATGCATGAAAGAGCTACTTGTGAAAAGCAGTTATGGATTAGAATTGATCCCTCACATTAGGCTTCCAGAATGAACCTTTGCCCTTAAGGTGTTGCCTATTTCCCTCGTGTGAGAGTCCACTTCTCTTCCTCCACTTTAAGAAGAGAAAAGAAAGGGAGGCAGAACTGCATCTGTAACATCACTTGGTACCTGGGGACTCCAGTCTGTCCTGCAGCCCAAACCCCCAGATTATCTTCACCCTTCATATGTTGGCTCACATTCTGCCCCTCCTGGCAAGTAAATTCATTTACAAGGCAAGGACTGGCTCATACCTGAACTTTGCTTGTAGGGGAAGGATGAGATGAAATTGTTCAAGCCCAATTGTCTCAGGCAATACAGATGTATTGCCTTCAATTTGAGAAAGATGAGGAAAGAATGTTAAAAACTATTTAGCAATTAGTATCTCACATCCAAGAAGTACGATGAACTTTTACAAATGAATCAGGTTAGTGAAACATACAAGTAAAAGAGAATAGCTTAATATTTTATTACATATTTGTCCTGCTCTCAAGCTGAAAGTATGTTTTAGTTACTGCACCAAGAGTACATCACCTTAGCAAGATCTTTGGAGTTAACTAGATCTCTTCTCCTTATGTAGGGTGCTCTGTGTTAAAATCCTGTCTTGGAAGACCAATATGCAGTTAATATTTGTATGACCTAAGACTTAGCTTGAAAACTTTGTAGCTGAATACCATTTTCATCTTACTTGTGTTTTATTTCCTCCATAAACACATCAAACATATGTTTCTGTAAGTATTGGTTCTCTTTTCCTTAATAAATATCTTAAAGGATGGACCTTTTTACACAAAATGGCAGTGAGGAGGTTTTCTGGGCTATTTAATGCACACAATGCATATCTAAGAGTTAATTTCTTCTTTATGAAGCAACAACTCAGCTTCATTCAAAGACTCAAGCCAAATTAGCAATTGCTAATGAGCCTTGGCATACAGAATAATGACACAAATACATGTTTACATCTATAGCTTTATCTGAAATAATAAAGCTATTCCACATTTCATATTTTAGGTTCTCTCATCAACATTTTAATAGAATATAAACAGCACATCTTTGAAAGTAAAGGACCAACAGGAAGTATCACAGGCCAAAGATTTTCCCAGCCCTTGAATTCTGGGGGAAAAAAGGGAAGCAACCTTTTCTCCGACACAGGCATTACACAGCAGTATCTCAGGTTTTCCCACCTTTTGTGCAATATTGAAACAAGAGCTTTATAACACTATAGGATGGTCAATAATATTCTTAAGCTACCTGAGGAAGAATTTCAAAGGGGGACTTTGGTATGAAACCTGAGTGGCCCCGTGCACCATGACAGATTCTCCCTGTGCCCTGTGATGCCTCCAGCATGATCCTGATGCAGCCATCAGCTGCTTTAGCTGCCCCTCTGGCCAAGGAGCAGAAAAGAAGTCTCAAGCAAAGGTCTTCAGGCTTTGACACAAAACAACTGCTATAATTTCCACCTGTGAGTTTGAAACAGAAAGCTGAATCCAAAATTCAGCACACAATCTGTAAATCAAACCAGAGACCCAACAGTAACATGAAAGGAAAAAGAAAGGCAAGAGAAGATGGTGATTTAGGGCATTTTAAAAAAGGGAGCTAATAAATAACAGCAGAACAGAGGATGAGAACAAAGAAAACAAGGTGAGGAGTGAGATGACTAAAGGGAGAGCTGAAAGGAAAGTACAAACAAATTAAAGAATTTCACCTCCTCTCTCTCATTTTTGATAGCACAGAAGTGTTTATAATGTTTCTATCACGCTTTTCCAGTGTGAAATTTGTGACTTCCTAGACTTTAAACATTTTTCTAAATACTACCTCTCATTTTCACTGTGTTGACCATGCTGTGTTCAAGACACTATCTTCAGATTTGTACTACAATACTCTGGCACTAGCTTGAATAATTATTTCAACATTTATTTAATGATTTTCTGCATTCAGGAGTGAGTCTTAAAATAGCTCCATAGAAAATGTAATGCAAAAAACTGTCTTTGTGTTTGGGATGTTCACTAATCTCAAAATAAACACATTCTGTTTTCTTGAACATCACAGAATGGTCTATATATTTCCTGGATTAATAGTAGAGGTTTTAG
Organism: Ptilonorhynchus violaceus; assembly: GCA_013397565.1. Taxonomy (NCBI): domain Eukaryota; kingdom Metazoa; phylum Chordata; class Aves; order Passeriformes; family Ptilonorhynchidae; genus Ptilonorhynchus; species Ptilonorhynchus violaceus. The sequence continues at coordinate 1,478,341 of VZRJ01012175.1, read as the reverse complement.
TTTTTCTGCTCAGTTTCCTAGCTTCAAAAAATATTAAGTCTATGCAAAAACTTCCCACACATCAAATGAAATTATGGATTTACAACATACTACATCTTTTTCACTATTTCCTTTTTATTGGACAACCTAGCTGGACAAGGTAGAATGATGTAAACTATTGTGTATAAATGTATTTTTAGTGGGTGCTAGAATTAGAGATCTCGCTATTAATTCATATCTGACATTATTGTGTAGTATTTTCCCCATGTTCCTTGAGAACAGAAGCAAATGGGAAGTGATGGGTGTGTTGTACTTGGAATCTGAAGGAGACTTAATGTTTATGTTTGCTATTGTTCCTTTTATTGTCCCAGTAGGGTTTCTCTAGGATATCCAGTCAGCATTCTGAATTTCATTAAGTCTGCTGGACTGGACTATGAAATATGAAACCATATAGGCAGAAATGAAAAATTCTTAACTCCTTTCTGTTCATTTCTTTCTATTAAAAAAGAGAGTACATTAATACCACCTCAGCAGTAAAGTTCTAGATATTATATCTCTATTTTTGTATATATTGAGAATGTTTTACTGTATTGCATAGACAACTTATATAACATGAAAGAGGATTTCCAAGAAAAATATTCAGCTGTGTCCATCCAGAATCTGTAAGAAAATCCAGAATATGGAATTTGAAGCACCCCCTTAGCTAAAGGATGATCCTCCCTTGAATATTTCATTTGTAAGGATAATAAGTCATTTCAAATTTTCTTTTTTTTTTCCTTTGAAAAGGGAGTATGCATTTCAAATTCACTAGGACTATAAAGGTCAGAATCATTGTGCTCAATCATTTGCTCTGATATAACAGAGAAACATAATAATTCTAGCACAATTAAATATGGAAAAATTCTTGATTGAAATAAATAAAATTTCAGTTTTAGTTACAGAAATTGGCCCTTTTTGTTGCCTTTTGAAGCTTTCTAACTTGCTAAATATTCTTTTACTTTTCCACCAGCTTCTTCTGGTCCACTGAATATTGTCCTTCTAAATAGAACAATAGGAATACTTTTCTGTTCCATTCTCCTGGTAATGACACCAGGAAAATATCAGATGGCATGAACTTTTTCATGCAATTTAAAACAAGTAGATTTTCTCCAAAGTGACAGAATTTTGAGTATTTTTTATTTCCATGTGTTTCTGTTTAAAATTAAGGGAATCAAATTGTGAAGTAAGCTCTTTCTACAGAAGAAGAATCAACTTATTTGGTTTCAAAGATGTCAAATCATTGTTTCAAGTAATTTTAAACTTATTTTAAAGTAAATTACTGCTATTTTTTTTTTCTTTTATAAATGAAATGTATATTAAATCTTATAACTCCATAAGTAAAATTCAAAGTAAAGATTTTCACTTCTGGTCAAATGACACAGTGTGGTTTCAAGCCAACCACAGACCTCCTCATTATGTACTGGCATACTTATTAACCATGATTTCCATGGGCCTCCACTAACACATATCAGCTAATGATCTGCTCAAAATTTCTACAAATCTCCTTTTTTTTTCAGCTGTGCAGAAAAGGACCTGAGGGTCCTGATAGACAAGTTGAACATGAGCCTGCAACCTGCCCTTGCTGAAAAGAAGGCCAATGGCATCCTGGGCTGCAGTAGGAGAAATGTTAACAGCAGGTAGAGGGAGGTGATCCTGTCCCTCTGTCCAGAGGTAAAAAGTCACTGGCAAGGCCACACCTGCAGCGCTGGGTCCAGTTCTGGGATGAGACAGAGATGGACATACTGGAGAGAGTGGAGAGAGACCAACCTGCCTTAGTCTGATGGAACAGACATTCATTTCTACATATATATGAGCAGAACATGCACAAAAGTGCTACCGAACTCTAGCATTTCCTTGGCCTTCAGAACTTCAAATTCCTCGGGCTCTTTAAACTGCTCAGCAGTATCTCAAATATAGTGCAAGTTCTTTGTAGTAAATACCTTTTACAATCCCAAGGTTTATCTTCTTTAAATTAAGCTAGCCCTCAGAAGCTTAACGTTTAAATCAGGATTACTTCTCCACCAAACCAACACAGGCTGCACTTGAATATTCCAAATCAATGCATGACTAACAGGATTTTTCCTGCTGCAGACTGACTAAATTCAAATATAATCTTAGCTTCTCCTTCATTTCTACTGATTACAGTCAAGGATGCAGCAACCTTTGCTGCTTGGGTGAACTCTTTCTGGTATCGTAATGCAATTTACAGTACACCCTAGGATAATCCTTTGTTCGATATCGCTGAAGTGGCTCTTTCACTGACCAGTGGTTTGAGAAAATCCCAAGACATTATTAGCGAGCAATCATTAATTAAAGCAGTTTACTTTTAAAACCATTTCAGTACATATAGCTGAACAAACGGCTTTAAATATTTAATTTTGTGAATATTGATTTTTTAAAAATTTCTTAAAATAATTAATTTTATCCAGACTGTCAATTTAGTTAGATGACAGTACCTTATTCAAAGGAAATTCAGTAAATATGTATGCACACTTTTGTACATGCAAACTGTATTTAGTATTTGCAAAGAAAATATCTATATCTGATGTCTATTTGTTACCAGTGGAATTAATAGACACCTCTGGGGTCCCCAGTAGAGGAAGGACATGGACCTGTTGGAGTGAGTCCAGAAGAGGCCACCAAGATGATCACAGGGCTGGAGGACCTATCCTATTAGGAAAGACTGAGAGAATTGGGATTGTTCAGCCTGGAAAAGAGAAGAGTTTGGAGTGACCTAATTGTGCCCTTCCAACACCTGAAGGGAGCCCAGCAGAAAGACGGAGAGACTATTTACAAAGGCCTGGAGTGACAGGACAAGGGGAATGGATACAGACAGAGAGTAGGTTTAAATTAATGGTTAGGAAGAAATTCTTTACTGTGAGGGTGGTGAGGCACTGGCACAGGTTGCCGGAGAAGCTGTGGATGGTGAATGATCCCTGAAGGTCAGATTACACAAGGTTTTGAACAACCTGGTCTACTGGAAGGTGTCCCTGCCCATGGCAGAGGGGTTGGAATGAGACAATCTTTGAGATCCCTTCCAACATAAACCACTCTGTGATTCTATGAAACATCCTCCAGCTTTGCCATCGGATGCAAAACTTCTCTTTAATATGAATGATCAACTCTGTGGCACACTCTCCCCTGACAAAGCATCTCCCCCTTCTGGTGGTTCTTCCTCTTCCCTGGCCAGTAGGTGAGAGAAGGCAGCTTCTCTTAAAATGCAGAGGTCAACTCACATATTTCAGCTGCAACTGAAGTGCCTTTCATCCATGTTATAGTTTAAGGCCAACATTTTCAGGATGCTTCCGGTTTTGCATTCCAGCTGTTGAGGGAATCATGATTGCCTAACATTGCCCTTCCCAGAACAGGCAGCAAAGGCAGGCAGCAATCCACACTTTTAACAGTTGATATGAATGTTGTGATTCTTCCCTTTTTGTGTGATAACAATACAGACAAGAGGCAAAAAAACCATGTTACTGTTGGATCTTATTATATTTACATATGATATTGTATATAATTCTGTCCCATTTACACTGAGCTGAACTCATTTGGGAGGCTGAATAATGACAACTGTCTCCTAACCCCTGCACCAGGCAGCTAAAGTGATGTTGACGAAACAGCCTACTTACTCCCTTTTGTCACTTTTCTATCCTCCACACGCCTTGACCAAATAAAACAATCTTTTTCATCCTCTCAGAGACTGTATTTTGCATGTGTACTCACAGCTTTGCCTTCTGTGTTTGGAGACAATGCCTATGTACGAGAATCCTCTGGCAACTTCTCTCTGCCCTGGGCTACCCAGGCATGGGAAGTTACATCTCCAGCACTGCTGTGAAAGAGCAGCACAAAGCAGATGGAAGGTATTCCTGGGATCATTCCTTTAATTTTCCTTTAAAATTCTTAGAATTTGACTTACCTATTTTTCCTGACTTTCAAGGCTCCCCTCACTACATATCTAAGCACCATATCACTTTTGCAACCTACTCATAACACGCCTGTGAGAAGGGAAGTATTTCTATTTTCCTTGAACTAACCTGGACTTCAGGCATGGAAAGTCTAATGGAGGAAATCCCACAGCTTTATAGGGAATTTCCCTGTCCTCAAACAATCCTATAAGCATTTCAATACATTAAGAACAGAATGGGAAATAAAATTATTTGTTGCATCTGTTTGCTTCTTCCAGAACAAATCATGAGAGCACCTGAGAGATAACACCAATGTGCTTTTGGAGAAGGGACTTTAGCTGCTATCAAACTGTGTGTTTCCACAGCATTAAGGTCAGCATGTAACACCTTTAAGTGGAGGAGGACTACATTGAAAAACTCAAAGCTGAACTAAAGTTATTGTATTCTGAAATGCTGTAACTAGCTAATACTATAAGCACAGAAAAATTGTTTGTTTTCTGGACAAAAAGAACCTTCAACAGTTTAGTTATGTAAGCAATTGTTTGGATGACATTTTGGAGCAGAAACAGTACAGTAAAACACTCAGGAGATTATTTTCTGCATTTTCCAAAGTAGCTTGGCACAAAGTGATGCTCCAACTTTTTATTTTCGGTTTTACAATTGGGAGTTTCCTTCCCATTCTCTTGCAGTGCAGCTGGGGAAGGTCAGAAGCTCCCAGGTGGCCATCTTCTGAAGGCAACTTTCATTCTTGTTCCTCCAAGCTCTTTTATATCAGCACACACCAATGTCAAACGTAATTACTGAAAATAAAACATTTCCTAATCTATGAGGAAGTCTAAACCAAAATAAATGGGTGGAACTAAGCCATTAACTGAGCATTGCTCAGCATAGGAAGTGCTCCACAATAATGTTGCAAGAGGGATTAACTTGAGATATTAGCAACTAGAAAATCCATGATCATGTCTGCCCAATTATAAATTAATTTGTTCCAAAGCAGAAAATTAGATGGAACAGATATTTACATTATAGTGAAATCTTAAGCTAGTTGTAAGAGGCTCCTTTTGCTATCATGAACATTTCTTTGCACTAATTTCTAATTTTAAAGCAGATCAACCTAAAGTTATTACCTCTTAAACAGCCAAAGTGGGAAGAGCTCTTCTCCCAGTACATTTTACATCCATGGAAAGAAAAACTTGAAGCTTCTATTCATTTTAATTCTTGTCCATTACTAAAGTGAAGAGAGTGGGATGAATTTTAGAGAATAATGATACAGTCAGTCTACAGGGGAAACAAGTACAGAGGGCTCACTCAGCAGCTGTGATCAATGAACAAACATATCTGCACTGCAGCGACCTGATTGGAAATACAGAAATAATCCATAAACCCCCACTTTCATTAGAGACTTCACCTAGGTGGTAGGCTTTGTATCACCTGAAAGACATCCTAGTTCTGATAGTCAGGATAGAAAGTCAGAATACACTAAGCAAAGATCATCTGTAAAACACAGTTTAGCCTGCAGTGACGTATAAAGTAAGAATTGTTGGGCTGTGGACGTCCACCCAATTGTTTTAACAGAAAGTACCTTGAAAAGTGTTACACCCAAAATTTATATGAAAAACTGATATTAAGTCAAGCCCAAAGTAGTTCAATCCTTTGTCTAGTCACCAAAATACGAGGTGAGTTACATAAACTGTGGAAGAACAGTTGCACTTTCTCACTTCATGTTTTTCATTTCCTTTTAGCAGGCATTCTCTGTAATGTTCATAACTACATTATTTGTGTCTGCAAGAATCATAAACTTACAACTGATTAAGTACTATTCCTTTCCATAAAAATTCAACCTGCTCTTGAAATTAAAGATAGAAAATTTTTTATGATGAACTTCCCACTTATGTAAGAGCAAACTTTAAAAAAATGTACTCTAATACACTCTCACACTTAATTTTCATCTGCTGGATAGATTGCTGTGGCAAATATGTTGAAAAGTATCCCCTATGTTATATTAAGGACTGATGGCATTTTCACTACTGGCAGAAGTGATAATAAACATCTCTCAGCAATAGAGGGGGACTGGACCGACCAGAAGATACGAGAATTTGCTTAAACTGTTTACATAAAATCAGAGCACGTGGTCAACTGCAGAGACGAGAAGGGAGAATTGCTGCTACAGTGGTCAAAGTCAAAGTGACCATCTCACAGAAAAATACAGATATCATCATGTAGTATTAGGTTTTACTGAATGCTTTGCTTCTTTCAGAGAGCTGAAGAAATAAAGCCCTGGGGGAAGAGCGAAGGGATCTTTTCAGGCACTGCCCTCAGAGCCTGCAACACCTTCTGGGTTACAGGACAAAGTTGCATCTTAATATTGCTACCTCACAGCCAGGGGCTTTGCCACAGGTATTACTGATAACCAATTAGTTATGTTTCCACGTTACTGGCTGAAGGATTTTCCCGAAGATTTTACGGAAAGAAAATCTTATAAAATACAAGCAGTATCCGTGCACAGTCTGACAGACAACAAACCACTTGTGGAGCTTTTTGGTGCAATGCGAGGTGGTGTCAGCCATGGCATCTGTTCAGCTGGGGCCCTGGGCTAGAATGTGGCTGTGCAAATCTGGGATAATCAATTAGGTAGGGTGTCAGTGTGCCAGCACAGATGTCCTCAGTCAATTGCAGATAATCATCGCGTTCTTTGAAATTTCCAGAGGAGATTGCATTACTCTTGGGACACCCTTGACCTGCCAGCAGGAAAGGTTTCCCAGATAAGAAAAATAAAAGGATCATATCTTTTTCCTAGTGCAGCAATATATATTGCAGGCTATTCATAACCTTGAAAGGGTTGGAGTGATGCACTGAGAGCTGCATGCATACTGCACGACACAGGAGCAGCGCTGTGCTCTCCCTCCCCTCCCCAGAATGAAATAAATATTACAGCACGTTATGAAATACATCCAGGCACTTACTACAAGATATTTCTCCATGAACTACATATCGTGACAGCCTGTCAATGAGGAATAAACAGTGGCATCGGTGATAGCAGCAGACATCCTTTACTCGGGAAGACCAGCAGCTCTCTGGATGTGTAGCTTTTGCAAGGTCAAACAAAGGGAGACGGTTTTTAATTTCAGTCCATGCTTATTCAAGATGGCACCTGGAATATAAAGAACTGTTTGTGGAAAAATGAGATGAAACTTCATCTCACGGGGACTAAAAGAAATAACTTATCGGTGGTTCGCATTTTACTAGAACTGAACTTCAAAAACTTCCTACGTAGGAATAAAACAAACCTAAAAATGTTATTCTATATCATCCAACTTCAAATATGCTGTTAGAATTTTTTGGAGCTGATCAAGGGTATCAGTGGTAAGAGCTTGGAAACAAAGCTTGATTTCATTAGAAGCAGAGGACAACTCTTGAATCTGGGAGAACATCTTAGTGAGAAAACACAAATGAAGCTCATTTTACTTAATCCATCACTGAACAAAGGACAATTATCAGAGAAAAAAAGGCTAAAAATGGCTATGATACCAAGGAAAGGGAGCTGGATTCAGAAGAGTATTTTGAACTCTGCTGACTATATTCTGATTCTTGGTAAAATTGTATTATAGATTGATCTCTTTTTCTAAATAAAAGTAACGGGATAAGCAGTAGCATCATGAACTTGTCTACATGGGAAAGAACATGCAAGCAGAAGAGTCTTTTATTCAGCTGAGGTGCAGTTGGAAGACCTAAGGACAGAAGAACACTCACTTTTGCTCAAAACCCCGTTTCAACACCCAGGCAATTGCTGAGTGGACCAGCAGGCTGCAAAAGCGGGCATTGGCTACCTGAAACAACCCCGAATTTCTCTGATCCACACTACTTCAGGAGAAAGAGAAGGAAAAATAACATTTAAATAGTAAAATAAAAAAAAATTACATCCAGACTCTTAGGCAACAATGCTAAATACAGCAAACCAGGTATGCTAGAGTTAGTCATGTCTACATTGTAGTCAGGGCTGTGTAGCTGAGAGATAAAGCTGCCAGTCTTTATCTGGCTTGGGTTTCAGTAGTCAAACAGTTGTGACAGCACAGAGCTCATCGCAACCTAATTCATACATAAATAACTGCTGTAACTCTGTTAAATATATGTGGGCTTACTTGAGTGTGCACTGTGTCTCCTGTACTCTGAGTTTATTCACTCTCCACATACTCTTATCACATGGTTGACCTAAAGCAGTGAGTTCCTATATTGAATGGTATATATTTTACTATTTTTGTTCTATTAAGCATTACTCCAAGTGAAATGAAATGTAAAAAGCAGAATTCTTTGTCTGCCATTCCTAGAGACTTTGGATAGGTAGCATTAACTTTTCCAGCAAATTTTTGCCCATTTCAGTGTGACTGCTATAAAGAAGGAAGAAGCCAGTTTGAGTGCCCTGTGAAGGCAATAATGGCTATCCCTGTTCCTAAGTAGTGATAGAAAGAGTCAGACATTCCAAGTTACAAGAAAACATTCATCATACAGTCAGGCTGAAGGGACAAGTCAGTAAAAAATGAATTATTTCATGTACATTAAAGAAATGATTTTCCAGAGTTTGAGCACCCTACTGCATTGGTCATTTTTTATGACCATACTGTATAAAAATACTGCCAATTTTGACACTGAAATATCAATATATCAATTTCTCTAAAAGTCAGACTATGTAAAAATGTTTGCACCAAAATTTGAAAAGTTTAACTTGCTCATTCATTGTAAGGAGAAAAATAAAAACGTTCACTCCTTAGATGTGAGCTCTGAGGGTCTGAAGAAACCCGTGAAAAGTTGAGTTTTATGCCAATGCCATTGATCAGATGTCACTGTCTTGCAGGACTGATTTAATTGTTCTGGATCAGGTTGGACCACCCTGATTCTATTAAGGGTGTAATTGATTTTACTGTGATCACTTGCAGAGAAAAGTCCTACCCAGTGTGGATAAGAAATGCAGGCTCCCACCACAGTGCGCAAAAGCAAAAGGGCCAATCAGACAAAAATTGCACTTCCACCTTTACAGTTTGGGTTTTTTTACATAGTCTGCAAAGATTCTATCCTTCAGCTGTGTAACGTGGTGTTGTTGGGTGTTTTTTTCCTTCAAGAACCCTCTCAACATTGTTATTAATCTACTCCAACACGAGCATTAGCATACGCTCTGATAACGTGTGACCTTCTAACACTGAACGCTTCCCTTAGCCGTGAAGGGATCCCCAATACGAGAAGATTTGTGTTAAGACAGCCCAAGTGATAAATGAAATGCAGTTTAAGCCTTAATTGTAATTAATTATGAGTACACGTAGCAACGCCCATGTTCAGCGCCACATAAAATCGGATTGGTTTCTATTAACACCTATCAATGTGTGAGGTTTAGATAACAGCACAAATTAATACGGAAGAATTCTAAACACAATATCAATGAACTTCATCCAAGTCTGTTGACTAATGAAGGGATTTTAATAATGCCTTTGTAGTTAAATGCCTGGTACATGTTGCCCTCTTGTGGAAGCCAGGATAAAGTACAAGTGCCTTTGAATTTATTGTTATGATTTTGTAGTGATATTTTAATGCCTGGAATGTAATGATTTATTAAATTCACGATGTGAATAGTTTATCATAATAAACACTGAGTATATTCTGTAAATGGCTACACTTGACAAGCAAACCTAGGTAATTAACTCTAGTAAATCAGGCACTGCAAATTGTACAGCCTTGGAATATGTTTCATTTGTTCATTTGGAAAATAAGACAAGAAAATAATTATCACATATAATTTTAGATCCTCATCTAAGTTAAAGTCTTTGCTAACCATTCAAAATGATTTTTAGATTATTTTAGCAATTTGTTATTGAAAAACCCAGGCTTACCTCACCTATGATTGCTGCTATCTGCATTACATATGACATAAACAGAACCCCTTGGATGAGTCATATTTTATAATTTCACTAACAAATCACTCATATTCTTTAAATGCAGAGTAATTAAAATACTTTCAAAGAAAAATACATTTATTTATATTTTTTCATTACATACTTAAGAGACAAATATTTTCCTTATCAACTGAGAAGAAAATCATTAAGCCTGAATTAAAAATTTAAACAAACATCAGAGAAGTAGAAAATAATTTTAATGAAGGTAAAGAGAAGAATCAAGAACTTCTAAGGCAGTTTAACACATTATCAGGATACTATAAGAGCTAAACATTGAATGGTACCTGAATTTTCCATGGGAAAATCTGCTCATATAAAAATATGAATATTTTAATTCCTTTAGAATGTCTGCTAAGAGAAGGTAAGTTATATTTAACACGTTGACATGGCATTGTATTTAAGGCTACTTCAGATACCTCTAAGTGGTTTTCTTCGTTGTTTGTTTGGGGGTTTTTCGGGGTTTTTTTTTGCCATTTCAGTTTGATTTCAGAGAGGAGACAGTTTAGTACAAACTTGTACCCTTGATCAAAGATTTCCGTCGGCTGTGGACAAAGGTCAGGTGTCCATGTTAATGTTATCAGCGGTCTCTGGTACTGCTGACAGCTACGTGTCACTGATATGTCTGCAGGATCTGATGGATTTGGTGTGATTGCTTTATTCTTCACCCACTGAGCTTTTATTTAGTTTAGAAGAAGGGGCTGAAGGGAGGTTGTGATTAGCTAACACATTTCAGCTCACCCCATCCCATGACCCTTTTCTTAGTGCTGGCACAATCTAAACATTTTACTTGATTTGCTTGGATGAAATCAATCCAGCAGGCAGGGGGCTTCTAAGTTTAACTGCTTGGTATCCCTGAATTGTCTTACAAAAAAAAAAAAAGCAAATTTACAGGATGTTTGAATTCTTTCAATATATGGGATCATTTATGAAAACTGTAAATGACTTGGTGCCACAGTGTCATTGATAAATATTTGGATGAATAAAAGTCTTCAAATTTTGGGTCTTTTTCTAGCAACTCCCTCTTTTCTCCCAGGTGCAGTTTTTGGCTATAGCTTACGCCTGCTCTAGGAAAACAATGATTAATGAGCTTCCTATAAACTGAAGCTGTCGACTGATAAGGCCCTAAACCACTTGCTAACATCCTCGAATGATTATTCCATATTTCTTCAAGACCAGTTTTCTAAGAAGAGTCTTGAATTTCGTGGACTTTTACCTCAGAATGTCATTTAAATCATCCCTTATATCAGGTTATGTGCTTTTATAGTATTAGAATATGTAGACTTGTGTGTTGAAATAGTTATTATGTGCCTTCTACCATATGTTCATACATGTTTATTGGATGTAAATTACTTGAGTTGCCCTTGCTTCACAGAAGTGTGTTAAAGGAAAATAGCTTCTGCAATTTTTAATGCACTATGGCTTCTCTATCATCAAACACATAACAAAATGTAATCTCAATAATATTAATATAGACACAAAACTATTTCAATAAGGCTTCAATGTGAAATACTCAATGTGAAATATGCTGATCTGAAAAGCAATTCATTTTTTTTTAACATTCATTTATCAGGGCTGATCAATTCTTGGAGCTGAGTGACCATGTAGCTCCACAGCCATTAACGCTGGCTCAAGGCAAGCGGAAGGGATGCCTGGCAGAGAGCACTGGGGAGAACACAACCCTTGCTTCTGCCAACAGCCTCAATTTACTCTGACTTGATTGAGATGTGAAGCAACACCAGAGTTAGATGACCTAGGTGAATGGAGGCTTTAGCAGTTTGAGGTCAATAAGGCCCAGACTTGAAACCCCAAACCACCTGCAGGCATCACAAAGCATTAGGCTCATGTGTTCACGGAGAGCAGCAGCACTGGCACAGCCCCTGCCCTTTCGACGAGCTCCTGGGACTTCATTCAGGAAGGAGCATCCTGCAGCAGGACTGATCTCCACACCAGGAAGTTATGGATCATGAAACTTTAGCAGCACTTACCATAACATCCAAACAGGACAAATGAAAACAATATATTAAGGTGACTGCTTTTATATTCTCGCTCAAAAGCAGACAAAAATACAGCAGCAGTAACTCTAGCAATAGCTGGGTGGAAACTGCTCTCTTTTCAAATAGGAAAATGGAGCTTCTTCTGGTTTCTCACCTACCCAATTACAACTTCTTCTTATTTATCTGGTAAATCATCTTGGAAAGGTACAATTTACCAGAGACATGAAGGCACTGACAAGGCACTTGATATTTCTGTTGATTCTGGCAACAGAATCAGTATTATTATACAATAATATACACTCCTTATACAATATATATAAAAGAAGAAAAAGATAAATCTTAGAAAGCTTATCTACACTTGAATGCAAAAGAAAAGAAAAAGATGGGGTTCTAAGATCACGCTTAGCAAGTTCAATGGTCAGGATTAAGTCTGTTGTAATCAAAAATTAAGATGACAGTCATACTAGATTTGAATTTCACCACTGCCAATTAGGGGCAGAGGTAACTCCAGTGTGGCTGGTGAAATTTTCACTGATAACTGTGTCAGCAATTGATTAAGCAATGAAGGGATGACTACGTCAAATGCATAAAAACATTACCTGATTTGCTCTTACATCATGTTCTTAGCTTTTTACCTATGCTGAAAACCAGGTTTTCAAAAAGAGAAAGCACAAGTGCTTTTTGGTTTCTGTCTGTCACTGAGTAATACAGAACCACAAGTTGTTACTTGCAAGTCCCTTTTCCTAATACATTACTTAGCCCAAGGACTATTAGAAAAGTCTGCTAACAGTCCCTTTGAGGAACAAATAAAAGCCATTCTGTGTAGACATAGTACTTTCAGTTGAATAAAATATTTCATGGGTCATGATCAATGTTTCATATCCTGATAAATTTAGATTAGCAGCCGTACTCCTTTACAAAGGTGGGTGAAAAAAGCTTCTTGTTCAATAGACCTTCCAAAGGCCTTCCAAGGTCTCAAAAAGCTTCTAAAATAGCTCAATAGCTCTTCTTTTCTCTCTCTTTTTTTTTTTTCATCTGCTCCGGAAATCAATATGCTTTAAAACATTTTACCTTCAAGAGTTATAGCACTTTAAAAAGAATGAATTAAAAGCAGGACTGTTCCTCAAGATGTTTTTTAATCTAGCTTCTCCATACACAGTGTTATTATATCCAAAGATACTACAACCCAACAATTAAGGTTCAAAATGTACTTTCTTCTGTCATGGATAAATTTTTATATTTGATATCAAGAACTCAAATGAAATATCTTTATTTAACACACTTCAGGGAGGTAGAAAGGGGCAAGAGGCTACAACATTATCCCTTCTGCATTCTTTTTTGCTTTCTGGATAGTATAAGATTTGTGTGGTATTTCAGTCTTATGCTGAATTTGCTTCATAGTGAATGTGCATGAATGGCAACTTTACAACCAAAATCAGTGTAAAACTTGCAGATTTCTTGTTCTATTTGTTAGTCTGTTAACACAAGGCTCATCTTTGCAGTGAAATCTTGGCAGAGCACCAGCTAATACATTTTGTTATATTAAATGTGATTTTAATCATCTTAACACAAGGCCTATATGAAGAAGGAGTTACTGCAACATACTAAAACATTTCATCCTGTTTCTGTTCTAGAACTGAACCATGAGAACAATGATTTTCAAGCAAACCCGATGAGGAATACAACAAGGATAAGGAATATCATCAGCATTTGGCCCAAAATCTCCACAAAGTCATTAAAATCTGTAGGTTCTGAATTACCGCCTCCAGCAACAGCCAAGGATTAAAATGAACCTAAAGCCCAATATCAAAAGGTTACATCTCTTTAATCACAGGATTTATAGCTTCTCTGTCACTTCTTACAGGTATCTGCAGTTTCTACATTTTCTGCTTTTCACTGTTGTCCCATTAACTCTTACACATCCACTGAACATGGTGAGTGACAGGGGCCATGAACACAGTCCGAGGCAACCACGTCAGACCAATTAAGAGGTACATGAACAATATGATGAAGAAGAGGTCTTGGGCAAAATACAGCAGGATTCACCACCATTTGGCAGCTATTTATATAGGCCTCAGAATGTAAGTTTTAAATTGACAAAATCATTTACATAAAGTATGATTACTTACTTTATTCGCTTATATCAAGACATCATTGAAAGGGATAGGAAAAGCTTGCCCAGGCAACCCTCCCTGTCCCTGAAAAGAACAGATGTGGGGCCGCTGAGTTGTTAGCCTATGCCACAGTCCTGGAAAACCAGCCCAGGTGCCAGTCAAAGGCAGAGGTTAGGGCCAGTGGTGGTGGCAGACTCTGCTGGCAGGATGCATCTCTCATTTTCAATCTTCCACCCGCAGGATGAGGCGGTAGCCCTGTATATTTTGCCTACCTAATGGTTATTAGCACGGCTAGCATAAAGTTAAACATTTTTTCTTTGCTCTTCAGCCAGCACTCTGTCAAAGCTCTACTCCACAGAAGCTGGGAGAGGAAAATTTATTTTTGCCTACATTGAGAAGTCCTGAGTCAGCTCTGCTAGAATGATCCCTCATGATGAAAAATATATGGCTTTCGCTTTGCTTCCCTCCCTGACTTTTAATATCCTTCCCTTTTCCCCACAGTGTTTTTTCCCAATTGGATTTGGCAACCTCCTCAATTCCTGTTTTACATTCTCCATCATCAATTTCACAATGAATGTATCTAGCATCATGCCACTATTTCAAGATCTCTATCCTTTGTTTTAAGACTGATGGATTTTAAAGGGTGAGCCAAATCCCTAAATGCTCTAAATCAATAGCGTTCTGTGAGAGTCACTTTAGTCAGTTAGATGAGGCACTTATTTCTAGCAAACTTTTAGAAGGAGTGAGCTACACAAGACAACATCAGATGTGCTGTGACCATCTAGAGATACTGGAGTGTTCACAATAATCTAAAAATAGTCAGCCGAGCACAAAAATTGACTATGAAATAAAGAAGCAAATCAAGTAATACCCCTCTTTCCAGCTGCCTGCAAATTACCATTCCCTCCACCCACCACAGGGCTCCAGCCCATTAGGGTTGATGACAATCAGCAGCCTGGATAAGAGAATGGAGCTTCCCATCAGTGCCATCTGTACAAGAGCAAAATGGGAAGGGTCAGCCAACCAATCTACTTGCTGCTTGTATGGTAAATGAGCACTAAGTAAGTCAGGGTAAAACTACCACTGGGTTTACTCCAGAATTTTGTGGGCTTAATTTACAAGGAAATTTTCCATCTCAGAAGCAAGTCACAGCTTAAAGAAACACTTAGAATAAATTGTTTGTTCCAGCACAGTATTTGAAAAAAAAATCCTAAAAAACGAGATACAAACATTTTCCTCTGCTTTGCCTGGGGATTTCTTTGGATCTCATTTTGATCTCTGTACTTTTCCCTTGCACTGGTTTATAAATAAATTCTTTGTCTATGATCTCCAAGAGTGTTTCTGCCACATCAACAAGCAAATGAGAAGAAGAACTGACCTAGATGTTAACACACTTTTACATCTTATTATTATTCATTTTTATGCATATTACTTGTTTATGAGTAGCACAAAAGTAACTCCTGTTCACACTCCACCTCCCCTTGCCTTTGGAACAGAGGAATGCTGCATCTGTGCTCCGAGGGTGCCAGATTGCTGCCTGTGCCTGCCTAGATTCAGCTGGCAGGCAGCCCTGTGGGGTGGCACAGCAGCTGGTAGGAATTGGGACAACCCTCCAAGTTTCTGCTTTTTTCCTAAAACTGTACCAGCCATAGTCAAGATAAAGCCAAAATATCCCAACTATCCTAAGTTACCTGTCCATAGAATATCCTGAGTTTGAAGGGACACGAAAGAACCCACAACCCCTGGTCTAAGAATCTCACGGTGTGCCTGAGAGGGTTGTCCAAATGCTTCTTGAGCTCTGTCAGGTTTGGTGCAGTGACCACTGCCCTGGGGAGCCTGTTCCAGGGCCCAGCCACCCTCTGGGTGAAGAATCTTTTCCTGATATCCTACCTAAACCTCCCTGGCATAGCTTCATGCTGTTTCCTCAAATCCTGTCACTCGTCAGCAGAGAAGAGATTGGTACCTACCCCTGTGCTTCCCCTCCTGAGGATGCTGTACACGGCAGTGAGGTCTCCCCTCACTAGTTACTGAGTAACATGCAGTTACGAAAAGCCAGTGCGATGGAGATTCCAAAGGAATATGTAGTATTCTTTTGTGAAATTTTAAGTTTCTGTGTCTGCAAGTAACAGATTGCCTGTGTTAGCAGAAACATGTCAAGTATTGATTCGTTCTTTTCGTTCTTCCTAAAAACAAGTCTAGAACTTTCAATGAAGAACTAGTTTCATTTCCAGGATGGAAATTCCAAATAAGTCATAAACAAGTGGCTACCAACAGGTAGCAGAGACTTTGTGGAGCTGTGTCCCAGTCGGACCTGCCAAGGGAACGGGAACCACGACCACATGCAAGGACCACAGCATCCATAAAGATGCTGTGAGCTGAGACAACCTTACAGAATCTTTTTACTTTCATCTGATCTGACCAGAGTCCAAGTACTTCAAGAGAAGCATCTTGAAATATATTACACCTCAATTCACTAGCAAGAAAACTGGTCCTTTAGGCAACAACAGCCAGGTAAGAGGAGCAGAGATATCCCAAGCAGAAGAAAAAGAAACATTCTGTATTCTGCATGTCCAAGTAGATAATCTGAGTCAGCATTCACCTGATCTTCACACAGAATAGGTAATATCTAGCAGCAGTGTTATGGTTAAACATCAAAATAATCTCATTTCCAATTACTGATCTGTGGACAGCAGAAGAGTGTCAGAGAACAAATAATAGCAAAAGAAATATCAGCAGACTAAGGTATTTCATAAAGTATTAGATATATTTTTATCTTTACTGGCTGATCCATGCATCTGCTGATCCAGTATTTCAGAAAATGCTGTTAACAACAGGAGAACACCCTTGTTTCTGTCAAGACAAGTGTATTTTGTCTTCATGCACTTACTGATGAAGCCAATAGCATTTCTAGGAAAAGAAGCTGCAAGGTTTTTTATTATTTACCTAATTTCATGCTTTTAAAAGAAAAAGCCCCTCTTGCCTGTAAATTGTGCATTTTGTCAAAATGGGTGGGTTTTTTTTCATTAACATTACAAATGTTTCAGACAATTGAAAAAGTGCCAGTAACACCGATGTTATAAATTATGAAACTTTGGCTGTTTAGAGTAACGGAGAGTGAAAACTGAGTAGATGCAATGTTGACAACTTGGAGGGTCAAATATATAAGTGTATTTACTTCATTCTGGAAATAAAATAGATTTCTTGGATTTTCTTGCTCACATGCAAGAATTCAAAATAGAATCCAATGATGGCAAAGTGATTTTAAAAATACCATTTTACCAATAGCCAAACAACGTAGTCAAAGCTATGTTTATTTACCATTTACAGCTTTGTAACTGTAACCTGGAATTAATAATATATTTGAGTGTTTTGAATCAGCCGAAGAGGCACCTGAGCTTATGAAGCTAAAATTGTGGAATACATTTGGAATATGATGATGAAATCATTGCAAAGACTGAAATAAAATAAAATTATTTGCACTTTGAATTTACAGTTCTTTAAAACTAACATGCTGGGGGAAATAAGGCTCTTTAATTGCTGCTGACCAGAACACGCAAGAAACTGATATAAATTTTTTAGCAGTCTTTTCTGGTGTCTTGTCTTTTACCTTCTGAAAGAGTCATTTCTACACAAGAAAGAGAAAAAAAATAACCATATCTTACTTTCTTTTTTTTCCCCTTTTTTCTCATTTTCCTGTGCACCACACCCTCTACCGGTGTGTTTATCTGCTCTTGCCCTCATCCCTTTCATGTTCATTCCCCTGCTGAATAAGCATGGACACTTCTGCCTTATGATGCTGCTCTTCTCTCTCTACAGGATTCTCAGCATAATTTGAGGCACTCACAGTAGGGACAGAGAAAACATGCAAAATTAAGTCAACATGCTTCCTCATCTGCAGTCACTTGAAGACACGTGTTGGGCGAGGAGGTAGCAAGAAATCTGGGCCAGACAAGCTTTGCTTGTTGGCATGGCTCCTTTTTAGTGTGCTGCTTCATGATAAATGACTCTGTTGTGCTGAACTGAAGGCATAATATTCCCTCCCTTCTTTTATCTTGTACCTCTTTAGAGTTACATCATGTTTGCTTAAAGTTTTCTGCAGAATACAGGCTGTCTATTTGCTTAAACACATGTGTATTTTCGTTGTGCCAGAGAATGGTGAGGAGTGTGCTCTCACTGAAGGGCACTTGCCCTCTCTCACAGAGAAAATGTTTCCCTGCTCTGGACAAGAGCATGAAAGTCTGTTATTTTGGCATTATTAAAATGGACATCAAAACATCTTTAAGCCTTTTGAAAGATGGAAATTGAAAAGTAGTTTTTTTCAGTCTTATTGCTCTTCTTGATTAGTTGGAATTATGCAATAATTTTTCTTTCTTTGTGTGTGAATGTGGACAATTATCAAGATATGTACATTGAAAACGTTGGTTCAAAATGACAAAGCAAAAGGGCATGCATGATGGTAGCCAGAAAGGATTTGAGATTACTGCATGGCAAACAGACCAGCTCTTATTTTTGAGATGCAAATTTCCACATTAAATGTAAAAATTGTCTGCAGCCAGCTAGAAAAATATCAGAGCTATGTTGTGCCATTTCAATACACAGTTGAACAGACTTATCCATCAGATTGTTTACTACTGCATAAATAATGTATTCATACTTGACAGTTCTGAATAGGTGTGTTGATTTTGACTTAAAAAAACAAATAATCCTGTTTATCTGTGAAGAATATGACTGGATGCTGGGAAGTCATCGTGAAATAAATAAAGACAAGAATGGGTGCTGAGTATTACAAAATTCAGACTGAATGGGATGTTTTTTGATGTCTGAACCATGATAAAATGCATTGACTGGTTGCAAGAATACATTCACAAAGACCTGGCTTTCAGGATAAGGGCCTTCTGCACCAAGAAAAGGCAACTATTTAGATAATTTGCGAACACACCAAAAATGAGCATTCTGTCCCTGATTTTTATGTAGTAGATTTTTCCTTTCGGTCATAAGTTGCTTCATAGCAGAAAATAAAAATAAATAGGTGGAACATGGAATGTTTTATAACATAAATAAATTTCACATTTGAAGGTGCAAATAGGAGCAAAACTCCTGCTCTACAAACATAAAATGAGCTGTTAAGTTTCTGAGCCTCAAAACAAAACAAAGCAGCCTTTTTTCTTTTTAACTTCATAAGTATATAACATATAAATAGCAGCAGACAGGATCATATTTTCCAAAAAGGAGAACAAAAAAACCCCACTTAAAGTCTGTGAGTTGCAATTCAGAGCTGAACTACTGCAGAGCATCTGCATGCTCTAGTGCTCTTGGGGCCAAGCATTCCATGTACCAAAGGAGGAGAAAGATGGAAACTTGAGGTATGCTTGGACAAAGAACGTGTGTGAAACATGAGCTTACCATTCAAAATGTTAAAAAATACAAATAGAAATAGGCAGAGGTGATTTTCTTCCTTCTTTTCAAAATGGGGGAGAAAAATCAAGTCTTATTGATATTTTGAAGGTGCTGAGAAACTTTTTACCTTTTGAAAGGAAAGGACATTCAAAAATTTTTTATATCCCTAATTCTTCAAGCTACCACAAAGACCAAAAAGCACCCAGATCTGAAGGAAATAAAGCTTGGTATCACTGAAGAGATATGATGCACAATTTCCTGATTCATCCTTTTCATGGAGCTTAGTGCTATACAGTGCTGTTCAGCATGCCAGCAGGATATTTTAATCCATATGTTTGTCAGAGCTATCAACAAATCTGTAGTAATAATAATGTTTTCTTTATCACTTTTCAGTTTTCTTATGCTTTTAGAGGACATTGCCCAGAGGCTGATCAGAGATAGTATTAAAATTGGTCAAGGAAGACTAGAGGCACCTTGGAGCATCAATCATGCTTATCAAAATACGCAGTCCTTAGGTATTCTATGGAATTATTTTATGCATTCTTATTTAATCGGTAAGTTTTGATAAGATGGCAACATGCGAAGACAGAATTTCAGATTTTGAAATAGGAGAGGAGTCTACTTCAGGCTGAAGAAAAGGTCTTCCACAATTGCAAAGTAGTGTAACCCCACTGAAGTGAAAGAGTATGGAATCCAGCCTGGAATCTGATCCTTATTAAGCATAAAATGTTGCAATTATGTGTTTTTATAGCTTTGTATTCCTTTTATTTTTCCCCTGGAATTTCTCTGTCTGTCTCTAAAACCTAGTTTTATTCCCATCATTTTCTTTGCCTCTCAGCACAACTGGGATAATACTACTTCAAACTATTCCCACTGCTTCCATTCTT
Organism: Ptilonorhynchus violaceus; assembly: GCA_013397565.1. Taxonomy (NCBI): domain Eukaryota; kingdom Metazoa; phylum Chordata; class Aves; order Passeriformes; family Ptilonorhynchidae; genus Ptilonorhynchus; species Ptilonorhynchus violaceus. The sequence goes on along the minus strand of VZRJ01012175.1, from coordinate 1,458,087 downwards.
GCTGTCTAACATTCAGCCATGATTTCTTACATGTGATTGGCTTGCAGTCTGAAAATGATCTTCATTCAAGACCTAGAAAGGCACAGCACAGCTTGGTTTCCCAGACAAAGCACACTCTGGCTCCCAACAAGGCCAATGCCTTTCCTTCACTTTGCCTTAGCCAAATGTATTATTACTGCAAAAGTAAGGGCACCCTTCTTCTTCCCATCTTCCCCCCTCCTCAGACAGATATCAAAATGATACAGACTTGCTCTTCAAGAGTTCACTGTTATGCTTTATATTTCCGAAAATATTTATTTTGCTTTCTTATTCCCATCAGTCATAACACTACTTGTTAAAATCTAACACCAGTTTGTAACCAAGCAAACAAACAGCCCCCCCAAAAAAACAACTGAAAAGAACCCAACACAGAAAAGCAACAAGCCAATTAAGTGGAACTTACTGGTGGAAAATAGTGGCTGTGCAACATTTGAAGATGTCATTAAGAATCCTTTTACTATCCAGAAGATGAAACTAGCTGTAAACAAAGTACAATAAAAAATTGTGCTTAACTGACAATGTATGCTTAACTTAACTGACACGTGTTTTGTTCTAGAGTTTAACAAGGATCCCATCAACACAGTTTTGCACTATAACTCCCAGTTAAATAAGTTTCCACACCATCTGGAGGCAGAAGTAATCTCTCTGATAAAGAACATCTTGTATGGTCTGAAATAGAACCAATTATTTTCGAGCTTTAAAAGCCCAGATAATCAACTAATTATTCAGATGTCAAACAGTCAAAAGTAAATACTCTGAAAAAAACCACCCAAAATCTGAGCACTAATTATCCACGATGTCTGGTGGCTATTTATAATAACAGATATGCTGTAAGAAACAGCTGAATTCATTCTTAACATTAATTTGCTCTTAACTAAACAAAGGAGAATCCAAAATTGTGGCACTAATACAAACTTTTACAGCTCTGCCAGAGAAAAATGTTAGCCGAGATGATGCACAATTAATTTACTCTCTACAAGAGCAATTCTACTTAGAATCCAAATAATGCCATTTGTATTGCATTTTCCTCCGTTTTTGCCACATTTTTTCACACTAAGAAACGCTGGTTTTTCACGTCCTTTTCAAGTGTTTTCTTTTTCCCTAAAATATACTTCAAAATCACTTAGCTGAATGAAGTGAAACTGGCTATGTTAAACACTAGATGGCAGAACAAGGCTGGAGCAGAGCATCTGAAAAGGCTCGACTTCAAGATCCTCTGCATTTTCAGAGGTACCGCTTGAAACATTTCACCTGGTTCTTCCCATGGAAGTTGTCAGTGGTTACATAAAAATGATCTTCATATATAATAATCTTTATATACACACGCCGTTTTCATTCCCTGTAAAAGAAAAGCCAGGGGTGTCACTTGAGCAGCCTCCTGGCAGTTCCCTCCACTGCCCACTTGGCTGTGGCCGGGAGTGTTTACTGTCCCGGGACCTCTGCAGGACCTCAGAGCTGCCAGGTCAGGTCCTGAAGCCAAATCATACTGACTTCGAAGAGCTGCATGCCTAAGTTAAAAATTACTAAGAACTCAATGTAGAATTCAGGCTGAAGCACAGATCAGAGAAAGGGATTTGCCTTTCAGGCTTGTCAAGGAAACGAACAGTAGGACACACAGAAACAATAGTAGGACAAAACATTCAAACAAAGACATGAACAGATAGATTAAAAAGACCTGTTCTACTCCTTCTTCTAAAATTTGAAATTGCTGTTTATAAACAATATTAATTGAATTAAGTGTTTAACAGAAATTAAATAGGGGTGACCTAATTGTGGCCTTCCCTTCTCTCCTGAAGGGAGATAACAAGAAAGATGGAGAGAGATTTTTCAAAAGAGCGTGTAGTGAAGGGGGAAGGTTTCAAGGGGGGAATGGTTTCAAACTGAGAGTAGGTTTAGATGAGATATTAGGAAAAAGCTCTTTATCGTGAAGGTGATGAGGCACTGGAACACTTAGCCCAGAGAAACTGTGGATGCTCCATCCCTGGAAGTGTTCAAGGCCACGTTGGATGGTGCTCTGAGTAACTTGGTCTAGTGGAAGGTGTCCCTGCCCGTGGCAGGGTGATTGAAACAAAATGATCTTTGAGGTCCCTTCCAACCCAAACCATTCTATGATTCTATGAAATTAAGAGATTAACACATAAACTAATTTACCTGATCAGTTTAATGCCTAAAAGAATATGACAAACTAATGCACCTAATAAATTAATAAAAGCAAGGTGTGATTGCCACTGAAAACTATTAAGATACCGTTTTGTTCACAATCAGGCTCATAGACTCCTGTATCCCACCATGTCTATGACAAATTCTACTGCATCGCTTCAGCAGAGCAGCTCACATTTTGGGTAAAGTGGGTAAAGTGGAAAAAAAATGTGTGTTGGCTTTCTGAGAAGTTACATACAGCTGAACTTGAGCAGTGCCACATGGTTTTTTGCTAACAGTAGGTTGCAGATGGGACAGCAAATTTCACTGAGGCTGCACTGCAACTCTGCCTTTGATTCCTGCATAGGAAGTGTCAGCTGTGGCAGCCAAAGGCTTTGCAGAAGAGCAGCAATGCACCCATTACAGCCCAGCACATGCTGGGCAGCATCACAAAACAAGCAAGTGCACACACATTATCTCCTATCCTAAGCCTTCTCCTAGCCACATTATATTTCTTCCCACTCCCGGAGTTGTACTTTAGAAGCTTCAGTCTTTCAGATTTTGGAAGAGCTCTGCTCCGCAGCCCCTCGTGGGGGGTCTCTGAATGTACACAGAAAAGTCACAAACTAAGGCAACAAATGGTCATGGAGGGCTGCTGGGCTGCTGCTCCAGGGAAGGCAGAGCAGCTGCTCAGAGCTTGCCTGTTCTCACTCAGACCTGCCTCTGGCACTGCCAAGGAAGGAATGCGCATTGGGAATGGCTTGGGCAGCAAGCCTAGCTACCATTTGTAATCAAATATGTAATTCATGCTGCATTATTCCAGGCTTGTAATATCATATATATAATATTTCAGGCTTCATGGTGAATGACAGGCTGAGGATTGCTGCTTTGGGAGGATGAAATTGTATCATCTCCTAAGAATCAGCATACAAGCATGTAAACTACAGATAAAAGATGGGTAAGGGGAGGGAGAAGGAGAAGAGCGGGAGAGAGAGAGGAAAAAATCTCACTCCATGTATGCCGCTGACTGGCTGTTTTGTTCCAGTTTTGCCTCATTCTTAAAAGGGTACAATTAACTGGAATTGAGCAGGAATTTCAGCCCAAATAGATTGAAGTGAGAACATGTCTGGCCTGCCAACCCCCCTGTCCCGTGGGCTGCTATCCGTGTGGCACTGCAGCGGCAATACCCTGCCATTCCCAGGGGCCTGTTGTTCCTGCCATCCCTCCTTTCCCACCTTCCCCTCTGCAGTCCAAACATCCAGAAATGGGAACAAACTCCAAAATGGCAGGGGAAAGAACACAGGGAAAATCACACTGCTGTAGCCCAGAAGATTCATGATTGTTTTCCTTGCCTCACAGATGCCTTGGCACTACACAAAGGTGTTTCACCAGAAATGAAAACACCGGAAGTTAATAGGAATTTGCTTTCATCGTTCTTCACACCTGAGCTATGCAAACCTTTATGTCTGGAGTTTGGTATTGCTCAGGTTAATGAGACAATGCAAGTTTTCCCTTCATACACTTTAAAAGCAGAACAAGAGGCAAACAGTGTTTTCTCATCTCCAGTCATAAATATCAAAATGTCAAATTACAAATATATGATACAGATTAATTTCTTACATTTTTTTCTCTGGGATTAATTAGCCGTTTATCAACTGAAATCAGTCAAGCTAGCATAGAAATACAAGGCGGAGGAGACCCAAATTCTTCATAATCAAGTAGGTTTTGGATAGCTCAATTTTTCTCTATCATTTTTCTGCTTTCTCGTCTTATGTACAAACATCCTTACATAGATACTCAGAAATCCATCTCACTGCTCTCTTTCAAGCCTTTCTTTTCCATCCAAGACCACTGCATAAACACCATGGTGAAGGTAATTTCACAGCTCCTCACATTGCTCCCAGCTGTTTTAGACCTTAGGCTCTTTTTCACCCCATGAGAACAGACCTGCTCATTTTTCACCTCAGACTGCAGTCTCTCTGAATCAGTAGCCAGGTTTTTTACTGTATCAAGATTACTTAGTTAGCATTAAAAGAAAAAAAAAAAAAAAAGATATATTTATTTGAAAAATAACAAAGCTACTAGTAGGTCTTCTGTTTGAGTGTGAGCGTTACATAGATGAACCAAAATATGACCCTGACTATGCATCATCAATGCAAAAGCTGCTGGTAACACACTTATGGCCCCAGTTTTCACTTATATGTACATCTGCTAAGTTCAAGGGCCTTCACACTTTACTGAGCACAACATCCTCTTTCATTGTCAGAAATATCAGCTTTCTAGCATAATGATTGGATTAAAACCAGTAATATCCATGCAGAGGTTATTCAAGGATAGGAAAACTGTTCTTCAGCTATAGCACAAGAGCCACGGAGCAGCAAAGGCAGGTGGCAGCAGGTGACAAATTTATATCCTCTGGAGAACTTCCTTCTTTCCAAAAGCCAAAGAAGCCATTGCATTGACTGACACAAAACAGAGACGATGCTAAAAGTTTCCATATCAAAAACATTTAGGCAAATTAATGGACAACACCCACCCCCACTAGAGACTATTGAAGACACTACCCTGGGCTGGGAAATCCCTTGGAGTGTTTTTGGGAGGTGGGCTTTCCTTCTGCTTGTATTGCATATGCATTTGCTGTTGGCAATTTTGAATTTCAGGCCTCAAAGGAAATGGGTCCTGTTATAGCCTTTTCTACATTCTTATTAAGCTTCAGTGTATTTTGGTGAGTGACATGTTAACCTAAATCAATTATTTCAATGATTACTGTAGAATTTAGTTAAAGAAACACTATTTCACATTTGTTGTTTTTAAAGACAATACTTCATTAATAAAGCCTGTGCATTATGCAGTCCCTGGTTACTCAGACAGTAAAGCAAAAGCACTAACTTTTCCTGGCTTTCCTGCATTTTCGTGTATTTTCATTCAGATCAGGGTAAGTTCCTGAGTAAATGGAATTACTGCTGAACACAGTAAGCACTCTAATCATGGGTAAAAACATGTCATCCCCACTAATAGTGAGCATAAACAGAAACAGCTTTTAGTTTCATTAAACTAAGACCTCTTGGACAGTAAAATATTATTTAAGCTGACTAAGCACAGCAGAATCAGTTAGTGTATGAGTTAGTTCATATTATTTTTATATTGCCTTTCGGAACATGGGAAGAAAAACTTCAGCTGCAATTTACCATTGAAAGCTGATAGCTGTTTCTGACTTAAAAGAAAGAAATGATCCTGCTAGTCATTTACAGGAGCTTTGCTGTTGTATTTTGAAAAGAAACACCTTGTCACTGGTAGTTACAGAAAGTGCCTACAGCCTTCAGCTTTGTAAAAATATTCAGGCCCACTTAAACTTCTAGAACAGTCCCTATAAATAAACGTGATAAAAATCAAAATCCCCTAGAAAACCTTATATATGAGAGTCTGACAGGGGGATCCAAATGGACATTTCCTCCTGTGCTGCTCTCGATAAACAATGGCAAAACCCACGAGCAGGGCTGGGGCAGGCACACAGCACCAAAACACAACGGGGGAAAAGGCAAAGCTCTGCAGGCAGGGATGTGTTGCTCAGGTGGGAATGTGAGCAAGGGCGGTTCCCACTAACACAGCAGGCTGGCACACCTGGAGCACCGGGATAGGGTTTCCTCTGTGATTCCTTCGAGGGACAAATTCCCACAAATGCATGCATTCAGTTATTTTGAACACTAGTAACCAAATGTCTGAAATTAGGTGCAGTCTGGGTTGAATTAATTTTCAATAATGAAATTCTAAATGTTAGATAACACTACTTCTGTGTATATCTCTGTCTAAACACAAAGGGATATATTTTAATTTTAATGCACAGGGGAGTCATATACATAACCAATATTAACAGCAGCACATATTATATGGCAAATCTTCGTGTACTAAGAACAGATTCTATTTTTGTTTATTTGATATACTGAATTTTATCAGCTGTCTTACTACAATGAATCAACAAATAAGCATGTATAACAAGAAAATGTGATTGTGAATGACAAATAATCACCAATTCAGCCTTTATTACAAATCAGAAGAGATCATAGCTATTCTGAGATACTACCAATTCTATTTCTTATCATCTAAATTGAGACATTACAATGGTAGGTAGGTTCATGAGTCATGGAGTCTTAGAGTAAAACCAGCTGAAAGTGCAAAGTGGTTTTAGAGAATTGCAACTACTTAAACCCCAAACAAACATGACAATGTGGACTCTGCTAAAATTTCTCTCACTTTGGTTCTGAGCAAACTTGGGATTCTAGGTGAAAAAAAATAATGTGAAGAGAGAAAAAATGTGTGCACCTTGCAAGATCACAAGGAAGAAATTTTACTGTTGAACTATTGAGTCCTGTTCCCAGATCTGAGCACCAGGACCTCCAGCTCCAGGTATTGTTTACACAGACTGCACAAAACTGTTCTGCTCTGAAATGCAGAACCACCACTCACACATTCAGTAGCACCTTATTGCTTCCACAATTTCACTAAAAATTGGTGAGACCATACAAGAATCAGTTGAACATAAATAATAGCATTGAGTCCATCCTTAAGCAGTCAAAAGCAGAGAGAGATGGAAAAATAACACAGCCATTTTGCCAGTGCCAAACTGTGGTGCTGGGTTGGACATTCCCAACTGTTTTGCAAGAAATGGATGGCAGGAGCAAGAGCTGTCTGCAGATCTCCTGAGTGTCAGCCCAACATCTGACCCACCACACAAATTCCACTAATGCGCTGAAGGTATTCGCAGCTTTGTTCTCCTGGGGAGGTCGGTGCACAGTGTCACTCCTTTCCCAATGAATGCTTCAAAAAGCAATCATCTCTCTCATTGACAGATATTTCTCTCTGTCAAACTGTTTATAATGGATCTCCACATGTTCTGGGTTACTTACATTTTCTCTCCCTCCTTAGAAAACATATTTTTAGAAGTGTGTGGTGCTATCCAACATTGATAAGTCACAGCTGAGGTAAAAGAAAAGAATATTTTGCTTGCCCATCTCCAGGGGAGATTACAGCCACTGGCCTAGGTGAATTATTGTCTAGGATTGTAAACAGCATGCTCTAGTTTGCAGTTAAGATCCCTTGTAAAACAGCAAGGCATTCTGCTTTTATATTCTCTTACACACGCTGCTGTCAGCTAGGACAAATTCACTGAAGTCAATCTTCACTGATATAAAACCATACAACAGAAAACAGTAAAGCTCTAAATACTCTGCTGTGGCACCACATCCAAAGAATTAAAAAAACCAACCACACAAAAAAACCCCACTAAACAAGCTTAATGATAAAAAAAGTTTCATCAAATGAGAACAAGATATTCTTTCATTCCCCACTAGGAAGCAGTATAACCATGTTTTTAACAATCTGGAAATAATAACTATTCAAGTCAGACTTCTGGAATATTTAAAGAGAAGACCACAAGACAAAAAAAAAAGCCATTTCAGTCTGATGACTACATCAGCTACTTGTGACACTGAATGCCCCTGCAGGAAACTAAAACTGGAGAGAATTCTGAACAGGATGGAAGATATTTTTCTCATGTTTAAAGCAGATAGACATTTGCAAGCTTTCTTGCATCCTTCCTGCACATGATTAGCAAGCAAAAAAAAAGACAAAAAGCACAGAGGGCCTGCTACTTTTCTGTATTGCACCTGGCAAGCTGCTCATTTACAGCTTCTGAAACTTTCTGATGTCTGGAGAAGGCTTTTATAAAGGTCTGAGCAGCATGGTGCATTTATAAGAACTTAGAAAAAAATGACAATGTCATCCCAAAAATCTATAGAATTACGTTTACCAGATTGGATTTGGGGCTAGATTAGTGTTTAGTTGATGGGAATTGTGATAATTCTTGCTATATGTATCATATTTTGTGATAATGAATTTTGTGTCTGTCTTTAGCAAGAAAAAGAGTGGCAAGTACCTCATCTCTGTCTATAGGGTCAACGACTCCATACTCCTCCTGACCCTTAAGTCCTAAAGATGTCTAATTATTTCAGTAATAAAAAGTCATATTCTTAACTGAGATTTCATTAACAAGAAAAGTCTGGAGGCGCAGATTCTCTTGCAGTTCAAATATCACAACAAGATTACTTACTGTGGTAATAGCACTTAACATTTACATCCCCTCATTCATCAGCTACTTCACAAACTTCAGCTAATAAGGCAGACTTGGATGTGTTTATTTTCTTCTCCTTCTAGACTAGAAACCCAATCCAGGGAAGTGATTCATTAGTCAAGTGCAATATGTGCCAAATCCCACAGTGTTACTTTCCCAGCTCTTTTTGCTACCTGAAACCATCCTGTTACACTCCTTGGTATAGATTGTGTTTCAGGAGGTTGCTAAAGTGAATACAGTGCTTTAATTTCTAAGATATTTAGTACTTTCCAGAGTATTAAACAGGGTTATCTTACATAGTAATCTTCATGCTTATTTTTGAAATATCTCAAAATGAAAATGTTAGTTTGATAGGTATTTCATAATTTTTACTGTTTGTAAATATGTTACCAGTTTTATACTGATACACATAATGCTTATCTCCTTTACATTTCTTCTAGCCAGAAAGTTTCAAAAATAGATGTTTTGTACAAAATGGTGGCGTTTTTTCAATCCTGATCTGTACTTTCTGAAACTTGTACTCCAAGAGATAGTACAAACACTTCTCAGCTCTTCAGAATCTTCCATATTTCTCTTTCGTGCACATCAAGACATTTCCCTTGCTCTTTCTAATTTAATTCCTTCACTTTTGAAGACTGCTGACCAAGCCCTTGGCAAAATATCCTGTTGGTATTTATTCTAGCCTTAATGTAAAATGTCATTGAAATTCACACACACACAAAGGATCAGTACAGACATCGCCTAAGAGAGTTTACACGACCCCCTAGACAGAAGGGTCATCACTAGAGGGCAGATCAGGTTGAGCTGGGAAAACAGACTCACCCACTCCCATTTCATGCCAGTCTCTGCAATCACACAAAATACATATTGTCAAATTAGCACCACTAAAACTCTTTTTATTGTGGAAAGGATTGCAGGAAATAAACACATCCTCATGCAAGCATAAAAGCTTTAATATTGGATGGGTCGATGCTGGAGATTCTGTAAGGCAAACTGGTGACTGAGGAAAAGCATCAAACAACACAGGCCAAACATAACAAAGGAAAGAGACAATAAAGATATTCTGGGACTGCATCTCAGGGCCTCAGTGAAGGCTATAGCAAAATTTGCTAAAACTGCAGAGTGAGGACTTCATTCTGACTTAAGACTTGACAGTTCTCTCCAAGCTATTTAGTAAGCTTGTTCTGTGTCTTTTGGGGGCAGCAGGAAGGAAAAGTCCTTTCTAAACTTGAGCATTTTAAAAATTATGCTTTATAATAATAATACAACACATTCTCTAAAGCAGAAATATTGTGATTTCTCCCCCTGCAACAAACTCCTTTCAATACAGGAAACAGGATGAAAATTTAGTACCATGCATCATAGCAAGCAGTGTAAACGACACAGAAATGAAATATAGCCCAGCTGGCAGCATTCCAGCCTTCTTGGCTACTTATCAACTCTCTGATGTGATGATATGCTGCATGAGATTCACCTCCCTATCTTCTACACATAACCCTTATCTGACAGGGGCCTAAACAATGGCCTTCAGAGTAAAGGGATTATGAATGCAGCAGTTTGCATTTCGAGCTAAATTCCACAATTAAGTATAATTATGTGCCATATGTTTTCATCCTTCCAATTTTATGTTGTCTTAAAAACTAAGTAAAGTAAATATGTAGGCCCATAAAATAATGGGCTGTGTCACTGCCCTGATGCAACATCTGTGGTACACTGCTGCGATTCTAAAATGAGAATACAGTCAATGTAATTATTCTAAACTAAGATATCAGAATTACAGGATGGTTACCATATGTACATGAAACTGTTTTGAAAGTTTGCCCACTTTTACTTCTTACTGTATTCAGGTCCCACTTCAAATCTCTTAAATATTGAAGATCACAAAGGAACCACCAGCAGTGCTCCCTAAAGCCAGTACAATTTCCCCAGAAAAACAATGAAGATACAAACTCTGCTCATTCTTACAATGACAGTATTAAGAACTATGGTTTCATTCTTTCTTATTCACCCATTCAATAACCTGAATATGAGGAAGAACTGCTTTACTCTGCAGTGACTGAGCACTGGAGCAGGTTGTCCAGAGAGGGTGTGGAGTCTCCCTCACTGGAGATATTCAGGAACTGCCTGGATGCAATCCTGTGCCCTGTGCTCTGGGATGACTCTGCTTGGGCAGAGAGGTTGGACCAGATGACCCACTGTGGTGCCTTCCAACCTGACCCAAGCTGCGTTTCTGCCTCTGCAAGCTTGGATCTAAATGAGTTTCATTTCATAAAAAAAAAATAGAAAATCAAAAGATATTATAGAAATGCTTTTAATATAAACTCTAAAGTCAAATACTTTTATTTCATTTCTTTGTTTGGACTTGGTTTTGGGGTCATTTTTGAGGCATTTGCTTAGTTAGGAATTCAAAAATTCAAGTTCAATCAACTAATTCTCAGATACTTCCAGAATTTATGATGTTTTCTGCTTTAAAACAAAGAATTTTTTAATACCATGCAAACACTACAATGCAGAACACACCACTGAAACCCTAAGGATTGGAAAGCTGTTTCATTTTCAGAAACAAAGTCTCTAAGACTGAAAGATAAGTATTTTAAAACCAGATAACTCTATTAGAGCAGACATATAAGTAATTAACATAGTTGACTGTGCAGCAAAGAAATCATCTTATTCTTATAATCTATTTTATATATAAAATATGTAATTATATATAATTCAAACATATAATTATGTTTTAATAGAACACGAAAATATAACTAATGAGCTCTATACACGCACAATGTTGCCCTACTTCTAGTAGGATGACTGTTGAAACATGTTAATTTTTGACTTTTTAACAATTGTGCAAAAAATGGACTCATAATGCTACTGCAGTAATGCTACTGCAACCAGAATTACACTACAGCATCAGTTATGGCATAACCTGGTCTGACTGTGAAGAAATGTACCACAAGTACAAATCAAAAGTTATTTTTCATTCCTAATTAAGATTTACTGTAGCAGCCAGAAGTCAGATAAAGATAAGGAAAACTCTTGTTTTCAGAGTTGGAACAACTAATACTCATGGTCTATTGGAATGCCCAACTATTACCCCAAATCCCACTAATTCTTGACCTCTACTTCAATAACAAGCTTCACAATCTGCTTTGAGCATTTTATTATGAAATAGAATAATTCAAGATTATTATTATTATCCCTGACTTTATTGAAGCACTGCACTTCCATTAAGCTAATATGCTTCTGCTGAATTTTTACAGTTAGCGTAAAATGCTGCACTTATTTTATAAAGATAATACTTCTCACTCTTCATCTTGCAAGAGATTGCAAAAGGAACCAAAGCTCCAGAGTGAACCTTGCAAATACATTCTATAGGCTCTTTTCCTGATCTTGTATAAACTGCTCCTTCAAAAAAAGAATCAAGATAGTATGTGTGTGAGGAGAAAGGGTGTGAGTAAATCAATTCAAGAGGGAAAAGAAACAAGAAAAAAATTTAGCAAAGTCACAAGAGAATGAATCAAGCAGAATGAGTCAAGGCAAGTGTGGAGCTCAGCCAGGAATCATCAGATTCCTGTGGCATGCATGCAGCTGTATATCTAATATGACAAAAAAGAAAAAGTAGGATCTTATGAAATCACATGATTTCAGATAATGCAAGTGATTAGCAGAGTCCAACAGACCTGTTAACCTTCTCAACATTTTCAGACACTACTTGACCTGCACACCCTGCAGCTGTCATATATAGACAGACATATATCTCCCTCCTACTCTTAGTGTATTAGAGTCCATGATCTCCTGAAACAAGAACATGCCTGGTGGCCAGCAGCAGAGTTCAAGAAGCATTTCAAGGCTCAGAGCCTGAACTGAGAGCTCACAGTCAGCCTGGTCTCTCACTGGTAATTCTAAACCTCCACTCTGGTGCATAAATCTTTAAATAGCAGAAACTCTCTTCCCATTGATCACTGACAAGGTATTTAACAAGTTTTATCCAGGGAAAGATTCACTACCCATGATCTCTTTGATTATAAAGAAGAAAATAATTGATGATATGGTAAACACAAAAATTCATGATTACCTGGAGCAGGTTTCTCTAATTATAAACACACAGATTATGTCACCTTCTGTACCACCTTGCTTGTTTACAAATAAAGGCAATAAAGCCTCCACTTTCTCCTTCAGTATTTCTGTTTAGGGTACTAAAAGTGGTCTGAGCTGCAAGGGCAAAGATTGTGTTACAGTGAAATGGAAATTAAATTCTACGGTCTTGGCTGGGCTATGAAGTGATGCACATAAGAATCAGAAAGCAGAACAAGACATCATGAGATGTGTACAGTGAGAGTTTGCTGCTTTTACAGCATTGTATGGATCAGCCAGGGAGGGATTTTGCACAGAACATTTTGCTGGGGATCCCTCTTGGTTTTTCTCTCTCAGTTCTCACAGGCAATGGAACAAAATACAGCAGGTGGGGGGGCTCCATCTGGATCCAGTGCTCAGCATTATTATGGCACAGTAGAAAACCACAGTGAGTCCACATCTTGGGTACTACATCCAAATCAAAGGTAGTGTATAGCATAAATAGAAATAATACAGGAAAGAGCAACAAAATTGATGGGAGACAGACAGCAGAGTTTGCATGAGGAGAGTTAAGGTAGCCTAGGACTTATCAGGTGGTTTTGATTCCAAGACTTGACCATTTATATGATGCTGTTGATTTATTTTGAAATAATTTCCTCCATACTTTCATTTTTATGCCTTTCAACCTTTATTTCCTAAAAACCAACAAAAATAAACTCTTTTTCATAAACTCGTTTCATTGCTTAAATTACAGTCCTCATTGCAACAAAATGCTGGGAACATCAAAAATAAAAAAATGTGACTGCAATTCCCTGCAGTGGAAGACACCTCTGAGGAGACAAACAAGGTTCATGTGTTCATGAAGCTCATGATGGGATGTGGGAGGTGACTGTCCACTCCTAGTACGATGAAAGCTGAGCTGACCTCAACACAGGCGGGTTTGGAGGGCAGCTTTTAGGCTACATCAGCTGGTGAGGTGCAGGCTAACAAAGGAGCCCAACACAGACTACAAAAGTGAGCAACCAACAGAACTTACAAGAGAGCAAAGGGCTTCTGATAGTTTGAACCCACATTCTCCTTCCCAGCACTTGGGAACACCCAGGCATTTTGCTGGGATTTACTTTAGCTGTGCATTGCAGTTGTGAAGTGTACTTACATTTGATTACAAGCACTGCTGGCTGCAGCACTGTACTAAATCAAAATCCCAAGACACATCAGATAATGTCAAATAAGTAAATCTGATATTAAATATCAAACCCTTCACATGGGGAATATAAAAATAATGTGGTCAGAGAGAAGTGGACTCTTGACATTAATGCAGTCCAATGTGTTCAGATCACTTAGTGTAAGTAAAAGCCTTTAAGGACTATTAAACACCATTATTCAGCACAATCATTCACCTGAGATTCTCTAATCTGCATGTGAAGGGAAATACCATCTTCAACAGTTCTTCTTCCCTAAGGTGCTGGGCAGAAAAAACCCCAAACTGGTCCTTTAACCTGATCTGGTACATTGTTCTTGTGTGGGATATTCAGAAGCTCTAAATTAACTATCTCTGCTTAGTTAGTATGTTTATTTATGGGGGGTGCAGGGGGTTGACAGTCAAATCTGGTCATTTATTCTCAATTTTCATCTTCTGCATCTAAGTCAGTTTTTGTTAAGATTCAAAACAACACTTACAGCCTGCATCCCATGACTATTCAATATTTTTGTTAAGTGTTGCAAGAGTTCTCTTCAAAGTCTCAGCAGAGTCTAAACAAAATGTCAGTTATGATCTTCTTAATATGCTCATTTATTAATGTGTTTGTAAAAATGCAACAGATCAAGAAGGGAGAGTTGTTCTTTTCCACACAGCTTTTTCTGCTCAGGATTGTCATGTAGTTGTCTCCCAGGTTTCCCCTCACACAAATAGAAGAGGCTGATGTACATGGTTTGGAGGCCTGTAGCCTTTTGGTTCAAACATAAACCTCCATAAAATGTGGATGCAACATCTGTCACTCGTCAGTCCTCTGAATAAGAAAACCCACATATTTTTAATTGCCTCTTGTTCATTTTATACTCCAGGTTTTTTAGCAGGTTTGAATTTGTGCTATTTGATTTTTTTTAAGTGTGAATAGTCACAGAACCTCTCCAAATTCTCAGCTTTTATTGCCAAAAAAGGAAGGTATTTCTTCACAACCTTGTGTCAGTGAGTCATGCATACAGTTCATTTAGCTGCTTACCACTTTCCATTGCTCCCATGATTTCCATTTCTACATAATCGACACATTTCTTACTTAAATATCACAGAAAGGTTTCCATATGAATTCTCCATGTAAAACAATAGCTCTTTTAATGTGTTTAAATGAATCTCAATTAGCCTTAAATGACAACATTAGCAATCTATTTTCTATTACCTTTTAGCAGTTATCCAGATTGGCTTTACCTCTGGTGCATACATTGATACAAGAATTTCAGCTTAAAGGAGTTTATCATCCGCTATCGTGGCAAAGGAGTTTCATATTATCACTGCTGAAGACATATGTAAATGTCAAACACTCTCTGACATTAGAATAACTATGCTTCTGATTAAAAATTGAATTTAAAATTATTTAAAAAAGAAACCACTCAAAGATTAAACTAGACAGAAAACAAATGAAATTCTACCTTATTTTGTGACAGTTAATAAATCAACTTTAAACAAATTAGTGCATATGCTCAGAACAATCCTGTTTGAAAAATAATCTCCTGAGCTGATGGGAAGTGATGGTTTAGTGACTAAACTTAATTTGCGTGTTTTCACAAAGAAGTATGAAACAAAATACTTCCCGCATACATCTATGGACTCACACCTTCAAGTTAAATCCTGCCATAATCAACAAGCAGAACATTTGACAAATTCCATTTGCTATTTCTTCTTTTTTTTTTTTTTAATCTCTTGCCACTCTGCAATTCATCATGCTAAAATCTTTGATCCCTAGCATTGAGCAGACATGAATTTCCTAAATGACTAAAACTTATGGGTAAGTGTTTCCTTTTAGAGCTGTATGTAAATGCAATGTTAAATTTTATTTTTGTAATCTCTTTAATCAGAAACAAGGGAATTAGCCAGCTGTTTGGAACTTGTGTTAAGATCTAATTAAGCATCTGATTGGATTTCTGCGCATATGAAACAGCAAAGTCTGGTATTTGCACACAAGACCGATTGCTTTCATTAAAACAAAAATCTCACCAAATGACAACAGAAAGGGTTTACTCCAATGATTTGTCTCAGAGATATCCCTGCACAAGAAAGCACACATCAGAACGGGAAAAAAATTTGCTTTATGTGTCAATCACGCCAACAGGATTCCTTACCGAGTGACACCCAGCTTTCCCTTACATCTGTACTGCAAGCTCCTGCAATACGCCAAGGAATTGCCTGTCTTGAAGGCTTCACATAGGAAAAAAAAAAAATCCCATAAGTTGTCAATTACTCCAGTGTGGAAATAAGCTTTACTGCCACCTGTGCGTGTTTTATTTTTATTTATTTGGTGGAGAATTTTTTTTTGTCTTTAATTGCTAGTGAAAGACTCATTCAAAAGTATTGCTGCTGAGATTTATGTATATACACCACATATAGCCAGGACTATTATATCTGGTAAAGCAAAAACCAAATTTTCCCCTTTTCATGGGATAATGTCCAGAGATGATTATTAACAAAGATGAAAATCTCTCTTGTTTTTTAATAATAACAGACTAGTTGAATGAGCTTAATTTCTAACACATCTTTATGGTGTAGGATGAAGTCTGGTAAACAAATTATTAGAGAAAACTGCTTCTTTAAGTAATTTCATCTCAAGAGAAGAGGGACCATCTCCTTGATTATTGCAATCAGCTCTGATTTGGTGCAAAGCACCCATATTCCATAAGTGATAGCTGGGAACAAATCAGAGGCAGGAATGAGTGCCATTAAGTTAGGGTAGTTAATCTCCTTTTGTCTCCTCAGTTTCCAAGAGTGGGTTAGGATTAAATCACTGAGATCAGTTTAAAAATTCAAAGGATTGTACAAAGTTTTCCAAAGAATAGCCAAAGTGGTTCTCGCTAAAAAATAACTGTTCACTTTATAACAGAAAAATCTATCTAGTCTACTTAATATAAACAAGGTGTTTATTCCTAGGAAGAAAAGCACTCATATTGGCATGTTAGCACAATGTTAATGACCTTCAACTTTAAGTATTTGAGCAGCTATTATTGCTTATCAGAAATATCTACATGGCCACTAGAAAGTGCCATGGATGAAAGAAAGAGTTTCTTCAACAAAACAAGCAAACCAACTGCAAGCTCCTACAAAGAATATTTTGTCAACTCCAACCACACTGACTATTCTCCACCATAAAGCACCAACAGCAAACAATGTTTCCTAAGATGAAAAACACCTGGTGTAGAATACTGGGGCTTAGAACAAAGTTCTCCAAAGAAACACAGCCTCCTCTAGAACAGATGACACTGAAATTGGATATGTGTAGAGAAACTATATATCCTTATATATATATATATAAAATATATACCAATATACATGCAGAAGTACATTAGACACATGCACACATTTATTCATACCTCAAAATGACTTTCAGCGTTGGTTTTGTTCAAACTCCAAAGCACATTATCAACATAGTTGTTTATAAAGAGGTCTGTCACTAGGAAGATTCTCCCTCTCTTGGCACATCCAGCCAAGCCAAACTGAATTCTACTCCTATGTTGCTGATTGCAAAGAATCTGTGACCTAATTTGTGATTATTAGACTATGTGTGCTTTGTAATCCTTTTTATCTGTTTGTTCTGTTTTCTCATTAGTCTTCCTTTTTTCCCAGCATCACAGATTTCATCCTGCTGAAGGGTTTAGAAACTTATGTTCCAGATGATACCAAATGATAGCCTTCTTCATGGCAAAATGAGTCCCAAACCAGTTCTGATTGCTACTTATCAGTCATAGTTCCTAAACTAATGTTGGTTAGGAATTTTTCCTGTTTCTTCCTTCTTCTGTAGAACAAACATTAGATAAATTCTCTTACACAAAATAACCTACACACAAAATTGAAGTTACACTCTTACAGCTGCTCTCTTGCACTTGATAGTGAACACAGCTTTGTGAGTAAAATACACCGTGGTAAATGAAATCTGCTTTCCTCAATCTCTCCTTCTCTTTAAATATTATCTTAAAACAATTACTATCATAGCCTTGACATTACTCAGTCAATTTGGAGAAGTTCTTGAAAAAATTACTGCTTTTTCACATTGTAACTTTGACTAAAACACTTGTTAAGGTTTGATCTCTGTGAAGAGAGTTTTAAAAAACCCCACTTTGCACATATAGCTCTCCATGCCTTTAATTTGATAAAACTAGATTAAAAAATGACAGAGTCAGCTATTTTACATGTGTTCATTAGCTTTTTCCTGAGATTTGGACAGGGCTTCATTCAGCCCGGATCTCTATGATCTCTGCTCTGAAATTGATTCCACTACTCACTGTTTGTGAAATACTAACACCTGGATCTGTTGTCGTGGAACGTGGTCCAGTCCAGAGCTGTCTTAGTGAACAGCAAGAAGAAAACTGGCCCATTGCTATGAAGGTAGGAAGTTAGCTGAAACTGCCCAGCATTTCATTATAGCTTTAAATCCTCACATTCTGGAGTCATGTGATTCTGCCAAGCTCTCAATCTTTATTTATTAATTTGTCTGAAGAGACTGAAAAAAATTTGAACCTCAAATACAAAGAATTTAAATAATTGAAAAGGAAAATAAATGTCATTTTCTGCTCAGCCTATCTCATGATTTTTTAAAGCTTTGGGTAGGCAGTGTTGGACGTGATACTTTCAGCTTTAACTATTTAGATTAATAATAAATATTATTACAGCTTCCAAGTGAAGAGGGGAAAAAAAAAATACAACAAACCCCAAATATCAACTCTGATGCAACCATGCTTCAGATTAGACAGGGAACCCTCACATAGCCCATAGTGACTGTAACAATGATTCTATAAATCTGTTATGAAGCAGCATTGGCAGTATAAAACCATGTGCTCTGAAAATGACCTTGCAGAGATAAATCAGACAAGACAACGTTCACCCGGGAACTCTGATATTTTCATAGCCTATGGTTGGACTCAATGATCTTAAAGTTCTTTTGCAACCTAAATGATTCTATGTTTCTAATTATTACTGAAGCAGAAGGTCTACACACATTTCCTGAATTCTTGGTGCCTTTTCCCTGTTTGTTATCAATATTTGTCCATAAATAGTTTTCCCAAGAGGCTATATCTCCTTCAGAATACCTTAAAACTCAGATTAAGTTTTGTCCACAAATGAGTATAAAATTTGCCAGTATATCTGAAATCAATTCCTCTTTCTATGGTCTGTTGGCTGGAGACTAAACTGTCTTAATACTCACAGGTATTAAAAGTAGAGCTTTTAATTTAATTTAATTTTAAATAGAGTTGATTTTAGTTCCAAGTGTAGGAGACCACATGTCCCTGTGCAATGGCATCATAGGCATTTCAGTCACACTTCACCTTGGAGCCTCAAGTACTTGTTGCCTTGGCAACACCATTCTTAATGTGTTTCATTTTGCCTCTTTTCTCCTTTTGTGAGTATGAACTTAAAAAATGGAGGAGAAAGTAATACATCACACCTTTTTCTAACCAAAATCCTATCCAAGTAAATGCTAATAATACTACCATCATAGGAGTGATCACTTCATAGTTAAGCCATGAAAACAAAATATGTTATAGAAAAAAGAAAATCTGCTCTCAGAATTGAACTCATATATTCAGGTTTTTAGCTTATTGTCAGCATCAGATGCTGTTTCCTTTCAAGGATAAAAATGAAAAATAGTTTTCCCTTTGTTGAAGAAATGCTATTAATTTTATAATATTTACATAACTCTGTACATAGATGCATATTGTATTTTAATAAATGTTAAAATAATTTCTTAAAATTTCAGATTTTACAATTATGTCAGTACCTTCAACGACATCACTGACAACCTTCAGAACCTGCAGCACCATCTTTGCTGCTCTTACAACACCTTTTAGTAATGGATAGGCCAATGGCACCGTGTACCTGCACAGACAGACACACAAACCCTGCCCATTGCTTTAACACAGTTTTACACACCTATGTAACACCTGCACTTGCAGCTGCAACTGAAGGCAAGGAGATCAGAGCTCTTAATGCTTCAATAGCTACGAAAATTAGGTCCAAGTGGAAGACACAAAGTAGGTACTTTGGATCTAATTGTCTTTGCATTTCAGTTCTTCATTTACAAATCAGGATAATCCATCTCTTTTACCTTGTTTGAGTCATGTGAACATCAGTCCAGTGGTATTTCTAAATCCCTCGGATACTTTTGGAATGAGCAAACTTGGAAAGACCATTATAAAATTAATTGCTGTCTTCAAAGCTAAGCAGAGAATTTAGCCTGTATCCATAAAACTATGAATATTAAGTGAGTACTACCAAACGTTTTAATCACCCATCAATTTGCCACGTTTTTGTCCTTTAGAATAGCTACTGGTTTTATATGAGCATTTCAGAAAGAGTAGTTGATGACATGGTCTGGCACACAGATTTTATGAGTGTGCAGTTGGGATTGTCACTCATGGGTAGCTATGTCAAAAATTAATTGTATAGATGAGCCTGAACAAATGCAAACAAAGTGTTTCTGTTGCATTGTTATGTGCTTTCTATACAATGAACAGAACACTATTTGAATGAACTATTTGACAAGAACATAAGAGGTTTCAGTAATTTTTAATTTTAACTGTTCCACTTATCTCACTACATGCAGTATAATTTAGTTCTGCAATATACACACAATGTTTACTTAAGTCTACTTGACTGGGCCTGGCCGAAAGAAAAGGATCTGAACAACAAAGGTTTTTTTCCCCTGCTTAAAATATAGAAGAGATAATGTTATGATTTTATTTTCAAATATAATTAATGTTTTATTTGGAGACCCTTCCAGGATGCAGCATTTCCCAGCTATCACTACAGTGAATGCTGTGTATGCTCTGTTGGAAACTGAGATCCTTTTTTAACATTCAAAAGATAATCCAATTCACATAATCTTTATTAAAAATAATGATCATTTATTCCTTCCCCCCTAAATCCCCATATTTTTCCCAGTTTCCATTTGTTTGGTTTTATCTTACAGTTGCAGAAGCCAGACTAATTTCAATACAAACTTAACAAAGCCATGGTGGTATCTGATGCTCCTGCCTGTTTTCTTTTGGGGACAACACCTTTATTGCTCTTTGAGAAAGTTCTTCCACTTTTTTTCAGAGTCTAACACTCCTCTTGCCACCATGCTCTCTCTCCCTCTAGTGCACACAGGTTTGCACACACAAAGGAAAAACACTTCAACAGCAAGCAGAAGGAGTAAGTTTTTTGAAAAGAAATGTCATATTTTAGCTCTGCAAAGTTATATATACTTTTCAATCAATGGACCAAATCTAAGTTTGTGTAATAATAACCCTACACTCAGCAGTTAATAAGGCAGTGCTGATCTTTAACTGTGAATTTAATCAACTATTTACATCCTCACCATAAGCCAGTAGAAACTGATACAAAAAGAAGTTCTAAGGCTTTATACACTATATACAATTTGCTGGTAGGTTTTGCCCACGTAGCCAACAACAACATCTTTCTTCCATCAGCAAACTGGACAAGTAGTGTCTTTAATGTTCACTTATGAGGACAGTTAACAATCCTATTTATTCAGGTTTGACCATATACCCTTAAATGCATAAAATACAACAAAGATAGAAGATACAGAACAGCACATTTTCCAGAAAGCATCCCCCCTAAAACATTTCATCACTGCTATTAAAGGCATGACACAAGTGTCATAAAAAAGTTGCTCATACATTTAAGCCATCACTAAATTGATTAACGATGAAGAGGAGGTGAACAGTTCAGCAGAGTTGAGTCTGAATCTAATACATACCGAGGCACGAGCATTTGCTGAACAAAAACGATCTTATTTTTATTACTTAGGTTCAGATTTGATGGGATGAACCATTCACCCAGACATAGTCATAACTCAAGAGAACTATAAGCAACAATAAAGTGTCTCTTCCTCTTTGGCATTTTATATTTAAATGTACAGACATAACATGGGTCAAATCCCACCCTTTATATTTATAATTAAAATGCTTGACAATAGATGATAAAAAATATTATTAAATGAGTATACTCTCGTCTGAGTAGGAGTACTTGTCTACCATAATGCTGCACAGTTTCCCCAATAAAACATCTCAGGAAAAGAAATAATTCAAATAAGGAGGTTTTTTGAAGGTAAGTAATGAAACAGGGAATATTCATAACTAGAAGGATCCTATGCACAATCCCCATGCCTAAATTCCATAATACCCTTTCTTTGCCCATGGAGCACTGGGCCATCCACAGTTTGCCTCCTCACATGTTTTCAGGTGTGAAGAAACGTGTTAGGAAGAAATTTGCCCACTTTTTCTTCATCTCTCTCTCTGAAGCACATGAAATATGCAGAATCTAACAAATGAATGTTTAAAGGGCATTGAAAGGACAATTTAGAAGCATATTTGCAGTTCCTAGAATGATGTTTTTAATCACTCATCATTAAGTACCGGTATCACATTAATCTGTAACCGTGTGAACCAGCAAGGGTATGGACCATGGCCAAGTAGGAGGAATAAAAGGGCCAATGAAAATTTAGAAGGAGTATGTTAGGCAGAAAACAACGGAACTGTATTATATTATCAAAACCAACAGAGGTGAAATCTTACAACTGAATTGTTTAAATATTCCCAAACTCTGAAAATTTTCAACTCAAAAAAGTATGAAATAATGAAAATATATTTCAAGGTATATTATCTCAAACTCATTAATAAATTTTCAGTTGTTAGTGATTCTATGTGTACCATCAATTTAATGCTATTAATAATTTGCAATAATTAATAATTAAAAACGTTAATAATTTATTAGCTTATTGGGAAAGGATCAGTGCCTCTTATGATCTATTTGAAGCAGCAGTAATTGCCAGGGTGCTCTTGTCTTCTAAGACTGGTAAATTGTATTCATTTCCTTATGTGACTATAATTATTTGTTTAAGGGCAGGCATTATAGGCTTTAATTAGAATCATTGTGATAGATACTATGTAAGCACACACATATCTGATGTGATCCTTGCCTGAAAACTTTGACATTCCAACTGAAAGGAACAATGGAATGATTATAAAACAAACAAGGGAAAAACGAAGACAGAGAGCTCAATAATGAATCCTTTTGCTTATAAAAACAACTATATACAAAAATAATACATTCTCTACCCTTTAATATAATCTGTTTTCAAATGCCAGCTTCCATTTGATCTGCTTTTCACTGGTTTCTCACTAATATCACTGCTGAAATAGATCCTGATGCAAACTAATCTTCCCAGCAAAAAGTGAACAGCCTCTATCTGTAATTTGGAAACTTTCTGAACTGCAGGTTTCAGCCTTATGAAGGAAGCACGAGCATTGCAGCTACAATGCAAAACACTGCCCAAAGTGACTCTCTGGTCATCATAGCTAAGCCTCATACAAATAAAACTGTACTTAACTTTCGAGAATCAGATCAGTCTATTAACCAGGACACACATGCAGATGTGTATCCTGTGATACTTAAGGACATTAAATAAATTCCAATAACCAAGTTAAATTAACATGCAGAAATTATGCATGAATATCTGAAACTACTTTAAACATGATTAATGAAGTCTGGATGATAATTACATTAGGAAACCAGTGGCATTAAACAAAGATAATTCTGTGTAAAAGAACAAAATTCATCAAAAATTCTAACAAATGGGTGAAAGATTAAAGACAAAAATCCAACTCAATTACTGTCTATGGCCCCAATCCAGCAAACCACTTAGAGCTTAAGTTTAGTTTTATCAAAGTTAACAGACCTCATCAGTCTGAAGATAAGCATCTGCCTCAGGCACTTTCTAAACTGGGGCCTATGGACTCTGTGCAACTACATCGAAACACAACAATTCGCCTGGCAATAGCCACATATTTGACTATTAATTAAAATCCTATCTGTTAAAACAAAGTGTACTCTGAAAGGTTTTAGTGAAATGCAAGTGATTATGTTTCTAGCCCTGTTGCATGCAACATGATCTGGAAAATTTTCCAGGAAACTAAGAGGTCTCTGATCTCACAGAAAGAGACAATGGATTTTACAACCTTTTTTTTCCTTATAATTTGTGCCTCTTAGAAGCCCATATAACTATTGAAAAAAAGTAAAAATTCCATAATGGTTGAATCAAATTTAAACATAGCCACTCTGCCAGCATTTACCATTTCCTTCAGCATTTAGAATGAAAGAAATATCCCAAACAAAAGGCAAAGTCTTTTGAGATGGTGATAAGCATCCACTAGCATTGGCTCTGGATATCAGTAGAGAGCTCTGCTGAAAATTAGGGAGTAAATCTTATTAGTAATTATGTTTTACATTGAAGATGCAGTTTGGGGAACAAATACTGCCCTTGGGAGTAGGCCTATCTGAATGTGATAGCTGATGATCTCTTCACCACTGAATCACCAGCTCCTGACACATTTTTGCACATGGCTTCAATAAGAAGAATAAACAAACAGAACAAGGTGGTTTAAAAATAAACTTGATCAATTATATGTTGATTAACTGTAAAACCAGGCACAAAATAAAAAGTGCACTTGTAAGCAAATGTTTAATCATAGTCAACTCAATACAGAACAAAGTGCAATAGAAAAACCCAAAGATCAGACTGTGATGCTGCCCTGGAATGTTGAAGACAAAGATGAAAAACAAAACCAGAGACTGTTCCAGGTAAGAGGCACCCCTATGAAAGAATGAGCAGAGGAAGGACCAGCTGAACAATAGCAGGCATATCTTCTTAGAATTACCTTTTCAGGGCATAAAAATTGATAAAATCTGAGAAATTATGACTACATTAAAATATATTTTTGTCTTTGTTAATAATATTAGACAATATTTATATTGGAATTTAACTTGAATTATTTTTTCCCTTTTGGCATTTTTAAAAGAGCAAACAAATAAGGGTTGACTTCACCCAGAGGGTTGGTGACTCAGCATTTGATTCACTAAGGAGAAAGCTGATGTTGATGAGGTGTTGATGAGTTGAAGTGTGGTGTTGCTTATCTTCTCTTCTTATAAAAATCCAATATCAAGAGGAGAAAAGTCCCCCAAAATGTTTCAGTTCCTTCTACATTTGAACAATTTCAACACATGAGATCTTATGTCAGGGGAGTGATAAGTGCTTGAAGTACTAATTGTGGTAGGAACAGATATGGACTGGACATGTTCTCAATTCAATCCTTTTAAAAAGGAACAAGGCTAAAGTACAAAGATTGGAAAGATGTCCTAACCAGCAGATTAGACAAAAAATGCCTTCTAAAACATCAGCATTGTCATATCAACACCAGAGCACAGACTTTTATGGTGGGTTGACCCTGGCTGGATGCCAGGTGCTCATCAAATTGGCTCTATCACTCCCCTCCTCAGCTGGACAGGAGAGAGACAATAAAACCAAAGTCTTGTGGGTCAAGGTAAGGACAAGGAGAGATCCCTCACCAGTTACTGTGATGGACAAAACAGACATGAGTTGAGGAACTTAACTGAATTGATTCCAAATCAAATCAGAGTATGAGAATAGGAAATAAAACCAATCTTAAAACACCTTCCACCCATCCCCCTCTTCTTCCCAGGCTTAACTTTATTCCTGAATCTCTATGTCCTCCTCCTCCCCAGTGTTGCAGCAGAAGGGGGTTCATCACTCATTGCCTTTGTCACTGGTTCCTCTGCTGGAGGAGAACTCTTCACACTTTTCCCCTGCTCTAGTGTGGGCTCCCTCCATAGGAAACAGTCCTACTGCTGCACCAGGGGCTCCTCCAAGGGATGCAGTCCTTCAGGAACAACCGCTTCAATGTGGATTCCCTACAAGATCACAAGTCCTGTCAGCAAATTTGCTCCAGCATGGAATCCTCTCTCCACGGGTCCACAGGAGACAGCTCCAGTGCAAGTTTCCCTTGGGGTCAGAGCCTCCTTTGTGCCATCTGCTTGCTCCACTGTGAACCTCCAAGGGCTGCAGAGACAGAGCTGCCTCACCATGGTCTTCACTACGGGCTGCAGGGGAATCTCAGCTCCTGGAGCACTTTCTCCCTCTCCTTCTTCACTGACCTTGGGGCTGTTCCTCCAACATATCCTCAGTTCTCTCTCCAACTACAGTTTATATTGCACAGTTCTATCCTCGCTTCTTAAATACATTATTCCAGAGGCACTTCCACTGTCACTGGTGGTTTTGGCCTTGGCCAGTGGCAGGTCCATCTTGGAGTTGCCTGGCATTGACTCCATCAGACACAGGGGATGCTCCTGGCAGCTTCTCACAGAAGCCACCCCTGGAGCTCACCCGTCACAAAACTTCACCACACAAACTTAATACAATGTTTTCACTCAGTTGCATACAGGGATACATTTCAGGATGTAAGGGAGATTCTTCTGCTTTGCATAGTATCATAATTTGAAAATAAACAGAAGAATTTCATTTAATTAAAAGTGTTTGAACAATAAAACATGCTCAAAGAAAATACACAAAATGTTACTCACTATCCATAACGAAGCAGATATCCATAAGGAAGAAGTAATTAACTTGAACTACTTCATTTATTGGACGTAGTTGAAGTAACGAGCCATTAAATATTTAAAAAAAACTAACATTTGTCTTTTTAAAAATTATTCCACTTTTCAGCTAAATTTTTGATAATTCACAATTTATGTGCATTTTTATATAGGTAACTTACAAAAAAGCTTGTTGAGTAGGACCCTGGCAATGTGTTCAGTGGAACTCGGATGCAACAGTTCTCTCTTTTCATTTGGTGGCAAGACAGAAAATAACACTGTCATGATCCAATTCCAGTATATATGTACATAATGTATATAATCAGGAACTGCCAATCCTGCCCCATGAAAAAAATGCTTCAAAGCATGCAATTCTATTTGAGATTCCTGTCTGTGAAAGCACTGTTTGTCTACACTGACAGTATTAACTTGAGTACTTTGGAAAGCATTTGGGTTAGGGTGTCACTCTTCAACTAATGCATATTTCTAAAAGAATATTCTCTCTAAAGAAACACGAATAAATAAATAGGTGAAATCACCATGAAATCAAGCATATATCTATTATTCCTGACTTTAGGAATTCCAACAATTCTATAATTTAATAGATCAGATGTACTGTGTTGAAGTATTTTCCTTTTTAATAACCAGAACATTTTTGGTATTTCAACAAGTTCTTATTCAAAGAGCATCTACAAAGACTGCAAGATATTTTTCAACAATGAAAAATGTTTTAAAAATAGAGTAAGCATAACTTTCGAACAAAATCCACAAGTCACTTTGTCTCAGGTTGCCCCAGATGGATTTCAAAATACATTTTTAGCCTATTTAGTTATAAATGAGAAAAAATATGATTTCAAATAAGCACATAGAAGCATGGCTTTTTAAAGGGTTTCATTCCTTCCTGTTGCAAGTCGGAGACTGCTGGTTCAGCAGGTGTGAAATTCCAGTTTAAGTACAAGCTACTCTAATTTCACAGTTGAATCTCAGAGTTGCCACAGAGTCCCCATTGAGCAAATTCCACATTTGCATGCATTCAAGGTCATTACTGAAGGAGATCGAAATGAGACTCGACATCTCCATTTATTTATTGTCAGGGAATGCGTCTGAAATTTGCACTGGCTCTAATCATTCAGATTCCATGTCTAAGTCAAGGTTATTGCAGCCTCGTCTTGCCTTGTCAAAGAAGAATTTCCCCTTCTAAAACACTAGCTTTCAATAATTCCCATCTTTGATCAGATTTCAAGCTCAATAATTCAGACACAGGTACTGCACAATCTGCCTGTACATCGTTTCATCAATTCATATTATTACCTCTCATTGGATTAAAGCAGCATCTTTTCCTTTCCTTTACCATATTCCTAAACAGTTCATTCAGTGATGCCCCTCAACATCTTAAGTACCACAGAATACAGTTTAAAATTGATGTATACATGTGTCTGTGTTTAACAATACAATCCCTTCTCTGCATACATATATTTACACGTACAGGCATATGGTGTATATAATATATATTCATTAAAATGTAAGCATGCATATAAAGAAGCTCACATAACAAGAGAGAACTTAGACTCTGTATCCAGATATAAAACAAACTATGTGCAATGACTAAATTTGAAATTTGAGTCATGGTTATAGTAGACACCATAATGAGAATGAAAATCACCCAAATACTGAAGAGTGCTGAAAATCTTACTAATTATTTATAATGAAAATTAATTGTGCTCAATAAATGTTTTTGAAAGGGAAGTCCTGAACTTCTGAAAAATATAATATTGGAAAAAACCAGCATATTTAGTCTCAGTTTCATTAGTCTTGAAATAAGAAAATTTCAAAGGCAGTTCATATGAACAAGTCTGTTGTACCTCCATTACATAGATGGAAAAATTTATGCACAGAAAAATTACAATACTTGTCCAAAATGACACATTAATCCAGAAGTGCTGAGAAGCCACCACAGAACGTGCAGCTCCTTACTCTAAAAATTATGTGGTTATACCTACGTAGTATTCCTTTCAGAGCTTGGTCAAGTCCCAGGAATCATTAATTTTGTTTCTTCTCTAGTATCCTGATGCAGCTCCTGAAGCCTATAGGTTTGTTGGTTTGCATTAATGGCATATTTTTCAGGCTTTGAACTTGAACCCAGACCATGCTTAATTTACTGTATGAGCATATGTAGTTATTATGAAATGAATTTATTATGTCAGACTAATTCATGAAGTCAAACCACCCTGATTTTAAAGGTCCAGCTATATTTTCTTGGATTAACTTCCATGGCTAGATAATCTCTAAACAGACTTCAGAGGTAACTGCTATCAATTGATTTCCTTTCGCTCATTAAAAAGCTTTCTGTTGAGCTGAAAAATAAGCAGTGAATTGATAAGTGTGAAATCAATTCCTTTTTACTCTTTGCAGGCCAAAGATAAATACCTGTAATAGACTTGGAAGTTACAGCATATGGCTAACTTTTGATCCTTGTACTCTCTGTACTACAATATATGTCAGAGTTTGTCTGACTCACAGATCCATTTCTCTTCCCTAAAAAAATTAAGTTAAAATGTCACTATAAGGAAGCATACGGAAGAACATCAATAAATAGTTAATTTGGTCACTACATTTATATAAACTGGCCTTCCACTGGGAATTTTGCTGAGCTTAATACAGTGTATTCTCCATGTTACACGTTCAAGATCTTTTCTAGGTAAGCAGAAATAGATAATGACTGTAGTATCAGGCTTTTTCAGGTTTATTCTCACATATACCTATCATTCAGGAGTATTATTATCTAACTTTACAGGATAACAGAAAATAACATAGGAGTACTGAGTGAACTTACTTTAGCTGCACAAGCAGGCTACACAAAGGCCAAAGAAAGAATACTCAGCACTGAGTGCTTTACCCGTGAGCATTTACTGATATTTCCTCTGGGAGACATTATCTATCCATCAAGGGAGTGTTCAGTACTTATTGCCAGTAATGGGGAAAACATTCCTTCAATGCAACACAGTTTTAAAATTTTTTTTCTAAATAAATATTTTTTATTGCTGTTTAATTAATCATTCCACTTCTGAAAAATGTAAAATAATGTCTTAATAAAATAAATTTAGATATAGATCTTCTCTGGTATCAGTCCATTCAAAAGGAAAAATCTGATTTATCAGTCTGGTTTCAACTACTCTAAGAAAACCTGTTTCTCCTGACCGTAGGGCTGCAGAAACAATTCTTATGCAGAAAGGAGAATTCTGGCTACAAAGGGCAAAGAAACATCCCAACTATCCTCTGGTCCCTTTCCAGCTGCCCTTCAGGAGTAGCACTTCAACACTTTAAGAGATTCCAGAGCCAACATTAACACTGACCTCTAAAAGGTGTTATCTGGCTTCTTGATGAACTTTAAGTATTTCTGAGATTCAGATTTCTTCTTTTAAGAAACAGATAAGTTACATAAACATTTACAGTCTTTCAAGGATTTGTGATTCTTGTGTGCCTACGGTAGTGAAACAAGCACACCACTGGGGTCCTTCACTGTGGTGCAAGCCCTGTCTGTGCTACCAAACTGTTTTACTTTCCAAGGGATGGAGAGTTGCAGGGACTGTTCTCTGGATGATGCTAATGTCCATTCATGCCTCTTTTTCAGGATATCAAGTTTGCAAAACCCTAAATTGAGCTTTGACTTTCAGAAACTCACTTCATTCTCGCATTGACATATAAGGTACTAAATGATTTCTCAGGGTAGAATCCTTTTATCAGTCCTGAATGTCATTCTTGAAAATGTTATGCAGCTAATATATGCTAATAATGTGCTCAGAGTTGTAGGGAGTGACTGTAATTTTACTTTAAATCAATGAGGCCCTTAAATTTCAAATTTAAATGGTGCTCAACATTACAAAAAGTGTAAGCACTCAACAGGTTGCGATAACTTAAGAAGACTTTGGATTACAACTACCAGGTGATTATTAGATATTAGACATTAATATCTAATAGAAGTACAACTAAGCAATATGATATATTGTAGGTCTTTTTCTGTAATGCAAAACCTAAATAAAAAGAAAAAAAAGTGAAAGAAAGAATTAGATCAAATACAAAGTCCTAAAATGTGCTCATGTTTTAAAATTGTCTTTCATGAAAAACCAGGTGAGAACCTGCCTCTGAATGATGTGACATTCTGAATGACATTATATCCCTTTTTAAAAAGACATAAAATTGTGGGTCACAAACACTAGTCTTCCTTCTAAAATACATTGCAGATAATGATAAACTAATTCTTGAAGTCCTGACAACTTATTTTCTGAGTCTAAAATTGATTTATGTTCCTTACCCATTGATTTTATGACAGAAGGGTGAGAAATGTATTTGAAATGCATTGGTATTCAATGATTTGAAGGAAAATATAGCTTTTGAATGCAAACCTCAAGTTTTATCTTGTCTACATGTTGCTGCAAGGGGTTTTTGCTACTTTGCTTTTGTAAAAGAAATATTTTTAACTTGAGCTCTAGTTACATTTTTGAAAAGTAGAAATGCAACATACAGAAATCTATCAAGGAAACATTTCCTAAAAAAATACACAAAAATAAATTTGAGCAGTCTCATCAAGTCAGTGAGCAAGTGGTACCTTTCCAACCAGATTTACAGAATTCTGTCTTGTTTATAGACTCATTTTCTTGCAGACATATAAAGCCAATGTCTACTTGCTTATCTTTCCTCCTTTGTCTTGAAGATGTTACCCAGGCTTTCCCCAAGGACCCACTTCAGGGTAATGCAGAGCAACCATAGCCCAGGATAAGCACAGTGCCTACAGCATCTCCCTACTGCTTTGTGTATTCACTGCACACCTGCCAGGAAGTATCGTGCAGTTCTACATTTCTGATACAAAAGTCAGTCAAAGTTATGGCCCAATAAAAAAAAATATTAGGGATCTATACTAAGTAGAACTGAGGTGACTCAAATTTTTTTTTTCTTTGCTTCCAAGAGGGAAAGAAATGAAGCTCAGATAGGTTTTGAAGTTCCCCTGGAGTCTGGAACAACTCTTCTAAAAATGCCCAGAACGGCCTCCAGTCAGGAAGCCCATGAAGTTCAGTTCAGCTCACTGAGACTACTCAGCCAGGATCAAGACAACAGGGATTAGTTTCATGACAGAATATTTCCTATTCAGAGACCAGGACTCCTCCAACCTTTCCTGCAATCCCTGCGGCCACTGGCTTGAGAATCTCACCTGGGCAAGAACCATCTGCAGAACCACCAATGACTGTGATTTCAGCCCAGGAAATCACCTCTCAGAGAGGATTCAATGCACAAATATCTTTCAAGAAAAGAGTACTATTAATATTTTCATTACAAGAATGAAATAGCTACAAGAGTATCTTCCAGGTGTCAGAAACTCTATACAGGAGCTATAAAGATACCAATTCATGTTACTGCTCATATTTTCCTGCTTGTCTTAGCATGCACAGTATGAAGAAAACAAAACATATTTCTGTTATCCTGGACAACTTTTTGGTTCATCTGCTTCCAATCTCACTGTTGTTTTCCCATAAAAAGGACACTACACTGACACACACATTTACTGGTCAAATGGTTACACAACCTGTAAAATCACTAAGGCACAGACTGGGTGTATCTTAAAAGCACGTTGCTTGCCAGTCAAAGAGTGCATTATTGAGAAAAGATAGAGTGCTCCTTCCTTAATATGTTTCCCCTACATTCAGCAATTACCAGGTCATGAACTTTCAGTGCTACAAGTAGCACTCAGTATGGAAGAGCTCTTTATTCTTCCATTAATTTTTCCAGTCAATTTCTGACTTGACACCTTGTGGTAAGAAGTCCCCCCGGCTGACCAAATGTTAATAAAAGAAGAACTAGGTGATTTGCTTGGTTGTTTTGGTTATGGGTTTTTGTTTTGGTTTTTTAATTAATAAGTCTTGCTTAAAACAAATTAAGTACAATTAAAAACAGAAGAGGAGAAACATCTAGTTTAACAATTTTTCCTTTTTTGTTGTTTTTATGTTTTGGGCAGGGAGAAATACATGTGAAAAAAATGTATTGACTTCATAATTCTGCTCTTAGCAGTCTATACTACATCAGGAGACTTCTTAAACTCTTAAGTTGCAAATGCAGACCTACAGGTCCCACATTAGCAATCACAGCCTACATAGTAGTTGAAGGAAATAGTAGATTGCCAAGTTGAAAAGCAGATGTTGTTGCATTTGTTGTTTGCGGCTTGTTTCTGCTTCAACTAAAGTAAAGACTTCAGTTGAACTGAATCAAATGCAAGAGCATATGTTAATAAAAATGCAAAAGAGAACTAATACAGGAATGGGTTGCATGAACACAAGGAAAGGAAAACTCAAAGAAATCTTTAGAATGAGCCCTGAAAAGGCAAAATTTTGTAACTTCATGAGCAAGTCTAAACAATCTGAAGTTTTCAGGAACGCTGTGTTTCTAAAGAGCAACAAAATTATTTTGGTGCCTTGGTTATGATAAGAGCTAACATTTAGGCTTGTAGCTTCTAATTATTGTTTTAATGATTTATTTTTTTCCCTAAACATTCAATTTTTCAGATATAAAAAGGGGAAAAATTCGGAAAACTACTTAGCTATATACCACTAGCAAAGGTGGACTCAGCAATTTGCATGACTGCTGTTTCAGACATATCACCATAACACGGTGTCTGTCAAATTTTACATATATTAGTTCCTGGCATCAGAAAAGCGAAAATCATTATTACCATAAAACTGGCACTTTTTAAAGTCTAAGCACAGAACTTTACATTTAGCTGTGCAGCTAGTGGAAGAAATAGCTGTACTATAAGTAAATAGGGAGGTGGTTTTATACAAGTCTTGCCTAAAATCCTGTCTTATATATGAACAGCTCACCAAGGTCTACCTAGTTCCTGCCTCCAACAGCATCCAGTGGTCAATGCCCATCAGAGCACATCTCTGGGCAAAGGAATAGTGCTCCTTCCTTAATGTGCTTTCCCTATATTCAACAATTATCAAGTCACGGACTGTCTCTGCTAAAAGTAGCAATTGGTATCAAAGAGCACTTTTTCTTCCCTAAATTTTTCCAGTCAATTTTTGACGTGGCATCTTGTAGTATTGAGCTCTCCAGGCTGACCAAATGTTACATAAAAGAAGAACAAGGTGACTTGTTCATGGAGGTTTTTTGTTATTTTTTCCACAAATTTTTGTCCTATAAATATTACTGAGTGTTTCCAGTTCTTGAAACTGAAAAGCTAGTAGACAATCACGCCAAACTCAGTTTCTCTGTTACAATCATATTTTCTAAATCTCCATCCTTTCTACTTTTAACCATCTCTCTTCTCAAGGGCTGAGGAGTCCTAAACTGAAAAGTCAGTCTTTCTGTTCAGTCATACCCACTGTTTATCTCCATTTTCCAGCTCCACTACAGACTTTAGAGATGGTAGGACTAGAACCAACTTCAGACAGTGTTCAAAATGTTAGCACACTAGGGATTTTTATATATGTATGTCACTGTTATTTGTATTATGCTAAATTCCTTTCCTAATAACACCTAACATTTGATTTGCCTTTTTTTGACTGTTACTGAGCTATGAACAGACATTTTCATAGAACTATCAATCATAACTCCAAAATCTCATTTGTTCATTTCCATGTGATAATAATCAGCTAGAAATCCATCATTACGTATGTAAAGTTGGACTTGTTTATTTCCCACGTGCACCACTTCATGTTTATCTAGATTGCATTTCATCTGCTGTTTTACTGCAGTTACTTAACATGGTGATATCTTCCTTCACTTCATCATAGTCAGCCTTTGTTCCCCTTACCTTGAAAAACGGTGTCATCAGTAAATCCTGTCTGCTCGTACACACCCACCTTTTCAGTACTAATGAAAATGTTGAACAACCCAGACAGGTGTGACTCTGCTGGTGACCTCCTTCCTCTCTCAAGAGAAACTTTTTATTCCTATCTTCTCTTTCCTGACTGACTTGATTCTGCTTGGAGACTACAATTCTGCCTTTATTTTTTCAGCTCTTTCCCTTACTCCTGTTTTCATTCTTTTGCTAAAATATCTTCAACAGCATCATGTAATATTCTATACTGATATCCAGATGACTTCTACAACAAAATCAATAACAGCTAAAATAGGTAACTTCTGGATAGGAGGGCTGGTACTGCTCACACAGGGATATGTAATAAACCTAATCCTTATTGTGTGTATTTCTGGATAGCTATATGGGGGTAAGCAACAAAAAAAACACATATAAATCCTCAAAATATTTTATAACCATCAGACACATACAAAGGAAATCTCCATGTCAGAAGTAATGAGCCTAAAATGACGGGTGCAAACTGCAATACATCACCATGTTAAAGAACTGGGATAATTACTCAGTGAAGACCCATATGTTGTGCCACTTATTTTTCGTCCTTTAAATCCTTGCCAATTTCTTCAGAAGAGTTACACTCATAGTCAATCATATTTCATCTTTCCCCCTTTAGAATGTGAGCAATTCCATCTTCAACATCTAGTTATTAAAAACATTTTGAATCATTCTGCAGTAGTTTTCAAGAGTATGTAAATACTTATATATAATATGAATGACCATTTCATCATAATACATTGACAATATTAATCTACAACAAAATATATTTCCCTCCCTTTGGCTTTTACTTTGATATCCATGAGAGTCGCAATTGATATCAATTTACAGTAAGTACTGGGATAAAAATGGAGATTCTTTTTCCTATTCCCCTGCTCAAACTGACTCTAGCACCAAAATGAAGGTATCTGGGACTTCACAGCCAATAATTGTTACCTGCAAGCCAGGGCAGAGGAAATAAGGAAGGTTTGCCTCCTTGTAAAGTGGCGTTTTTATTAGCTGATATGTACTGCAGGTATTAAAGTGTTTCATGGGAAGATGTGATGTTCTATACTGCTGCTCCCATCTTCATGCCTTTCTTGTTTTGCCTTCCCATCCTTCTCAACTCTCTTGCAAGAAGAGTCAGAAGAAAGGGTACATTTTAGCTACAGTGTTATTCCCTCACCTCCAAGATTAGTAAAGCTCTAGACCTGTAAATTGTACTGTCCCCATATCTTAACTCTCACACCAGCACGTGGCATACCCTACACTGACATAAATACGCCTTGGGCCAGGATGACACACAACTTCCCTGTTCAGTGAGGAGACTTAAAAAAAAAAAAAAAAACCTCACAAAAAACCCCCACCAAAGAAACCAAAAAACAACCCAACCCAAAAAACCTACTTCCATCTGAATGTGAGAATACTATTTTTCATGTATTTTTAATAACTGTAAAAGATACTTTCAAAATGCATTGAATCTTTCGTGCTTTTTTTCACCCCATTGAGCACTTGAGGTTTTTAGTTATCATTGGCATTTTTGTATGTATATGAAGAGGCTTTGAATGTCATTTGTGAAGTACTTTCCATAATGTTTTCCTTATTCCACTATTATAGTCTCCTTTGCTTGCTATTCAAAAGTCATTAAAACCTGAAAGCACTGAACTAACTTGCATTTGACAGTTCATTTAAAATAATCTACTTTGACATCTTATATCACATCTCACATTTGTAGAGAAAAACACAAATTATGCATCCCAGCAATTTTATGAATTTTCCCGGGTGGTTTATCCACACCAGTAATTTTGTACACCTGAATGCATCCCCAAAAGAATATGTGAAAACATTTCAGCTTCTCAGCTCTTTTCTTGCTAATCTCTTAAATAGATTTTGCTGGCACTCGTTCATTGCTCCCTAAATATATGGGCATAAAGCTGGAGTCTGAATCACTACATACACTAAGAGTACAGATAATGCAGAAATTAAACACAAATATTCATATGGAGACCCAATCTCTGTTTCTCTGAGATAGAGATAGAACCAGTAGCAACATAATATGTATGTTTAATAGCTACATGGAATCTCAAATAATTATTTAAAGATTAACCTTTAAAAAAAGACATTAAAATTACTACAATTGAATTTGCAACATGGCTTACAAACACCTGACATGGCAGGAAAACCATAAATGAAATTTCCTTTTCTATTCGGAGACACAGCCTCAATCCTGTGAGTGAGTACAATTCATCTTTCACTTGAAATCTCCTTTTAAGTCTAGAATTAAAAGGAACAGATGAAAGAGCCTATCCCATCAACCTTTTCCCACCCTGTACATTAGATAGGCCACAGTAGGTAAACTGAAAGAAGTAGTATTTCATCCAATTAATTTCACAGCATGAATATTAGAAAGTGGGTCATAGTAGCTGAGTAGTAATTCTGCATTCACTTAATTTTAATGAAAAAATAACAAGAATTGACACAGTTCAGTACTTCACAATATGACTGACATCCAAACATACTGTATATGTCTTCTTTTATTAAAAATATGGGTTAATTGCTAACAAAGTATCATTGTATTTCTGCTAGGTGACAGTCCCACATTGGCAAGATTGTGTGTGACCACTAATTATATG
This sequence comes from Ptilonorhynchus violaceus, assembly GCA_013397565.1. NCBI lineage: Eukaryota > Metazoa > Chordata > Aves > Passeriformes > Ptilonorhynchidae > Ptilonorhynchus > Ptilonorhynchus violaceus. The sequence continues at coordinate 1,421,587 of VZRJ01012175.1, read as the reverse complement.
TTGATAAACCATGTTACAAGCTTCTGTTAAAATATTGTAAAGAATTCTTGGTAAAGGTATTCAAGGGATTCTTCTTGCTATTGTAAAAGCTACAGAACATTTTTTCTGACATTACAGGTAACTTACATTATCATGCTGGTGTACTAAAATAGTCAGGATCCATCAATAAGGAGGGGAAGCACTCTGCAATGATGGGAAAATGAAAGATAACAGACATGAACTGAAAAGAAAGAGGTTTGGACTGGATACAAGAAAAAGCTTTGCCCCCATGAGGACAGTCAAGCTGTGGAGAAGGTTTTTGACAAGAGTGTGCAAACTCAGCCTGGAGATTTCCAAGAAGTGACTGGAAGGCTTGTCTGAGCTGGTGGCTGACCCTGTTTTGACCAGTGATCTCCCAAGGCTGTTCCAACCTGAATTATTCCAGAGTCCTGTGACTGTCCACTGTGCCTACAAGCAGGTGAAGTCATCAGGCTCCCACCTGGAATATAATCTTGGTTCCTTACTAAAAACAACCCAGTTCCTGGGTGCCCAGCAGTGCTGGCACACGTGTCTGTGTGTACACAAACACACACACAACACCTCTTCTTTAATGACTCCTGATGCAACCAGAATATCTTCAAAAACATGGTGGTAACTGAGCACCATGTTCTGATTTATGTTACACATGTATTAAAGTACATAGGATTTAATATGAAAAAAATTGTCTATAAATGTCTTGTCACTTTACTGTGTTTTGATATTTTCCAGGGTGGGGGAAGAATTTGAATATTAAGATGACAAGAATAATGCATCAATATATTTTGGAAGGAGATTTCCTTTCATATGGTCACTTCACACGGATATGGTGGACCGAAAGAATACAAGGATAAGACTTTTAAGCTGTATTATGGAACATTTTAAACCATGCCCAATCTTCCCCACCTTTAACCAAAGTAATTAGGTAGCTTAGTCTGCAGACTGGAATCAGTTACCTGACTGTGGGAAATGTGTCAGAGTAGCATTAATTAACAGGAACCATGGTGAAACACATTCTGAATAATCAGATTGGCAATAAAATATATATTTTAAAACTATGTAGAATATGTATTAGTGACAATTTTAGAAATAGATACATACAAGTAACTGATGGTCTGTTCTCACGTTTTTCACAGATCTCTTTTCCATATCCAACTGTTTCCTGCTTTTGGCTTGAGTGACCAAGATTACTTTTTTACTACGTGGCACTTCACTGCTACCTTCTCTGAATCTTTTTTTTTAATACCCTTCCACTACATCATGCTGCCTCCACGGTTGACAAGTGTTCAGACAGAAGAACTTTCTCTGTTGTTTCCCAGTCCTTCTTTAGCCCTCACTGCATTAACAAGGAAGCAAGAGTAGAAAGCACTTTCTCCATTGGTACATTCAATTACGTCTGGCAACTCCCCAGTTTGATTTAATTTCACCACTGTGTTCTATAAAAACAGAGAATGAGATCTTTATTGTAGTTTCCTCTTGGTTTCAGAGTCTATCAGGAAATTTCAGCTAATAAAGTTGTGATTTAAATGAAAAGCTCAGGAAACTTCTCAAACACAAGTTCTCGAAAGTGTCCCACTGAGTCATGCTGTAAAATCTCAGCTCCCTTGGAAGTCAGTCTTGGTATAAACCGATGGAAACTTGCCTGGGGAAAAAGGACTCTCATGTTTAGTGAGGCTCTTCATTCCAGACAGTGGATTTCAACATGGGTACAAAGACCTGAACTTCTGTTGGATTCTTCTCATCCACAAGTCTTCCTCATTGCTGACTCTGTTCCTTAAAAATTAAAGCCAGGTGAAGGCTGGGAGAATATTTATTTGTCATGTAGGATACATTGAAACACGTTAGCTTGTTTATGAACTTCCAACAGTTCCTTGTCACATGGCTGACTTGCAGAAGATAAACTCAGCATGAAATTATTTTAATTCCAACATAATTCAACCTCTAGATGTGGAGAATGCTACAAGACATCTATGACCCTGTATAGTAGTGATTCGTTCAGTGACCTGACAAGAGTGGCTCAGAGTATCAGAACATTGATATTTGAACAGGGCACTTGATCAACTCATTCAGTATTAATTCTGAGACCTGTACTAAGAAGTGATGTGTATTTTTCTCCGAGCTCTCTGTCAAAAGTGATTTTTATATCATTAAAAAGGGCAATATTTGGTAGAGTCAACATGAATTTCTTCATTCTTGCATTTTGTGTTAATTTTTTCATATACCATTTAATCTAAGCAAAGAGCTTCTCGAGGAATAGAAAATGAATAACCAAAAATAAGGAGAATAAAGGTAACATCACTGCATGTGAAAGAAAAAAAAACATAAAATAAGGAGAAGCAAAGAAATGAGAGAAAGAAGAAGAAGAAAATATAATTTTAAATTATGGAGGTGACATATCATATATTTGTCCATGTATTCTCCTCCAATCAGCATCTATTCTCCAAATGGAAAACTGTGTGCATCTATTGTTTTATTTAATACAAGTATGTGACAACATATAGATTGGGTATTTTGGCAATATTATCTATTATGCATTTGTAAGAGACCAGTTACTATTTTTCTTAATCTGACAAGAATTCCTGTTAAACTGCTTGTGCACTGCATGAAGAAAAGTAATTGTAGTTCAATATTAAAAAAATTGGTTTCAAATTACAATAAATCCCCTAAAATTTCAAATTCCCAGCAAGAGGAGACTTACTCCTTGTCATGTGCCCTCTACATTAGAAGCAACCTAATGTGTGTTTTTCTGCAAGGCTGTTCACTATCAGATCATTGTCTATTTCCCTCTAGAATTTACTTGAAATTGTGCTATAAAGTTATGACAATCTGTCATATGAGAAATAAAACAAGAAGTATTTTGAAATTATATCTGACTTTCTTGTAACCAATCAGTTTATCTATTTGTTCTAAGTAATAATTCCTTGATTATGAGATAAGCTTCTCTATGCCAGTCCCTGGCACAAAAATCATAGGTCTTCTTTTGCAGTGACAAAATACAGTAATATCCATTCATCATCCTGTTTCTCCTCGAGCTGGCCTTATGTTACAGCTGTGTAGCTTCAATAGTAAAAATCCCAATCCCCAGCTTTTAATTTTTTTTTTTTTAAAAACGTCTCTATTCCTTATTACTGCAAGTAAGACAGCATAAAATTTATTATTCTGAATTCATATAAAATTCAGATAAACTCACTAATAAAATTGTTTTCTGAGGAATCCATTTAGAAGCACATTTTCTTGCACACTTACCTGAAAGCAGAGTAGTTGCCTGAGCTACTGATGTGTTTTGATATAAAAGTATTAAAAAGATAGAGTGACTACAGTGACTTCTGAGGAAGACTCAGTGGCTGTCTGACATGTTTGAATTGCACTGTGAGCACTAAAAAGTCTCCCTGAGTGGCACATGGGAGGTTAATTCATGTCACCAGACATGTCATCACACAGAGCTGAATCCTTTAGTCAATGTCCTTTTTACTTCGCTTTTCTCTCAGAAAGTAAATGTATTATTCCTGGAGCTCCTTTCTCCTCTCCTCTCGCCTTTGGGCTACAGCTCTAACTCTCATGTTAGTTTTCGAGTTCTCAGGCTGCTCACTCTAAATTTTATCAGCCAGTGAGCACGTGCCTCAAATATTGCTATTAGGATACAAGTTGTAGGACTTCCATCTTTTATTCCCTCTCCTCTCTGTTACTTCATTTCTTTAACTTCACAGATGTGTTTAGTAAAAGCCTCTCAGATGTTTATCTAGCAATTTCCCTCTCAGTTAACTAGTAATCCCCACAATGCATGTGTTTGCTCTGCTCTTTGTCCCCTAAGTTCAGAGAGTAGGGCTCCATAATACCAGGAATCTGCCCTTCCTTTCAATGCATGCCACGTTAAAGACTTGGACATGGCAAGAACAGAAAATTTACTCAGCCCATAATAAGAATTAAATATTACTCGATGGACTTTATGCAGCTGTATAAATGTCAGTCTCACAAAGCTATTAATAACAGCTCAGCAAAAGCAGCATTCAGTACCCCAAAAACAATACTCAAAACCCAAAACTATTAGAGAAAAAGAGCACTTGAGTGATAAAAAAATGGCAAGTTTTCTGTAGGGAAAGCCATCCATCTCCTTTCCATTATCAGCATGTAAACTGGGATCACTGCTCCATTATTAACATGAGAATTTAAAATTTGATGGTTCACTTGTGCAATATAATTTTCAGATATCAGTAAGTAATTTGGCATTTCTTATCCTTAGGTAAGGATGCTCACTGCTACAGCAAACAACTACACTGAATTATAGCCCTAACATGGAAATTACATCTGAACCATGCTGGTGCAATGACTTCTGTATGTGCAAATTAAAGAGGCTTTTAATAATAGAGAAATAAAATCTTTCATGCAGAAGTCTGTGTAATAAACAGTATCAAAAGCACAGCAATAATAATATGTATATTTTTACTATGCTTGCAACATTGGATGATAACTACATCTATAATTCACAAAGCGTGTAAAAATGCAGGAGCAATAAAACACTAACATCAGCATGCTGAGTCATTAATCAGAAGATAAGTTCAATTTATGAGTAGCAATTAATTGTAAAGGACTGTGATCTCTGTTGGTCCAACAATAATTCCAGGGGTAAGTTCCTGAATGTTTTTAGACTCCAAAGAACACCAAATATTTTTAAAAACAAGTATGGAAAGCATTAAATTTCTACATTCCGTTTCACTTCAGTGAGCCAGTCTTGGTTTTATAAATATCACAGACCTCTGATAATTCATGTGAGAAATCATGAGTAATTCTGAGAAGATCTAAACATTTTCGAGTTTGGCATGGAGTGTAGGAGAAAAACTAAAAAGCATGACAGCAAAAAATGAAACATTTTTGCGGGAGTAAAATACCTCTATGTAAAACTATGCAAATGCTATTTGCATGTGCTATAAATTAGGGAATTGGGATATGCTTGTAAAGTTGGAATACGAAGGTTTACTTTCATGCTTCTGAAATGGGTAGATTGACATTTGAATTTCAAGCAGTATGTAAGATGAAGTACTTCCCATGTATTCTTTCTCAATTTAAATTTAAATTAGCTCAATTAAACAGTTTTAAATTAGTTATGTTAGTTCTAATTATTATAAACCCCATTTTTCCATACCTTTTCTGAAGTCATTCCCTGGAGCAAGTCTTGATATGACCAGACATGCCTAAACCTATTTTTGTGTATACTCTTTTACAATCTTAAAACACCAGTATGATTTAAAAAACTGCAACACAAAACAGAATTCAAAATGTCATTTGAAAATGAAATATTCTGATTATCTTTTCTAACTACCATGCAGAAAAAAATCCCACCAAATTATTTCTTTGCCAAATACATATAGTCAAACAGGAAACCTTGGTCCTTACTTCTGCAGTGTTCTGTTCGCCTGTCCTGTGCCAAGGATTTCACAATTTTTTTGTTATGGTATTTTGTAACAGAAAATGCCAAGAAGCTTTCAAAATAGATTATTTCAAGCTCAAAATTATTTTATTATAATAAATAATTTGGCCTTCTGCAAAACTAGGATATCATACATGGTTTTATGGTGTTGGTGTTTTTTTTTTTATTTAAATAGCAATTATAAATTGAAATTCAACATTTAGGAAATGTCAGCAAAATAATTCTATGCAAAACCTTAATTTCTTCTTATTCTTTTCTTCTCTATATGTAAAGTTTATTCACATGGTAGAATATCTCTTCCAGTGCATAGGCTGAAGATTGATCACAATACCTGGCTGCAATATTTCATTTTGTTGTCTTCTTTAAAACTGTGAGCCATTGTTTTATTTAAAGCAAAGCCTGGTAATAAATTGGTCTCTCTGGCAGTCCCTATGTTGTTCCCTTAAACTACATTCTTAAGCAACCTTTTTAATTTTATTAATCCCCAGAAGGGAAGAAAAGTAGTCTCAAGAAGAAATAGTTTGCAATTTAATCTAACACTCCTTCACTACATACACATTCCGGGACAAAAATAGAATAAGGCAATTCAGGATTGTCCTCAGAGCCTGACAGCTGAAGAAGCTTGGGGATCTGAGAAAAGTGAAAAGAATTGCAGTATCCCATCCCAGAGCAAGTGGTGTCAAGGTTCCTTCACAATGTTGGTACTATTTCTCATGTAGCATACAGATTTTCCTGGCTCAATAGAAAATAAGAATGCATTTTGTAGCCTGGAGTGTGTAGCTAGATAATTTGCTAAGGAGTCTCATCAGCATCTAGATGAGAAAACAAAGGACTCAATAAATTTGATCCCAAATCAGACACTCACCAGCGTCATTACTGTTTCCTTCTGCAGCCAGTGGTAAGACACAGGTAATGAATAACTCAGCCCACTTCCACCCCGGCTGCAAGGGAGCCCTCACTCAGGTGTCCCCACTTAAGCTGGAATGAATTCAGACCTTCATAACTACTCCCTCATTTATTTCCTTGGGCTTTACACAGTTGAGCTTTTGTCTCCTGAGACTGGTTAGATTTCAGGCACTCTGCCCAGAGTTAAAGCTTCAGGCATAACTCTCTCTCCTCTTCTGGAGAGCTGATGCTCTCGCCCAGCTGCTGAAGCTTGTGACTCATGATTCAAGCTTTGCAGCAGACTCACTCCAGCAGTCCCTTCTGAGAGCAGGCAAGGGTGCTGAAGACTCACAAAGGCTTTCAAAATTCCTCATTTCTCAGAGCATCATGTTCAAACGATGCCATGAAGTATATCAGCTATGGGATATGTCTTGCTAACTTTGGGAAATGCCAGTGAATCCCTAATACTTCCACTCTCTGCACTAGTACTACAAGCCTTCTGCATAATTTGGAGCTGCTGCCAGAACAGGTTAGAAAAAGTATTTATATATATATATATATAATCTTTAGGCCTCTTATTAGCTTGACAATGAAACAGGTCTCACATTTAAAATCTGATGAAGACTACTATGCTACAACGAAATTAGGGGGGCTAGTAGTACATCCTCAGCCTGACGTCAGCTTCAGGCAAACACCAAAGGCCTTTATCCTAGGCTTTGGTTTTCCTGGAAAGAAAAACAGGAATATGCAGAATAGAGCACAGCCACAGCACACTTTTTCTTGACCCTCCACTTGGATAATCATAGGACAAATAAGTGCAAGATAAACAACAGCGCATCCACTGTTTAGTCTGGAGGCAGCCCAGTGGTCAGAAGAGAATTAACAGATACCAAGCACAGGATTTATCTGACCAAAGGTAAATCCATGTTCTTTAGTTTAGTAGAGGGAGAGAACAGACAATTATAGAGGGCAACCCCAAAAATGCACATAGAATGCATCAACTTTACTCTGAAATGCCTCTGTATTGACTACAAATTATTTAGAGCTTAAGTGATCAGTTCAGATGCAAGTATCTACAACATTAAGCATAGGTGTCTGTGATGCTGGTTAGAGGGATGAGGACCATGAAATGTCAGCACAGACTGAAAATCTGCACATTTGACAGGTCCAAACAATTTCTTGCAGCCTTGCACTGTGCTACAAAACACAGTGAGATTTCTTGGTTAAGATGTTGCTCGAAAATGTTATTTTTTTTTTTACAAATATTATTTTAACGTTGCCACAGTACACTATACTCTCAAAGTATGTGAACTTCATAATTTTCTCTGTGTAAAATACCATTTCTTCCCTTACACAGATGAAGAGTATTGGGGCCTGCCATCCATAATACCAAGAATTTCCACCAATACTGTACAGATAAACTGAGACATGGCAAGTCTAATTATTAAAGAAAATTTCACACCTTAATCTTATTTTATGCTGAAAAATGTGATTATATGTAATTCTAATGGCAAATGCTCAGACCTGCTGGAAAACACAGTCATCAAATTAGGTAAGTCATGAAATGATATCTGGACTATTAATGTCTGTGAGTTTGCAGTTTGTTTGAAGTCTCTTGTGTAGCAGCACTTGGGAAACCTGTGGCAGATGCATGGATGGGCTCCAGTTCTCTGTGGCTGCACAGGAAACAAGACAGGCAACATAAACCCAGCAGTTCTTTGTTATATCACCCTGACTGCAGTTTGGGAGCATTATGCACTCAAACACGGGGATATTGGAGAAAAAGATACTGTTCCATAAGCCATAAATCCAACAAAACACAATCCTCTCTTCTCTTACATTCTCCCAACATGATATTCCCAGGTCTTTATGAAATAGCCTCTGAAATAATTTCAGCGGTGACTTCATTTCTACTCCAGTCCATCTACACCCTTCTCTACATAGCCCAATTCTCATATCAATGTCTCATCTCCAAATTCTCTTTTTCTGTTACATCCCCAAAAAACTGGCAAATAGATTCCCAGACTAGGGAAGAAAGGGAAGAAAGAAAAAGGAAAGAAAATGATAGAAGAGTGGCAGAATTTATTAACTTGCAGATGTACACTACCATCAGATAAGCTAAATCTTACACAGAATATCACAGTGCACAGTAGCAGGGGTGCAACAGGAGTTCTGATGGTTATGGACTCAGAGCTGATAGCGTGAAATATTATCTCATGTCACACTAAACAGGATAATAATATGAATTTAAGACGTTATGAGCACAAATGTACTCAACTAACACAACATATTCTCGTTATTTTCCTAATTCCTTAATACAGCTATCCTCTGACTTGTCCACATCAATTTCACTAGACAGCCTCTTCCATTCAGCACCTCCCTCCTGGAAATTTATTTGGCATCACCTTAAGAACAAAAAAGGTTGGGTAATCTTCCCGATCACTTTAGCAAAGTCCCACTCCTCTTCTTCAGTAGCAATGATCATAGGATTGGCAAGACTTTCTAATCTAAAAACACTGAAAGACATATATCAAATACAAGATCAGCTGCTGAACATGAGAATTCATGGGCATATACAAATGGAATACATTTGAAACAACTTTTCTAAGAACTGACAAGAAGATATCAAGCAAGCCCCATTGCCAGTTTTAAGTTCTTGCTCCAATATGTTAAGAATTTATTAACAAGGGTAAAAGTGTCCTTTTATCTGACCTTTTTTTTTGGAAAACAAACAAATAAACAAAAAATCACACACATTCCAACAACCTTGAGCCACTTCTCCTACAATAAACAAACACATGAATTTGGTTTACCTGGAAGCATGGAAAATTGCAAACCCAAATGATTAAGCTAGTCAAATGGTAGGTCCTAATAATTGGAGCTATCAATAATGGGGTCAAGCTCACTGCTCTATCACTACTGAAGAATAAAATAAACTTTCCAAGTGATGGAGAACTTTAGTGTATGGTTGGAACTGAACAGAAAAAAAAGGAGTTAAAAGATATTTGCAGAAGTATAAAAAATCATGCTACTCCTGCATATTTTACTTACATAAACAGGCTAAAAAAAAAATGTTTCTGTAGACAAATGTGAGATAAAGCAAACATAAAGAAATACACACAAGGTAGGAATGAAGAATTCTACTGTGAACATGCAGCAAACCAGTCTTTTACAGCTGGGGAATGAAACTTATATGAGGCTGAATGGAGACATACCAAAGATTAAAATAGGAAGCAAGACAAAGGCTTCAATTGAAGACAACTCAGACCACTTAACTCCTCACTTTGACAGAAGTCAATTCACTTGCAAGTTTTAATGGTGACTGCCAGTGTCCCATGGCCCTTGAGGGGAATTTGTTAGTTTGTTACTATAGTATTAAAATATTGCTTATGCTTTGTTATTTACATGAATGTTTACGTCAGCAACTATCAGAATAAGGATTTTACACAATTGGCCCAGGATGGAGCAGTTTTACTCTAGATCTTCCTTCAGATTCAAAACCCACGGAGAAAATGTGCTTTTAAGCTTATTACTGTAGTCATATATATCATACATGCTTTTAGTCTTTTTTTAGAAAAGAGGATAGTCTGGTTGGTTTATTTCTAGTATCACCATTGTGTCAGTGTTTCTGAATTAGCCAGGTAGACTGCTCTGCAAATGCTGATCAAGGCATTTCAGTTATTTCTTACAAGGTGACTACAACACGGATCGAGAGGAATTTCCGCAGTAATAGAAAGGTTAAATATTTTGAACTAGAGCCACAAAGCCAGGCTTGACAATGACTGAATACCTTCATAAGCTACAACTGACCTCAGACCATCCTTTTCTCACTGTACCTAGTTCCTTTGAAATACTGGATGATGCAGACTTTCCTGCTCTAAAGCACACACAACTTGTAACGTTTAAAAAACCTTCTGCACAGCCTTTCAAAAGCCATAGGAGACAAAATCCCTTAATAATAGAATATTTCTGTGTGGAAAAAAAAAAAAATCAGGTATTAGAAACAAATTTCATTTACAAGCTATATTATAACTTCAAAAATGTCTGCAATAGGACAAAACACCATAGAGTCTTGCAAGAAAAGCAGCACTGTGAAATAAAGACAGCAGACAGTGAAAGAACAGAGGCTGCAATGCAAAGTCAGGGTGCCAGGCTGGCTTTAAATAAGCTAGCTCAGGTCCCAGAAGTAATCTAGCCATGACAGCAGGGAGCTCAATTTGGGTAAGCTGTCTGAATGCTGGAAGGAGCTGAACCTAAGTTAACATTTTGACCTCTCCATGTAGCAAGCACTTTCAAGGACAGAGAAATTTCATTTAAAAAAAAAAAGTGCTTTAAAGGGATGGAAAATAAACCAGCTAGGCAGTAATCATTATCCTTTTCCCAGCCCTAAATTTCATGCATTTTAGTTCAAAATCAGAATTGTCTGTATATTTTGCAAATTTTAAATTAAATTCACACAACAGTTGTGGTCAGTATATCAGATTGCCATGATTAACTTATGAGACCAACCAAAACTATGCTCTTCATCCCAAGTTTTAAAACAAAGCTATTGTCTAAGAAGCTTTTACTTCTGCAACAGCTCCTACTTAAAACCAGAAACCCTCCATGAGAGCAGTTTCAGAACCAGGCCACCAAAGAGCTGAAATTTAAAACCAGATGTGACCTTCTTTGTGCAAGGTGGATGAAGTAAACCTGACGTCTCCAGCAAAGCAAATCACAGCTATTTCAGGTTGTAAATCGTAAACAGACTAAAAACTGAAGGCTAAAATGCTGCTATGGTTAAACAACTGATAAAAGCAAATGAAATTGTAAAACATAGGAAATAAACCAATAGGAAGGAAAATAATGAATTCACGTAGAAGTTAGGAGAGACCAGATTTAAGAAACAACTGAATATATGCAACCAAGAGGTATTTAAGTGTTTACTTAACCTACTCTAAACTCTTTTCCAATCTTACTCAGTAGAAGACACAGTTGTGAACATTCACAGGGGCTCTAATCAAATCTGCCAACTCCAATTCTGACTTAGTACAATGCCCAATCCCGGTTTAACAGCCAGACAAAGTCCAGCTGATCAGCTCCTGTTCACAAGCAAAGACGTACTTAAGAGAAGATGGAAACTGATGAACAGAAATGGTCATGGGCACCACATCCTTCAAAAACACAACGACTGTTTGTGTGTTACAGGTCAAACAAGCAAAGAGGTCTAAGTGTGCGTCAAATTTCAAGTATTGACCTGTCCTAAGCACTTTAGGTAGCATACATTCAAAAAAGTCATACTTAACAAGTACTTTCAAAAAGTGCAAGAGATCAGTTCTGTGCTAGGTCAGTGCCATGACCTTTGGTGAGCGTTAGTGAGTAAAACAAAGCATGTTTTCTGAAATGGTATTACACATGAACAGAACATTTAAATTTTCACCTCCATTTTTAAGTGCCAGATGGACATAAAGAGAACTGGAAATTGTTTAATTTTACTGTGAGTACTGTAAGTGAATACAGTCCTGAAGGGCATAACTGATCCATTTTGCAAAGACAGAAAGAAAGAAAGAAAACACAAACAAAAAAATAAGCATCCTTTTGTTGCTTACCATTAACTACCTTTTTATTTTCATATATTAAAAATGTGACCTTGGTGGTCGCCTCTGTGTCAAAATTAAGTAGGCTTAAAACCTCAGTCATTTATGATCTGATTTAAAAAACAAGTTCTAAATAACATCATTAAATTTTACCCTTAGGGTAACGTTGAGGAGAGAAAGGAAAAAAAACAAACCACCACACAAAGAAAAAACACACCCAAAATGTAATTAAAGCAATGTCTAAACACAGAAACTTAACAGCAAATGGTGAACCAGATGTGCTTCCCAGCACTTTTAAGGGTTCTTTTATCTTCATGGTAGCCTGTAACAATGCCTTGAGCAAAACACATTTGGAAAGGGTAGGTGTTTCTTTGTTTTCATGTAACAGAGGAAGGAGAACTGACTGGTTTAGTAATAGCTAATACATAAAATGCACATAACAACAACAATATTCTAATATATAGAATACTTGGCATATTATTTTGACCATTGGTATACAATTATTAGTGTAGGAAAAATATTGAATATGTATTAACAAAAATAGAAACTCACAGTACCTGCAGCCTTATACTGCTTAATTCATGAAATATGAAAGATCTCCTCTGAATAGGGGCCATATACAAGTTTTCTTCTGGGTCAAAAATAATATGCGGAGATTATTGAACCTCTACTTTTAGGGAAAAGGATTTTTATAAACATTTATAAAATGCTATAAAAATGGTTGGAATAAAGAAGATGCAGCAACTAGTGTAGTTACACAGTGCTGTACTGAGAACACCATCACCAACAGAGTATAAATACTTAGAATAAGGTTAATGTCAATCTAACTCAACAATTCAGGTTGAGAATTAAGATTAAAATAAGACTTGCTTATTTCACCAATTTCACTTTGATTTAAAATTCAGATTAGCCAAAAGGGAGTAATTTCCTCTTTCATTTATGCAAAAATAAGGTGGCAGACTGACAAAAGGATATTTTTTTCTGCATATGCAGATACAGGTGCATATAAATCACCCTTTGTCAGGGCAGGAATTCTGCAAATATGTTCAACACTTATTAAAATATCTAATAAAGCATCTCTAGACACTCTATTTCACAGCACTGAAAATAAATTAGCAAGTGTAGATATACCTACTGTAACCCCTTGAGTAGTCATAAGTGAAAACACCCTTGTAAGTTGTTACATTCTTTCACTGATATGACTGAAATTAGTTTTATAATTGATGTTAAAGACATGAAATTGCTTTGAAGCATTAACAGATTGATCACCTAAATAAATATTAGATTCAATAGAGACTGTGTCATTTTCTGCTCTACTTTTCTAACTGAAAATTATTCTCAGGATAATTGATAAATTATGTAAAGAAACGTTTATTCTTGTTAATTTTAAGACAGGTAGAACAACTTCTAGGGAAAATTCTATTTATATCATCTCCAAATATATACAGAGCATTTATGCCAGTTTCTCCATTAACCACATGAAACACGATCTTTTATAGAAGAATTTGAGCAAATGTATTATTCTTAGATTATAGCATGCAAATGCCTATACAGTAACCTTGCCATCAAATTTGAAGTGGTGCAGAGCTAGGAAAGCTTTGCAACCTAAGTTTATAATGCATATGAAAGACTGGCATAATCAGGTTTTGCGTTTCTCATAACCGACATATTTTTGTCTCCAAGAAGCTAAGAGCTTCAAGTAAAAGCAGTCATGAAACAAGGGACATCTATCAAAAATTTTATCAATAAAAACTTTACAACCTGCTCTACACATTTACAAAATCTTTAGCTGTGGCCACTTGAGTCCATATAGAAAAACAGATTACATCTTTATCATACATACTCAAACTTTTTCATATCACCATGACTGTCATCGAAACTTTTTTCTTCTTGTTTATCTTAAAACTTATGTTAGTGGACAGCTTTCCCAAATCCTTACTTTTGAGATCAGTTTTGGTGAATGCTCTGTCAGTGCATCCAAAACAAGCAGAATATCTGTATATTTGGAGGAAAATCACAAGCACTGACTTCTCAAGGAAAAAAAGAATGGATGAAACGCTTCTGAAATTACATCCTTGAAAAGTTAGAGAAAAGAAAGAGAAACAAAGCAAAGTTCCTTCCTACACACACAGAAACAGCTTATAAAGGCACCTACCTACAGGCACAATGACAGCAGCTGTAGCATCTCACCTCTATCAGTCATAATCTAGAACAGTGCCACTTTCTATTAACCAAGCGATAGAGGAACTAAAATTACTTCGACTGGTCTACGCAAGTCACTCCGTTTGCTCCAGTGCATTTTGATGACTTCATTAGGAAGACTGTGCAGCACATGTGGTTTTCCAGCCAGGTTCATCACAAAGGCCACATCATCAAAGCACAAGAGTTGTGTCTTCTACAGCTAGATTAAAAATAGGGATTTCTTCATTAAGTGTCTTGCAGCTGACTGTGCCTCTTGGTTCGTCTCCATCTATTCAGACAATTAAATAAAGCGTCATGCTTTATTTATTCCTTTTTAAAGGCTAATAAAGAAGCTGTGAATTGAAGTACAGCTGGCAATCTTTTTATTTATTAAGACCTCAGTGTACACAGTGACAATCTTTGGAAGGCAAGGCACGTGCTGGGATTTTTTTTTCCCCCTTTTAATATATGTCCTCTTTGCAGACACAACATTTCTACTAATAAGAATTAGAATCCTTTGTCATCCTCTCAAGCAGGGAGAGGAGTCAGAAAAAAATAATCCCAAAAAGCCAAAACAATTAAAAAATCAAATAAAAACTAAAATTACCACCCAATGGAAAACCTAAGGTTACACAAAAAGCCACAAATGTGAACAATCTGAGTATTTTGAAAAAAATGGGTAAATGACAAAACTGTAAAAATCAGATGGCATATAATCTGATTGAATGAGAAAGTATTTAAAATTTTGTCACCGTATTCCAAAATTAATAAAAAAATAGATATTTACTTTTACTTCTATCAGCAGGGATGGATGACAAGAAAAATCATATTATCATTATGTAGATATATTAACTGAAAACATTACATGAGATTTACTACACACTTTTCATTTTCTGATAACAAGAAATTATTATCTCTTGTGTTATTAAGTAATCTTGTTTGTACAGTCATAATGGAAATTATGCATGGTAATATCGTACCATGGAAACTTCATAACATTTCCTTGATAACAAATACATTGTATCACAACATAATGGGATCTAGCATTAGTTCATGAATATTAGGACATTTTAAAAATATCCTACGAGGATGACATGTTGCCCTGCACTCCAAAGACAGCTGAATGCTCCATGAGGCAAGATGACTTTCCAGTCTTAAGAGTTACTAACTGATAATTGTATGTCATTATGCATACTGACAAAGGCATATGCATGTGCATACAAAGAAAGCAGTGGTCAAACGAGGTGATCTCAGTTGGCAGTGCTTGCTTTCTGCAAAAGGTTTCCGTATGGCCTATGCACATTGCAGGGGTAAGAGAGAAGGAGGAGCCAGATGTGAACACAAACATGGTCTTGACAAGACCAGAGATGCCAGTTTTTCAATTTCTTAATTTTAATTTTATTTATCCAGTCTAAATAGAACCCCTTCTTTGAAGGGTCTAGTCAAAATGTGAGTGGTGTTTGATTTTGTTTATTTTTCTTTTTTCAGATCTGAATTGATGACTATTTTCTGTCTGTTTCAAGTTAATTGGATGTGCATGATAGAAGCACATCTTTCCACGTGTCCCTTGACCCCAGCAAGGCCTAAACTGTCTGTCTGCTCTCTCTGAATTTGACCTTGACTTCCACGATCTACAAACTTGGTGGCACTTACAAGTGGAAACAATACATAAATCATCACCCCTTGCTACACATCACTTACAGATGCATTTGTCACTGTTATATTAAATTAGGATCACAAAATGTAATTTATGGCCAAGAGTGACATTTCATAAAGCCTGTGAAAACAAAATTACCAGAGAACGTGCACCAAAACACAGTATTTCTTGCCACTACAGTCTGTCAACAGAACAGATCCTCCACGATTATGCTCTCTACGGCAGAAGTTATATGATGGAAAGTTAAGAACACGACAAGATGAATCTGGGAGCCTGGTTGGTGAGCTGGGTTTGAGCTGCCACTGTGCCCTTGACCTAGGGAAGGTTATCAACATAGTGGGATGCTTCAGCGAGCACAGCCAGCAGGGCAAGGGGTGATGGGTTCCCTCTATGAGTCTGTGCATGCAAAAAAAGGAAAAGAAGAAGAAGAGTGCATCTAGTGCAGACTAAATGACTTCCATGTGCCTTCCAATCCAATGACTTCCATAGCTCCAGGAGTATTCCTACAACTGAGCTACACACTCCCACTCTTATTTATATGTACGTCTTTAATAAAAAAATAGATAAGGCTGTCTTCATCTGGGCCCAGATTCAAGGAAATAAGTGGAATTTGCATGGAATTTGGGCACCTATTTTTAAAAATCTGACTCTCTTAAATCATACCATTCCTTCTTCAGAGTCAACATTACTCTGGGCTTTACAGCTCTGTAACTGAGAAGGTGCAGCTTTATCCAAGTTTTTGTTTGTTTTTTTCTGTCCTTTGTCTTATTTTCCCTGTGACCTAAAAATCCAGCTTTGAAAGGCTTACTGGCTCATCACAAAATAGTTATGAACATCATTTTACTTTCAAATAATACAAATTTGTAACAAAAACCCCCAAACCCTGGCATGTTTTTTTAATACGAGCTTAGCTGTTGGATCACTTCCTCAGAAAATGTGAAAACTACCCTCAAGTACCTCCCAACTGAAGGAATTTAAATCCATATCCATCACTCCTCAAGAAGTGGCAATAGAGCAGGGATCACTTAATTTTCTTAGCTCAATGAGTCTTCACTCTTCCTTCACATGTTCATGATCAGGGGCTTACATGAAGTTTAGGCATTCAATTCTCTTTGCCTCTCAGCCTGTGCCAAAAACCAACCAACAGATAAACTATGGATTGGTTGAGTTTGGCTGAACATTCCTTTTTTTAAATGTTATTCTCAGAAAAAGACCTGCATAATGACAAAACTAGCTAAATTCTTCACCTGAACTATTCAATGTCTTATTCAATCATTGACAGAAGTATTTTGAATATTTGATTGAAAATCCATTCAGGTACTTAAAAGGTAGAGAAGAATGTCTGAATGCACATTACAAGACCCTGATTTTCTTTATGAAGCAGCAAATTAAGGCTTTCCAGTGCTAGGAACTGTTTATTCAAGGTGCCTTCACAGGCTGCAGGGAAACGAGAAGAATACAGAATTTCTTATCAAAATGTATCAAACAGATAGAGAGATCCAAAGTATCACATTCAGAGAACCAACTCAGTAATGTTACAAGTAGGTCAAAACCACAAATCTTGTTTTCACTAGCCAAAGAGAAAAGGCACAAAGTCTTGAGTACTGAAAAGTTAACAGTGATTTAAAAAAACCAAAAAGATGATACCAAAAAAATTAGTTACTTAAGCAAGAGTTTTCAGATTCTAAAGAGATTGATTACACTGTAGCATATTAGAGACAGTGAAAAAAAGGCAATCTGAATTTATGGGAGTTTCATTATGAACAACTGTCTCCTGTTGAAAACAGGCAAGCAAGGTAGGATAGTGAATTTATTTCCTGTAGAGTTTCATTAATAAGCCAGGTAGTATTAGGGAAAAGGAAATTTAAAATATTACTTTCTGCCCCAGAAAAAGTCAAATCCTAAACAGTTTCTCTTCAAAATTTCAATAAGCTTCCATGATTGCCAAAGAAGGTTGTTTATTTTATGTTTTTTAAAACTTATTCTAGTGAAATGTTTATCAAATTTATGTTTCATTATGTATGTTATGCTTTATTATATATCTGCATCTCTTAAAGGAAACCTATTTTCTGGAGAAACAATTCACAGTACTTGTAAACCACAGAGGTCTAGAAGCTCCTATCAAAAATTTCTCCAAAATCTGAGTTCAAAGGTGATGTTTTCCTCATCCTCCTCTCCCTAAGATCTACAGAGAATTCTGTTACAAAAATCTATTAGAATTCAAAATTTGTTCTTGTTTGGTTTTGGCATTGTTGACAAATTTGTCACGTTTTTACAAGGCTTTCTTTGTCCAAGTATGTCTGTGAAGCTCAAGGATTGACTAGATACAACATATGTGGCATCTGTTCCAGTTCAGATGGAGGACCCTTCCACAATACCCACTGCTAAAGGGCCAGGTCCCAAATTGAGACAAATCCAGGAGGAATGCTCCTCTTGTCTTTATGAGCAGTCCACAAATTTGTATGCTTGCAGTTATTGCTGTTAAAAAGAAAAAAAAAAAAAAATCAGTTTAAATTATTAACATCTGTTGATGTATGTCAGATGTATAGTTCTGGGGGTTTTTTTTGACAATCTAATAACTGGTAACTTTAAAACACTTTACAGATTTAACTGAAAACACAGAGCTCAACGTCTGCATCTAAACATAACATGGTATTAGTTAATGTCATGTTTTCTTAGATCAGTGCACTTTAAAATCAGCTATCAAGTTTTTCAGCTTTTAAATATGCAGAGCAACTGGCAAGAACAAAACAAAAAAATCACATCTTTCCCAGATAATGTTCAATCCCTGATTAAATAAAGATGTGCCAAGGCAGAGATACTTTATGCCTCAGGAGACAGCTATAGTGGAATTGTGAGTGTATTTTATATGTGAATTAGAGGTAAGATGTAATGACATGAGATGAAAGGCTCAGCCATGATTTTAATAAAGGGGGGAGACAGTGCTTCCCTGTGGACCCCATATGCAAAAGAGTGAGACTCAACATGAATATGTGAAAAGATTCAGCAAAAACTACAACAAATGTTTCAAAGTTATAAGACCACCATTAAAATTCATCACATTTTACTGAAGCTGAGTATTCCAGATCTGAGGGTAAGCTCTAACACATTTCTGATAGCTTTAATTTCATATGACAAACTATGTCATCAGTAAGGCTGGAACAAATTTCAATTTTTGGGTAAGATGGAATTGGAGTAGTTGAAACCATAACATTTCATTTTTAATGGTTTTTTAATAACATGATCTAAAAATAATTCCATTTAATTTGTTATTTTAAATGCATGTTTCTTATTGAAATAAAATATCGCAATTTAGTAGTACTATGATGACAGGCATTTCAGCTGCTTAGTGCTTTTAGCAATCATCAGGAAAAGCTGTTACCTATTGCTCTATTGATTTTTTTTTTTTTTAAATGGCTACAGCACAATTCTAAAGAACTATTATTTCTTTTTTCCCCATTAAATTAAGGAAAAAGTTTGAGATTTTTCACAGGTCTCTCTCTTTCGGTGCATTGGAAAAAAAAAAAATTAAAAGAGAGACATGCCTTTGTAAGGAATAGACATGAAAAGAGCAAAATGAATGGGATGAACTGCTTAAAGGAAAAAAAAAATAATCCTGCTTTATTTGATCTTTTGTGATAATCACACTCCTGGCACCCTGCCAGCAAGGCTCAGCATGCTGATGTCTGGCCAAGTACAGTAATCTCTTGGTTCAAGTCTGAGGTCTGTGATGAAAATTACAAAGCAGGGACGAAAATCAAAATGCCACCTGTGATTTTATTCTGAAACTAATTTGGCGGAAAAAGTAATACAATGCAAACAGTCTTTTTAGTAGAGACTACAAAACTATGACTAGATTGAAACCAATGCAAGTAGATGGAGGTAGCTATCATGCAAATACATTTGGATCTGCAGGCATTCCTTTTAAAATGAGCAGTAGATGTCTTTGTGACAGGTAAATTGCTTTGAGATTATGTTTGAAGTCCGAGGTCAAACTTTTAAAATGATAATTTTAACTTATATCTTCCTTTATTCTGGAGTCTTTCTGCATTTGAAACCAACAAAACCAAGGGGAAAAAAAATAACAATTCATTTCCTTATTTTATTTTCTGTGAACCACCATTCAATACAGGTGAACAAATTCTTGAGGAAATCCTTTTCCCTTCGCTTTTCATTCAGTAGTCCATATTTAAGCTAGTTGCCCGGAGATAGAGGGAAGAGAATTGTATAGTCACAAAATTCTGCATGCACAATGTATTCAACTTAGAAATTCAGCCAATAAAGTCTTCTACACTATTATTCAGATTCAAAGCAGAGAAAAAACAACCAGTAAAAACCAACACGTCACTTTTTTTCCTATACAGTTATTGTGTTTTCCTAGAAGGTTGTACATCATTAGCAGTACTGATCAAAAATTGTTTGGATTTTTCCCTACAAATATTGAAAATTATTCAGAATTACTCAGAAGCTGATTTTACAGATTTATTCTTAAAAAAAAAACAAAAAACCAAAACAAACAATACAACAAAACATTTTGTTTCCTTTACGTTACTAGAACAAAAACCCACTGTTTCCTGAAGTGATACAAGTTTCCCATTTTACCAACACCTTCTCTATAAAGTAGGATAGTATCTTGCCATTTTTATACACACTTACTACTCCTCTCTGCACTAGTAAGAATTGCTATACACAAGCACCAGGACAATCCCTGATCTCTAGGGCCTCACCGAAACACTGCATTTCAGCATTTTCAAGTTGCTGCTGTTTTGCTCCTTCTTCAGGAAGGTTCTCTATAGATTTCCAATTCTCTTTGATATTCGAGTCTGTTTCTGCACTCTCTATCTTCCCTCCACCAACAGTGCTAATCAAAGGAATGCTTTAATAGCCACCTTAACCTTCTCATACTCATATTTTCACACCACCCCTTTTCTATGTTTTCCTTTGCAATCAAAAAAAGCAACTCATCGCAGCACAGATGATACAATTAAATTATTAATTTCTGCGTGTTACACATCCAGATACTCTCATAACTTTCTTAACTCCCCCCCCACACACACACGGTGTTTTAACACACAGAGAGAACTTCAGGTATATTCATGCACACACTCACATGGACAGCATAAAAACAATTCATGAAAAACCAAACATTTACGTTTAAATAAAAGGTACCTACCTGGAATGAGCTGACCCAGTGACTGATGGCATCTGGAAAGGCTGAATACAGCCACTACAGCCAAAAAAGGATAATGTTTCCATTTCATGATGTGTCCCTCCTTGCATTACACCAGCTCGGCAGCACTAAATGTCACCTGCAACACACAATGGAAATAAGAACAGAGAAATTAACGATAAATTAAGGTACTCCCAAATATTTTTGTCCAGAGTAATTCTGTGAAGAACGCTGGTTTCAATACAGCCTTAGCTATTAAAATAATGGTAAATTATCTAACACTTAGGCAGTTGAAAACCACAACCAGAATATTAACTATCCTTGCAGAGCAGACAACCCCAAACCAGATGTTTTAAAGGGAGACATGAGGATCCCTGTAGTGTACATATGTATTTTAAAGTGCTGCATGTTGTTTGGTTAAGTTATTAAAGAAATTGCTCACTTCAGCAAGTTAATTAAGTGCAAGTTTAATCTATCTCAGTGCAAGGAAATACTTAAACCTTTGCATAAGTTGAAAACACTGTTAAGGCTATTCAATTTACTATGAAAGCAGGGTTAAAACTTTACTTTAGCCCTCTTATGACATCATGTTTTGCTGAATGAGGATTAGGGATAATTTTATCCATTAATAACTTGAACAGTTAAGAGAACTTTCTGCTGAGTTTTTATGCTCTTAAGGCAGAAAATTTTCATCTGACTGACAGGAAAACGGAATCTAATGAAGACAATATATTGAATCAAAAAATATTTTCAAAAATCAAAATGTTTTTAACCATAATATGACTTTTAGACTCATCTTTCTGACCACCACATCTGTAGATTAAGAAGTATTCACAGCTATACCAGTGCTTAAATGTCATCACTGCTCATCCTACTCATTCGTTTACTCTTCACCTATGTTAGTGCTTAGTGTGAGCTTGCCCCAGAAATCACAGAATTGTTAGGATTGGAAGGGACCTCTGGAGATCATCCAGCCCAACTCCCCCTGCCAAGAGAGGGTCACTTGGAGCAGGTTACACAGGAATGCATCCAGGTGGGTGTGGAATATCCCCACAGAGGGAGACTCCACGGCCTCCCTGGGCCTCAGGCCTTGTTTACAGCGCACCAGCCAGTTCAAAATGCCTTTCCTCAAAAACTTTCTAAAATGCATAGGGTGTTTTTCAGATGGGAGCAGGTTTCTAAAAACCGTAAGGTGTTTTTTAGATAATGAAATAGACACATTCTGAAATCTGATTTATTGTTTCATTTTGGGGTGGTTTATTTTTGGGGAGGTTCTTTGGGTGTTTTGTGTTGCTTTTTTAAAGGGCCGGTTTTTCAATACAGACATAAATGCAATGCTCCATATATTCCGGAGTATCTGGGGTTCATGTCAAGATCTTGATTATGAAAGAGATACTATTTTAAGTGTCTGTCAAGTTATGAGATGTGCCCGATTGCCTGACCCCAACCAACAACAAGAGACCAGCAAACGACTGTAAATGTGATGTATGCTGGCACATCAGACTCTGCCCAAGCAATAAATAATCATGCTAGACCTTGATAACTTTACAACTACACTTATTTCTCTCTCTTTGTACTCATTCCACTTGTAGTTAATGGATACTCGGAGATGACCAGTTTGGATTATGACTCCTATATTACCTAAATGCCAGCAGACATAATTGTAATAGTGAAGGAAACTATAGTGCCACCAGTCACTTGTTCAATCTGTTGGGACAGAGGATTTTCAGCTGTAAACTTAATACATATTTAATGACTACAGATTGAAGAGTTGCATGCTTACTGGGAGCATTCTGTGCCACCTGACACTTCTGGATGTTCAAAAATGTATAAATAAGTTTAATATGAACAGATTCAATCACCTACACGTGCTGCATTTTAAATTTGCTTCTTGTGTTATACCTGCACTTCTATAATCTTTGCAGTTGGAAATAATAATACTCCATTTCCTATTACAATTACCTATATCCTACAAAATATTTTTCTTTTTTTTTTTTGTCTCATTTCAGCCACACTGCACACAAAAACTCCATGTTCCTTCCATTCCCAATCTTTTAATTTCCCCTATCACTTGTATGGCTGCTCTTCTGTTGCAAACAGCTTGACAGCTCTTAATGGCAGAGTTAATGGCAATTAATGGCCAAGGTGTTACGTGCTGCTCTACATGTTATTCATTATATGACTCCAAGACTGAAATGAGGTCTTTCAAGCTCAGGCCTTTAGAATATCAATCTCTTTCTCTGTACAGTAACATAGGCTTACTTTGTAAAACTATTTCTTACTTTAGTTTCAGCCTCCCATGGTTTCTTCACCTTTACTTTCTGCTGCAAACCCAAGACTGAAAGTTGTTTCTAACACAAAGCTCAGGCAGCAGCCCCTTGATTTTGCTTCACCAAACAAAACCAAAAAAAAATAACACTTTCACTTTAAGATTTACTTTGTCATTATAATGTCAGGTAAACGAACACCCAGGTGAAAGCAGGAGGAGAGAGAAGAGGTGCTCCAGGTGCCCAAACAAATTCCCCTGCATCCCACAGAGAGGACTATGCTGGAGAGCAGGTACCCACACTACAGCCCATGGAGAGCCCCAGACTGCAACAGGTGAATCTAGAGAAAGCTGCAGTCCATGCAGGAGCAGGTTTATCCTGAAGGATTGCAGCCCATGGGAAGTAATCACTCTTGAGCAGAGGAAAAAGTGTGAGGAAGAAGAAGGGGCATAGAGGAGCTGTTACGGACTGACCACAATCTCCCATCCCCCTGCACCACTCCAGGGAAAGGTGGGGTAACAGAGGTAGAGGAGTTGAGGATGAAGGAGTGAAGTTGAGACTAGGAAAAATGAGGAGGAGGGAGTGGAGCAGGAGGGAAGAGTTTTAATTTTTGTCTCTTCTCTCACCATCCAACTCTATTTTAATCAGAAATAAATTTTGCTCTTTAGCTAAGGTTAAGTCGCCCCAATCATAAAATTGCAGGGGAGAGACAAATCCCAGAAACACACTTTATGGCACTCACCCTCTCTGTGAAGGCGTGTCATCCAACATCCAACATTTTTGTCTTTCCATACCTCTCTCTTGCATTTACTTAATTGGTGGACTATGACTTCTTTTTAATCTCTTTGTATGTGACAGAGCTCCACAGGGAGCTCTGACCATGACTGCTTGGCTGTTTTGTTAAAACCTTTTCCACTCTCTTATTCTGCCTGTGGTTTATGTTTTAAATATAAGATTTAATTCTAAAACCTGGAATTACTTTGGTGTTATTAAAAATATTATTCTTACAGAAAATTTCAGTGAAAAGTGCTTTAATGAAGCCAAATAATTTTAATATGAAAACAAGTTTTTTAGTCTACAGTTTAAAAACAATCCCTTGTAGATATTCCTTGAAAACAATCCTGAATAGGAGATTAATTCTCTATATTTGGGGTACAGTGCTTCTGAAAGAGTAGCCCTGATCACAGGAAAGATAAAGAGTTGCCATCAGAATGGAAAATGGTTTTCAGATGGAAGTTCAGTCCAGCAAAAGAGAAACAAGATCTTACTTTTCATCACGTACTGCCACAGTACCACAATTCTAGCACTTCACTAGAATGGAAGAAACACAAAAATGTACCACAACCAAAGGGATTCAGCTGGCAATTTAAAACACTGCTCCCTTAGTACATACTAAAAGCCCATTAAATACCTACTACATGCATTTAGAACTTCTATTCTAAAGATATATAAATTTATCAGTGTCATTAAACTTTTCGATTACAATAACTGAGCTCATGGTTTGTGTTTGGCCCTTCTCTGCAATTAGTCTTTCAGGGTGTGACCTACAAAACTAATACTGCAGAATAAGGACTGGCATTAATTAGATGTTGCCAGTGACAGAAGAAGGATGCACTCACCATATACACTCCAGCTGGCCTGAGACCTCACTTAATTCCATATCAAATGGCCACAGACCTGCATCAGGGAGTGCAAGAAAAGATTCATACCCGATGCCTTGTCCAGAGTGCACAATGAAGATAAACACTGGCTTCTCTATGACATTATAATCATTAAAGAATCAATGGCAAATTAAACTGCACAAACCCAGAGGGGAAAGAAGTACCCTGGTAAATGCAAGGAAAAGGTTCAATCAATTATTTTCTCCCACTTCCAAAGTATAGTGCTATTTATCACTATAGCCAGTGCAGAAGCAAAGAGACAAGACCAAAACCAATGCTGGTTTTATTTTCATGTCTTTGGGGGTTTTTGGGTTTTGTTAAGAATTTGATAACTATTGATGCTTCTCTTAGGCAATCAGCTTCCTAAAACTAGATTTTGATGCTGTCTTGTAGAAAGAAAGGACACAGAAGTCAGGTAATTAGATTCTAACTTGTAAAAATAAATTCCCTTTATAAAATCTATGCACTTTGGTAAATATTATGCTAATAAAGATGGTTTATCTACAAGATGAGACAGAATTTTCATTTGCCATGTACCCAATGGCTATTTTGGACTGGACTGGCAAAATTTCACTGAAAGGAGAAAAAAAAGAAAAAGAAAATCCTCCTTTTGAAGCAATGCTACCTATTTTTGAAAGTGACATTTTTTAAAGTTTGCCATGCATTGTTAGGTGATAGTGAATGGTCCTTCCCAAACTTTCAGTCCTTTCAGTCATCATGTCTATTAGTTGAACAACGAGTTATCTGGTCATCTCTGTTTAGACTGACACTACTTCTGAACTTACTCCTCCAGTGCATTACCACCAGTACAGTTATATATCACTGAAGTTAAGAACCTCCCTCTACTATTTTAAACATCCTGTCTATGTAAAACTAAATTTATTTGAAGTTCCAGGAGGATGAGAAGGTAGCACTGCCATATATTGTCTCAACTGTTTCCATTTAGGAGCAAACATGATGGGGTTGATGAACTAGGGGAAAAAAGTCTGGCTAACTCCTTTTCTGTTGTAAAGTAAATCTACTCTGCTGAGATCAAAGCAGCTCAAAATATAAATCTATTTAAACCAGAGTAGTTATCAGTGTAGCACATCTATGGATCTGGACTGTGATCCTTTCAGTGGCACTTTCAGCAGACATCCATGAAGCTCACCTTATAAAATCTTTTAGTGTTCCCAGACATTTGCTTTTTTAGAACCAATTGCTAAGTCAGTTTTAACAATTATGATGCAAGATTTGCACTTTACTTAAAGCTGTGGTTTGCTTTTTTTTAATGCAGTGAGAAACCCAAGAATGAAATATTTATTATTATTAATAATAGGAATGTATTGAATGTGCTCAATTTACATTTTTAAGCTGTCAGGTGACAAACTTTTATGTGAAACAGTCTTACCCAGATTTTAACTGACTTGATTTCTGTATAGTATATTTACTGTCTAAGCAGTACCATAGGAATTGTTCACCTAGTATAATCCAGATAAAGAAACTGTGTCCATGCTCATCCCTTGGTACTTAAGCTCAGTGTGAGGAGCCAAACAGGACAAAAGAAACAGTTTTTCTGCCATCGATCTCGGTCTCATAAACAACTTCCCTACCAAAAGTTCTGCTAATCTCTAAAGTTTCCTCCATGCCTGACCATACAAACTGAGATTAATCTTGATTAAGGGACAACTCAAACAAAGAAGCTTTCCTGAGGGAGGAGTAAATAAGTGAGAGTGAGCAACAGAACAGGATTTCTATGTAAGGAAGCAATATATTTAAAATACAATAAATGTGCAGTGCAAGGTATGGAGCATGAAGTGGAGTCATGCTCCATACCTTGCACTGCACATTTATTGCATTATAGTCTAGTAAAAAGAATGAAAAACCTAGTAAATAGCTGGAAAAAAAATCTTATGAATTGTATTGTTTGTGTCTGGTTTTCTTTAAGCAATTCTTCAGATACATTATAAGTCATTCCATCTGCTTTTTCAGAAATATGCATATGTGTGTGACTCAAAAGAAAAAAATAGGTCAAGTAGGGCTCTTTTCTTGAAGGGGTTGGTGCTTATCACTGAACAGAATGAGAACAGAAACACAAACTTCCCAAGCAATTAATTTTAAGAGATTCCCCAAGACTCCAGACTCTCCAGTCTGTATCCCCTGTTCTCCCTGCCACCACTGCCATTCACACCATGGCTCCCCTGCAGCAGGAAAGAGGAGTTAGTATCTATTCCTTATTGGGTGGCACTAAGGAAAAATCAGCTCAATGCAAAAACTAAACACAAAGGAAAACAATGCTGCATGGGGGTTCTGCCTTAGTCTTCAGGCAGGGATTGGGGCCACAGGAGAAAAGTGACAGTGCTCTGCAGGCTCCTGCCCCTGCCTGACCCCAGAGTGCTGGTCTCTCTCAAGGACTCAAATTACCTTTCCAAGTGCTTCCTGCTCTCTGTCTGCTGCCTGCTCTGTCAGGAGCAATAGAGTCAGTGTCTGAGCGTGCAGGGAAAACAAAGCCCACCTGGAAGTCAGCCTGACAGGGTATGTGAAAGGCAGCAAGAGGGACTTCTACAAATACATAAGCAGCAAAAGAAAGACCAGGGAAATGAGGTGGGGGACCTGGAGACAAAGGACATGAAAAAGACTGAGGTATTTGGTGCCTCCTTTTATCTCAGTTTTTGTTGGAAAGACCAGACTTCAGGAATCCCAGGCCCCTAGAACAAGAGGAGAAGTCTGAACCAAGGAATATTTGCTCTCAGTGGATGTTGATCAGGTTAGGAAGCACTTAAACCACTTGGACACGCACATCAGTTCCTGGGACCTGCCAGGATGCACAGGAGAGACTCCTGAGAACTGGAAGAAAGCAAGTGTTGCCCCATCTTCAGGATGAAGAATCCAGGGAAAAGCAGGCCTGTTTGCCTCATCTCAAACTGGGTCCAGTATTGGGCTCCCCAGTACAAGACTGACAGTGGAGCACACTCAGCAGAGGGGCACAAAAATGATTAAGAGTTAGGAGCATCTGTCATATGGGGAGAGGCTGGGACTGCTCAGTCAACAGAAGAGAAGGATCAGGGGAATCTGATCCATGTGAATAAATACTTGCTGTGATGGAATGAAAAAGGAAGAGCTAAGCTCGTGGCAGTAGTGCCCATTGACAGGGCTAAAAGCACAAACTGAAACACAGGAAAAGCCATTTAGATATAAGAAAAAAACTTCTCTACTGTGAGGGTGAATGCTCAGTGGAATAGGTAGTCCAGATAAATGTGGAGACTCCATCCTAATATGCAAAACTTTATAAGACACAGTCCCAGGCAGCTAGATTAACACCTCCCTGCTTCAGCTGTGATTATCCTGCTTCCCAGCTTCAGAACCACTGCACCAAAATCAGTAATACAGATTGTGTTTTAGGAAATATGATATTATAAAGTGTCTAGCATAGAATGGGGAAAGGCTACCCTCTCACTGAAAACTAATCACAAAATGCTTAGAAGCTGTAGTACAGAGTGACTAGAAAAGCTGGCAGCATCAAATGGTCCTGGAACAGGGGCAGACTGGATGGATATAGCAAGCTGAGCATGCATTTTAGGGCTTAAAAGAAAAAAAAAAAAGAATACCAGAAAAATCACTTATCCTGTGAAAATTCCTCAATTCATGGCCAAAATATAGAAAGTTGAGGAGGTCTCTGATGACCTTTTTAGGGGAATAACCTTATGATCCCACAGGGAAACAGAACATGCAGATAGATGAACGCCTAAATATGCTACGCAGCATTGTAAGCTGTGGCCTGTCATCACTGTGATAGTTGTGTTCAGGCTGATTATTCCCCTGGAATGCAAAAATCAATTCTGACTTGCAGACTATTATTTTGCACGGACCCACAGTATTGCAGATTTTGTTCTCTATTTTATATTCAGTCCCTCTCAGGGGAGCAATCAGAGGCCAAAAGGTAATTGGTAACAGTCACCAGTGAATTCATTGAACAAAACTTTCCTCAAACCCAGAAAGTGATTTCATTCCGCTAATTAGCCTTTTTTTGTGGAAACTGCTGATATAGCTGAAAGCTGTGGAAAGAGAGGGGAGAAGTGAAGAGATGTGTGTCATCACTCTCAATAAGCTATCCAAGAGAGTGAGAGGGAAAGACATCAAGGCTTTGGCTAAGAGTTGCACAGTGCAGGATAGTCTGTGTGCACACACACACACTCACAAGTGTCTGTGTGAGGGGAAGAGGTGACGTAGCTTTGGAGATCTTGACTCATAAAATTTACTTGTGATTCAGACCTAGAGGAAGGTGACATTTTGGATTCTTCTTCCCAATATTAACCAGGCAGTCTAGCATAATTCATGTTCATAGAACACAGAATTTCTCTATAGTTAAAAGAAGTCTGCCAAAGGAGTAGAGTTACCATCAACAGGAGCTTCAACTGACTTACTCCATGCAACTCAAACACAATACTTTTGAAGCAGCTGTTTGGGGTGGTTTTTAATGCAGTTTCATATTGTTGAAAACTGTATACCCTCCTGTAATCAGCCTGGGCCTCCCTTTTTGCATAATTGGGCACCATCTCTTAATAAGGGCAAGCAAGGAAATGGGAAGTAAATCCTGTAGTAACTAGCAGCACTACAGAAAATCCCATGAGAATATTAATGGAATTCAGACTTGGATTTGGATGTGAGACCCTATACAAAATATAAAGCAGGGAGGGGAAAGAAAAAAGAAAACAACAATTCTTGGTTAGTAGCTGGATCACTAACAGAGGCAGAGTACCTGCAAAGAAATGGCGTATTGTCATGAGAATAAAAATAACAAAATTAATTTATTATCTATAAAGTTGCTATCTTTTAAATGCTTTGCCTTGTTATAGTGAAATTTTTCCTCTTTTGTGATTCAACAACCAGGAAATAAAATTTCAACACGATTCTGAACCCAAATTACAAGACTGCCAAACATCATATACTAGCTTATACCTACTCAGAAGAAAGCAATACGTATGATATAATTTCCTCATCATTTCTCAAGTCTGGAAGTTTCTCAATTCAGAAGTCTCCTATTTGTGAATGTCAGGAAGAAAGAAAGTGGTACTCTACTCCTATTATAACAGATAATTCCACCTTTCCATTCTACAAACTCCTTTTGCACATAAGTGATGCAAGAATTAAGTACCTTTATTTCAAACTTAAATAGGTTCCTTCAAGAAGGTTTGAACTTCTTGAAAGAAATGCTATCTTTTCAAAATAATCTAAATGTATGAAAAATTCAATAACAATGTAGTGAGGCCTGGTTTTACCAACAGAAAAATCTTAAAACTTGGCCAAATATTTGAAAATTTCTTGCACAATCAAGGATTGATCTAAATAAAGCAAAAACTCTCATACCTTATATTACTGATGCATTATCTCCTTCTGTCCTTTGGCAAATTAAACAAAAACCTCATTTCTCAGCTACCAAGACTTTCAAGACAGTGTTTGGGAACTGTGTTTTCTAGCACTGTGTACTCAGCACTGTTTTGACAGGAAAAAAAAAAATAGTAATTCCTTCATGTAATTGGTCGCTTCTTGATTTGTGAGAAATACTGTCAGTTTTCAAACATTATTAACTAGTAGATGTGTGAAGAATAAAGTGGTTGTTGCCAAAAGTGCTTGGAAAAGAAACAACATTTGATAGAAAGAAAATTCAGTGTCTGAAAGGTTAAAAGAAATCCCAAACCACTCCTTTAACTGCATTTTGACTCCTCTGTTATACCTGATGTAAGAAAGCAAGGTTTTTTCAAAGGCATTAAGCTTTAAACATTCACAGTATCTTTGAATGTCCTCAGCAGCACCAGAAAAGAGGGATTCAATTTTCAAAGATAATTGTGTCAGATAGCTGTCTCATCCCTTTTCAGAAACAATCTGATAAATACCTAATTACCAGCCAAGTGATTTCAGAGCCACACAGCTGGGCCTGAGAAAAGGCTACAGGGAATGACAAGGTCTCCTAAAGCCATCGAGAGCAAGAGGCATTTGGTTTGTGAATTACTTCATTTATTCAGCTGATAAAATGCATAGAAAGTCCCCAGAGAAAACAAAATATTCATAAAATGTTGAAATAATAAATAGAACCAATATTTAACCAGAGAAGTAAAATCTTTTCAAATAACACAGGATTGCATACTACAGAAAATTACATTCCAAAATCCACAAAGGTAATTATTTGAGTCTTTAAAAACACTCATTTTTCCTGAAAGCTTTTGTACACCACTCAGTCTAACCTCATCTTTTGTTGATATATAATGCTGTATATAATAGGAAATTTGCTTTACAGTAAATTTAAATTGCAATTGTGTTGCAAACTTGAAAAGCATTCTGATCTTTAATAATTACAGTCCTAGCTGTCAAACAAGCAAGAATTTATAAATTTTCACCAGTGTTCAAGAACTCTCTCATCCTTCTTGAAGAAACTGGTAATCCAGCAATTCTTTCTTAAAATACCAGGTTTCTTCACTTTTATCTTCACCAACTGAAAAACCCCACAGGTATGTTATGTAGCACCTCAGATTTCAGTTAATCTTTTTAAAATCCACATTGTAAAAGCCAATCCCGTAATCTTGCTGAATTCCTTGTGCCTGTAGAAGTGCTGGCCCTATTACATATCCAAAATGTTAATGGATTGGAGAGCATGAAATATCAAAGTAATGAAGCAGAGTTCAGAATCACGGATGGGAAAGAGAAGATTACTGATAATGCTTCCAGAATATTAAGTTGACTGACTTATATATTCCTCAGGCTTTATGTGAAAATGCAACAGATCTGGGGTGCTGATCTCGAAAATACCTATTTCTCACCTAACTCTGCTCCCAGATTGGAGCAAATCGATTGGAATTTTGCAAATCCAATGAAACAAGGATAGATCTATGCAATTCTGTAAATCTCACTCACATAAATTTAAAAATGAGGACACAAAGAAATCTTGCATATACATACCAGAGAAGTGAGTCAATGGTTACTGAGCAATGTGGGGGATCAGACTGCCCAGGGAAGTGGTGGAGTCACCATCCCTGCAAGTACTTAAAAGACATATCGATGTGGCTCCTCAGGACATGGTTTAGTGGTGAACTTGGCGGTGCCGAGTTAACAGCTGGACTCGATCTTAGGGGTCTTGTACAATCTAAACAATTCTACAATACTATGACAAAGATTTAAACTAAGCTGGTTTGCCTTTACTCTGCTATCTCACAGTGGTGATCACAGTCAACAGAGTGACAGCTTTCAAACCTGCTCCTTTCAGACTCTCAGCTAGTAAGTTCCAGCATTTCTGCACATGTCATTATTCACCTTGCACACAAACATGAAATAAAGCTGTCTGGGAAGAGCTGACACTCTGCTAGCATTTACGTTCCAGCAGTCAGGCATGCATATTCAGTGGGGCACACAGCAAAAGGTCCTGGGGTTTTGCTTGTCTGAAAATTAAGGCTTGACCTCAGGTCACAGCTTTGGCATAACCACTGTTCTGAAACTTTTTAAATTATGGATGTAAAATTCTTGGATAAATTCTCCCCCCAGCTACAACTGAGCAAAGAGAGACCCGAGTGCAAATCATTCAATGCAAAGAAACACCCGGACTCCACTTCAGTATGTGGTGAAATCTTTGTGCTCATCTAGCTTCCAAACTTCTTAGGCTTCTATCTATCATAACAGGCAGGGGCATGAAATGCCTTCTCAAAAAATAAAACCCTGTGAAATAAAAAAAAAAAGGGAATTCTAGACAAAACAGGGGGTGCTTTCTACTGCCAAGCTATGATGCTGCAGCATCTGCAGCAAAAGGCTTGCTGAAATTATTTTTCACTTGAGATTCAACTTTGAAGGAAAGAAAAATAGCTTGGTGTTGCCCTTAACAAGAACAAGAGCAATTAGAAAGGATTTGCAGAATCTGCCTCACCAAGAAGCCTTCTCAGAGACTGAAATGTACATCAGGATTCAAAGAATATTCCGCTTTCCCCTAGAGGGCATTCATCCTCATGGAGTCACCAGTAAAGGTGATGCTTAAACAATACAAGGACTTTCAACCTTGTCTGCTTCTTGGTTAAATAGGCTTCTGTGAAATGCTAACTCCTTGGGGGAAAGGAAGAAGATGCCAGGTTTCATGAAGCTACAGGAAGAGTGGCAGAATCCCTTTGAAACTGAGACTGATCTGATAGGGTCGTTATGGTTGTTAATAGCAACTCTTTCCTCTGCTTCCTTGGAGGAGAGACTGTGGCATTTAGTGGCAGTTCAGGGCAGTCAGCAGCTGAGCTGTCATTGCAGGGTGATGTTGGGGACTGGCTGTGACTCTGGAAGCCCCATCCTTCCCATATCACAGGAGACAAAAGAGCTTCTGCCTGTAAGTGAGGAGTATTAATGCTTCCTAAACTTTCTGGAACCAAAGCTAGCAGCTTTTTGCTGTGCCTCATACTTAAACCAGACTTGGCCATCTCGCTGGTTTCATTCCCACTGGCTTTTAAACCAGGAATTCAGAGAAACACAAAGATTTAAAGTAATTGCATATCTACAGCTCCCGAGACTGTAAATCTTTGGGTCAAAGGTAAAAATCCTAAATGTCACCACTCCCAGCCCCAAGAGGAATGCAGGGAGGATGTAACCCTCACCTCTTCTGTCTGGCTAATGGGCTCATGCAAAATTCCACTCTATCTCCAGGGTAGATCAATGCAGAGCAGTGCACTGGTGGGCCTAAAATACCTGGGAGGGAATGAAAACAGAGATCTGGGATTATTTCAAAGAGAAAGTTTAGTGGATGCAGGAATCTTTCAGATCTTTGTGATCTTGCCATTTTTGTTTCAAACTCCTCTGAGGAGAAGAGCCAACAGGGGTGGGAAGACCACAGACTACATGCAAGAAAATGCTATTCTGTAAACCCTAATAATCCCTTGAGAGTACTTAATGAAAGGGATTTGTTTAGTGTGCTGTCAACAACCTAGGAAAGACTACGGTATCACCAGCAAACTCCTTCCAGGAATTAGTAGGATGTAAGAGAAAACAATTTTTAATATTTCTATGGAACTGAAGTCTCAGACAAAATATATTTAAAAGTTACACTAAATTTGATCAAGAGCAGGATATGAAAAAGAAGCTTCCTTCATAATCTATACAGTAATTTGAAAATGAAGATCACTCTTAAAAGGAATATCCTCCTCCTTTCCCTCCCACCCCTCTTCCTCCTTAGCTTTTTTCCTTTTAAGAAAATCCCTTATAGCATCTTTTCAGTCATCTCAGGGTCTATTGACTCAAATTCTAGAACATAATTTAAGAGCTGAAGTTATCTGTTATAGAGCTAACAGTAGAAGAAAATTCAAATGGATAGACTGAGCATTCTGACCCTGAAGAACTTCCCTTGTGAAGATGCTCCCAGATCATTAGTTCCGTCCGTTAGAAACACAGAAGCTGTTAATGTCCATTAGTATATGAAGTACAGTAAACAACAGGGTGATTTTTAAGTTTTGTTTGTAAGTATTACTAGAGAAAATAAATTAAAAGGATAAAGCTGAAAATGTCCTGACCAGGAAAGCACAACAGATATGGAAGAGAAAATGAAGGACTTATGTCTTAGAAAGGCTATCCAAACTTAAAAATTCTATGTAAAACTTGACATAACATTTACATACGAGAAAAAAACCCCACATGTGTCTTGATAACAAATTCTAGAGTTTCAGCTACTCAGCACAGTAAAACAAAGCCTGGCATTAATTTTCATTCATATTTTATCCTATCAATGGAATGCACTTTTGTGGGAGAAAACATTAGGCTCAAACAAAACCAGTTTTGTTTTATCAGAATATCTAATACACTAAAAGTTCAGATTAACTGGCTGGCATTTTGACAGGTCTCCAGTTCCTAACATGGATCCTCAGGCATTTTGTATCTGTCAGATGCATGATCAGATGCTCACACATGTATCACGCTCCCTGTAAGTACAAGGGACACCAGCTATAAACATATTTTAAAAGTTATGGATGTGCCTGACATAACTGGTGTGACCTTTCCTAGTAGAGGAACTGCTGTATAATCAGTCTCATGTGGGCAAGAAAATATAACATCTTGAATCACTGAATTCTGTCGCCTCAGCAGGAATTTGAAAACATAGACCCAGAAACCAAACTATACCAGCTCCTAAACCTTCAGAGACTAAAAAAGTGGAACATTAAGTATTCCCAAGCTGGACAGAAATAGACAATTGGAAACTTATAGAGGTGGATTTCTTACCAGTAAACCATAATGACGACACTAACCTTGAATGAATGAATGAATAACTAGTTAGGGGCGGAAAAAGCAACTGAATCCTCAGGAATTGTGTATTCACAACTCGATAATGAGCTATATGTCTGCATATTTTATTTCAACAGTTCTTGCAATCTGGGACTACTAGAGAAGTGACTACACACAGGCATTTTGAGAGTGTAATTTTAAAAAGGATAAGAGTGATTCAAGAGGAGCATCTCTGTCTTTGACTTTAGAAAATTCTTTGTTTTCTTTCATTGAAGCAGCTGTTTCTTTGAAAATACCTGAAGTGAAGTGGCATTCATTTTCTAACAAGCCCTGTACTATTAGAAATAAGAGGCCAGTGGAGCAAGAGAACATCGTCATATACTTTCTCTCTGAACTGGAAACTGTAATGAAGAATGTTAATTGGATGTTAAAGAAAATTATGTATGTGCTCATTTGTGCTACTGGCACTTTTGGAAGGCAATATTGTTTTTCTAGGACTCAAAAACAACATTAACTCAGTGAAAGGAAGTCACTGTAATAAAATGACAAGATATTTTTATCTCATTCACTCTTATTTAAAGTAATAACTTTCTTCTAATATTTTCATTAACTTGGCTTTTCAACACCCACCCATTCCCTCCTCTCCTTTCCGATAAGTCCATGTAGATGGGTTCTTTGCAGCACACACGTGCTACCACCAGAGAGAAGGCAGTGGATTAGATGTTCACATGGCTCCAGCATAAATTTGCTCAAGTTTTGAGCATATGATTTATCATATAGTCAGATCAACTAATCAGTATTGATGAAGAGGTTCATAACATGCCTCAAAGTCACATTCCTTGCACACATTAAACTGATTCAGAGCTACCCTTCTCCAGTTATTTTCCTGTTAGTGAAAGGCAAATAAATTTATTTTAAATCCTTGCTCTCATCTGCGCCAACCTGTATCACAACCATTCATTTCCATTCATTTCCTGATAAATGGATACTCAATTTGTTTTCAGCCTACCTTGGAGATCTCCAGTATGTATTGACAGACAAAAAGCAAACATGTTGGATGTCGCAAAAAGCACATTCTATAGAGTACAAAGTATTCCTCAACTTTGTCTCTAGAAAAAGTTAACAGTTAATATTTTCCCAGAGAAATTAGTATGCAATAGCATATTTGTACGTGCTTATAGTATAAGACTCTATCTTGCACAGCGAGCACTAAAATTGAAACCTCAGTTGAAAAATGATCATAATTAATAAATTTATACCAGTAAACCTGCTTTTAACCACAAAGCTATTCAAGAATTTTCATATCTGGAAAAAAATATTCTATTCTCTGGTACTCTTCCCATTTCTTTTCTGTCACCCTGTGTGCATACTTTCACTCATTTTTTTTCACAGGCAGCAGCATCTCAGCACTTGGTCAAAGTTTGCTGACTGAGCTTTTACTGACATCATTACCATGGGATGACCCGCTCATAAGCATGAAATCTACAACTATCCTGGTCTTTGCACAACAGTTTATATCTTTTCCTTATAAATAGCTCCTGCCCCTCACTAATTCAGTTTTTCCCCTCCCAGCTGGGGCAATGCTGCCAAAAACTGCTTCTCAGTTCCTCAAATGTCTCCTAGTTCCACAAAGGCTTGGCTTTTTCAGAGTACTCAAATAGCTCCAGAGCCGTGAACTGAAGCGCCAGCAGATGACACATCCAAATCTCATTTTCGTAAAATGAACACTACCTCTCCTGGCATTTCAAGTTCTTGTCCAAACTGCCTTCGATGAAATAAAAAAGTTAAATTAGAGACAGGGAGAAAGACCATGCTAAAGTACAGTGTTATACTCACCAATGAACCAAACAAAGATACACATTGGGACACACCCCAACGTGTGTTTTGGAAGACAACACCATCAGCACACTGGGAAAAATTTTACTTTTATTAATGCCTACAAAAAATAACTCTCTGCTTCCCTCCTCCAGTACAATCATCTTAAAAAAATACTCTCACAGAGAAAACATAACCAAATACAAAATAATTCATGACTGACAAGTTGTTGACATTCTTCAAAGCCATAGATGCTGCTTTACTACCGCAAGCAAGCAAAACCAAGACAAATAAAAATATAGCACACAAATAGAAATGACAGCAGGTTTGAATACAGTGAAAAATAAGAAAATCTGAAGCTCCTGAAAAGTCATTTGAAAACCAAAAGTCCTTGGTAAGAAAGAAGAAAAAATCCCACCAACATAACCTGTTTCTCAAATGGCATTCAGAAAATCAAATTTCCCTGCAAAAAATTTTTCCTTTTTAAATATTCAGACTCCAATCTTCAAAAGCTGATATTTATGAGACTCCTCTTTTAGCAATTTGCTGCACTAATCTAAAATAGCATTGCATGCATTTACATATAAATTAAGCCAACTACATCATCACATTCTTTAAGCAGTTTATTTACTGTGTACTTGGCAAAGTATCTGTTTTAGTTTTCCATAAAATAGAATGTAGCATATAGAAAAACAGACATCTTCTCTGAACATGGAAATGGAATAAACTGAACTTTATGCTCAGAGTTATACAGCAGATTCAGAATACAACATCAGAAGAAAGGTAGTAGAAAAACAGTGCAGGAATGACAGAATGTATTTTTACTTCCATTTAGTGCAACCTGTCAGTCTAACTGTGAGACTAGACCACTAAATTCCACATATGAAGGTCAGTCTGATCTGTTAGGCAAACATTCTGGCAACTTATTTTAATGGATCACTGTTTCCATTCAAACACAAATCAAACTCACTGCTGTAAGCAATAGAAGATACAAGAAGAACTTCTGGTAGCAGATCCAACTTCAAGTCAAGCCTGAAGTAAAAGCACCCTTTATTAAAAATATCTTGTCACTGTCAATGACATTTGAGGGTTTTTGGTGGGTTTTTTTGGTGATTCTGATACAGGCTTAATAAAGGTATTTACTAAACTGAATACAGAAGCAGCTGTATTGACAAATCACAGTAACCTCACCACTCCTGACCTTTTCTACACCTAATCTCCTACCTCAGCTGTCTCGCTGACACCTCACCTAGCTGGCATGCCACCGGCTCAACATGGCCAAAATTGACCTCTTTGTCTTCCCACCCAAGCACTGCATCACCGGCATCACCCTGTCACTCAAGCCTATAATAAAGATGTCATTTTTGTTTCACCTTTCCCTAGCCTTCCTAATCCAGATCATAAATAAATCTTTCTGC
Source organism: Ptilonorhynchus violaceus (assembly GCA_013397565.1). NCBI lineage: Eukaryota > Metazoa > Chordata > Aves > Passeriformes > Ptilonorhynchidae > Ptilonorhynchus > Ptilonorhynchus violaceus. The sequence goes on along the minus strand of VZRJ01012175.1, from coordinate 1,383,308 downwards.
TGCTTCTCCTACACATTAAAGATAATTTTCCTCCTTTTTGCCTGCACAGCTAAATGCTCACTTAAGCTCTTTGTTCTCATTTTGATTCATTTATTCTCAAGCTCCATTACATTGTATCAACCATTCCCTTCCAGCCCATTCTAAATGCAGGTTTTAGTTTTATCTCCATTTAGGTTTCATCACGATGCGTAAAAATTCCAAAAGCATAAAACAGTCTAAAACCCAAAGATCCCTGAATCCATTTAGGATTCTAAATGAATATGGGTTATTTTTGTAAGCATTCATGCAGTTCAAGATGCAGATTATTATTAGACACATGAACATCTACAAAAGCTTCTCCTCCTGACAATGGCACATAAGCTCCTAAGTATCTTAGAAATTGGACAATTTTATACACTCATTCACTCTTGTAATCCTTCTGCCACCTTCTCACATTTCATGCTTTCATTTTTTTTTGTATAATTTCTTAATTTTGTCCTTTTTTGCCTCATCTTCCCACTCAGCATTTTAAATTATACTTCTTCTGTTACCATCTATTTTATATACAGCTTTTCCACTTTGTCCCATAAATATCTAAAATTCCATTTCATGCCTTTGGCATAAAACATCCTGTGTGTACTTCTTCCTTAATGGCACACCTAACTCTAAGTAGCAGTTCACTAATGCCAGCTGTTTAAGATACTTAAAGTTACAATAATAACAAAGCAAGGAACTATTCATGTAAAGAATGTATCTGTATATAAACAACATATATCTGATGGCATGTTGTCACTCTGCTTACTTTACATTCTAATCCATGTCATTTTTGTGTTTTACCATGAGACTGAGTCTTCACTGGGAACAATAAATCATTGATCTATACATATATTAAACCCATAACTTCTAATAATTCATGCACAGAGACTATGCAGAAAATTATCAAACACTCAACACTAAATTTTTGAAACCAACTATACACAAGTATAAGTGAACAGTAATTCATTCTTTCATGATTGTTTCTGCCTGGGACCGCCTTCTCTCATGTATCGCAGTATAACTTTGCTAAATTTACTGTTAGAAATCTAAATTTTTGACAGCAAACGAACAAAAAAGAAAGTGCTAAAACTAGAGAGAAGGATTTTTATGTTGTTAGGCAGAGACAATGCACAAGGATGCCACAGAGTGCCCTGAGGCAGCAGCAGATTGACAACAGTGGCTCACAACTGACTCGAAGAACAAAGCGAACTACAACCTGTTGGTGCTCCAACAACCTGCTCTGAGTTCATGTGCTTAATGCCACAGAGGGATGTTTATGGACTGTGAAGGACACCTGGCCCTGTGTGGTGCTGAAATGGCAAGTGGTGACAGGAGGAGTGGTCAGTGGGCCACAGCCCTCAGCCAGCATCTGTCCACTTCCTCCTCAGTGCAGTGGAAGGGTGAGAGGACTGACTCTCTAGGTTTAGTGCTGGGTTAGACGCTTTGTTAAAAGTTTTGTCCTTGGAGTCCAAATAAACACAAACCACTCATGACATCAAAGTTCTAACAGCAGTTTCTCCTGTCGGCTGGACTGTCCTGTTCCCTCTGCCCTGAACTAGCATCATTGGTAGGTTTTGTTTTCAATGTGTCAAAGTTTCTGTCCCTGTAAAAAAAGACCATCCCCGAGCTGTTTGCTCAGTTCTGGTTGTGTTATAATTCCTGCAAGCACCCAGCCAGCCACTTCCTTTGTATTGGATAAGGCTTCCACTCAGCCTATGGTTTAGCTTCATAAATGCTACAGGGAGCATGAAGGACATAATCAGAGTAGGCAGCCATGACTATGGAAGAGGAAGGAAGGAATTGCTTCTGCTGGCATTTGTGCCAGACTAAATGACTGTATGACCATGGCTTCAGACCATGACCAAATCACAACTCTAAGTTGTCAGATATTCTTAATAACAAAGTTCTACCTTCTTTACCTGTTCATACCCTGTTGCTTCTTTATGGCTCTTGCTATTAGAATGCTTTTGATAAATCCTAAATGTGACAGCAAAAACTATCATATCTATTTTATAAAAAGAACTCTACCTCAAAGCTTATATAAATTCATCCCATAAAATACGCAGTATTTTTCCTTCAAAGAGGTACTAAAACTTCCCCCTTTAATTCATTAGTTTTCATTCAACTTTGATTGCTGCTATAAAACGCTGTTCCTTTTTTATGATACCATGATCAGGTTTTTTTGGCTTACCATAAAGAAAGAGAACATCAATCATTTGTATTATTCCATCATGATCAGAGCTCAGGCAGGAATGCTTAAGTAATTTTATTAAATCATGCATTACCTACAGCCTCCAGTTAAAGACAAACAAACCACTGAATCCAAAACTCTAGTTAGCAAAGAAATATGAATTGCCCTTTTCTATATGTATTTTAAAGAATCCTGTACAAAAAAAATGTCTAATACTGAAGCCAAAAATGATTCACATGAGATATCTTTAGGGACGAAGCACTAAGAAATTTCTGGCAGAAGTGTTAATTCAGCACATTTCAATGATGGAATAAAATGGCCAGCACAAGTATTAATCATCTGATATTATCTTTTGTATCACAGCACGTACTCCTCTCCCTTTAATTGTTGCTAGCTGAAATGGCATTTGAGCTGAGTAGAGACCTGAGGACTAAGGCCATAATGATATACAACCAGAGCTGCTCTGCCAGGTGTTCTGCTGAGTGTTTCTTGGCCATGACTGCCGAGGCTCTGCTTCTGGTAAAAGTTGTGATTAAGACACCCAGACAGTAAAAGATACTGAAATGACCCCCAGTCTAAGAGCCACATCCTGATTTCTCATGAAAGAGCATTTGTGACCAACAGATCAAGAATCAATATGACCGAGGATGTGTTTTCCTTACATCTCATGGCAGAAGGAATAACCATGAGCACAAGACACTTTTCCACATGGGACCAGCACTACTAGCAACTCAATCATAAAGATGTTTCCTTATGATAGAGTTCATACACTCTTGCATGTGTCCAGAAGTTTGGAAACTTCCTTCATATTCCTTCCTACACATTTCAGTGAACATAGTTCTCACAAACACTGCTGGATACTAAGCCCTGGATATGACTTTTTTACTTTGTCCTGTATCCTGACAAAAAGCACTACAAATACTGCCAATAACAACACCAGCTTATTTTCACCGAGTCCCAAACTTTGGCTGCAAGTCTGTGGGAGGGAAATTATGGACTTTTCTGCACATTCCTTGGACATGCATTTCCATTAAATTTACATATCTTCTAGCTCTCAAAATTAAAATGGGGGCATGCAAGCATGCCTCTACATTCAAAACATGTTATTGAAGAGACAGAAAGGGTTAAAGCCAGGGAAAAGGAATGTTTTAGACTATATCTCTAGGCAAGTCAAAACAATGTAATTAAACACATTTATCCTCTTGCCTGCAAAGAGATACTGTGCTAACAAATTTGTGAAAATGTAAGAAACTCACAAGTAGACAAGAATGGCCAATTAGTCGCTTGCATATTTAAAAGAAGATGAGGGAGGAAACAACTTGGCTTCAACCCTGGAGACATACAAAGAATCTCTACATATGAAAAACCACAATTGCCTGGAGATAAGGGCTGGGAAGGAGACAGTCTTGTAGAGTTGGAGAAAAACATCCCAGAGTCATACTACAGAACACTGCCTCTAGGAAGCGCCTTCTAACAGGAAAGCCATGGCAGTGTTCAGTTGTTAACTAGTTTGGTATTACAGGAATATTTGCTACAGCAGCAGTCTTCCCATATCTTTCATGGGTAGGTGCACTGAGCTGCTTTAATCCCTATTTCCTATGCCACTTGGCTGGGAGTGCCTCACATTCACACTGCTCTGTGCAACCTCTGCTTAGAGGTGCCCGGTCACAGTTACACCACATGGAGCTCCAAGTAATTTCTGACTCGGTCCCTAGAGCACAGATATCCAGGCATTGGCATCTTTATCACATTTACATAGAGCACATCTGTAACTGCTAAACAATGACTGGATTTTGTCTAGGTGGGGAGAGGCTACAGCGATTGACTCTAGGAAACAGATTTTAAAAGTTCTCTAGAAAAAGTAGTCCTGCTTTTCAATTACGGTTGGCATTGACAACACTAAATTACTTGCAAATTCCATCAGAAGCCAATCATTTTTTGTTCCTCACCCTGTTCACCTCTATTCCCCCAGTGAAACAGTTAACCCCTGAGACTGCATAATTGTCTGATGTTAAGGGTAGCAAATGAAAATCAAGATACCAAAACACCTCCAGAGATTTTATAAGATTTTACAACTAGTCACAGAATAGGCAAAGCAGTATTTTGTAGATGCAACTCAAATGCTAGTATTAGTGAGAGTTCCTCTTTTTTATTTCCATATTTATATGTTAACTCTCCATAATTCAGTAGGGAAAAAAAATATAAACATAAGTAACTGAAAATTCTTACTTTTTTTTTTTGTAATATCACCTATTGGACATTTGCAGGAAAAGTTCCAAGGCGCACCTTGTGTATCATTGGTCCCTATATTTGTTATTTACTTGTGCTTGTGTTACTATAAGATTTCCAGGTAGTTAAGAGCTGAGATAGTTAAGGGCCAAAAGTGCATGCATGCAATCACAACTGTGCCACACTTGAGTGCTGACAGGATTACCTGAGGGGACCCCCTGGCCCAGGGGGTTGTTTTTCCTCTTCCAGGGAGCACCATTTTCCCCTGCTGGGCTTTGTGTGGGTATTAGCATCACTGTGCTTAGCACAGGAGGGAAATAAGGCTCCCCCAAACAGCTAGAGACATCTGGGCCTCTCTTCCCCCACAGAAAGACTTGGCTCACCTGCCATTGTTGGACACATCCCTCCCATGATTTTCTTGAAGGAGTTTGAGACAGGTGGACTGATTCTCTCTCTCCCTTCCTCTGCACCCTCCCTCAGTTTATTACATGGGCAAGGTATATTCTGGGAAAACAATTAGAGCCTTGCTAGTACAGTAAAGGGCAGCAGAAGTAAGCAAACCTTTCTCTCCTGCCTACTGAATTCTAAAACCTTGCCTCAGGATTAAGACAAGATCTTTACTTTAATACCCATGAAATAGAACAAAGTATCAAGAACTTTGAAGTTAGTCCTGACTTGGGCAGGAGGTTGAACTGGCTGCCAAGTACAGAGGCTTGAACATTCTTCATCTCACAGGAATATGTTCCAGCTACAAAGACGTGGGAAAACAATCTCCGTTTTCCTCATGGTTGTGGCTCATTAATCCCGATTCTCTGCTTGTCACCTGACCAGAAAGAAGATATTTGGTGGCTTTTAGTTTTGGAGTTCTACTGTCTGAGAAACAGAACACAATATGCACATACTTTGGCATGTCTGAAGCAAAGATTATCTTCCTCAACAGACATTCTACACTGTAGCATTAATACACATCATTCTGCTGAAGCCATTTACATAATTTCATATTGCTTGACCTGAGCCTTCCTAAAGTTTTGGTACTGTATGTTCAGTCGTGGCATGAGCTTAGTAGATTTATAATCTATCATATAAATTTCAACATTTTAATAGGAATAGCTGGAATTTGAAATAACTTAACATTAAGTTGAAAGTACACAACCTATTGACCTAAGAAACTTGCTAAAATTATTTTAGGAAATCTAGTAATTTTATTTTGGTCTTAATATTTTGACTTAGTTTAAATACACAGTAATAAATTACTATTCTAGAGCTAGGATTATACCCTGTATACATGTGAAGTTGTTTCTACTTAGCTCATGGGAAAAGAGCTGGATAGTATAAAGACTGTTTCATATTTGTTCCTGAAAGAATAAGAATACTAATGAGCTGAAAAATGGATGTCTTAAATAGAGGAGAAAGACAGCCTCAACAAAGGGTCTGAGGTGCTAGAAAGCAGTAGTCAGAGTAACTGTAGTCTCATCACTTTGCATGTTTCCAAAAATAACTACTCCCAGAAATTATTTTTACTGCAATATCAGTAGATCTTGCTTTATAATTCTGCAGTCTTGCTAGAGGGGCAATAGGTCACACACACACACACCTAGGAATGTCTTTGCATCCACTTAGAATAACTGTGCATAAAGCTCATTTATCATGCCTTGGGAAAAGGCAGGTCTTCCAGCCTGCTCTTATTTCTCTTTTTAATCATGTCAACAAGAAAACAACCAGAACATCACCACCAAAAAAAAAAAAAAAAACCACAACAAAAACCCAAACCATACCACAATCCTCAACCTGTCTGGACCAGATACAACTCCATACAGAATTTGCTGAATCTCCCTCTCTACCAGTCTGCATTTATGCAGCTATCCATGCTCTCATTTGCATATCTCTGTTCCCAGTAGTAACTTCGGTGCTGGAGAGTTTTCTATTAAGGCAAGCAGTGCTGATTGATTGCTGCCCGCTTCCCCCACTGCTGCCCATGCCAAGCCCCTCACAATGGGCTCATTGCTTCCTTCCATCACCTTAGCCTGCATGCCTGGAGCAATGTATCTGTATCTAAGCTTCAGATCAGATTTTCAAGGAGCAAAGGACCTAATTAAATCAACTGGAAAAGGAGTTTAATCAATAGCCAGCTATAAACCCACATCTTTGTTTTATCTATAAATACATAAATTACAAAAGAAAAGTTGAATGCAGGAAAAGAGATTGAGAGAAGCACTATCCAATCTACGCTATCCAATGCTTCCATTAAATTAAGCCTCAAACTATTAAAAAGAATAGCTTGAATTTCAATCAGGAAATGCAAGATTCATTGTATGCTTTGATTGAGGCAGGTGAAAAACTATAATTTATTCCCTGTTTTCAGCTTTTTTCAGCTTGCAATTTCTGTTCTTTAAAAAACCTTTCCTTCAGCTATTCAAGCTACAAGATTCTTTTCAATTTCCAGTACATCTTAGACAGCAGTTTTAGCCATATACTGCAATCTCTGCCTTTGCCCATTTGGTTTGAAATTCAACATAATAGATACATATTCTGGTCAAATATGTCTTCATTATTCACAGTTTTCACAGTTTGGGGTTTTTTTAAATACATTAAAATATACCTGAATAGGTGAATATAATCTATATATAATAGAAACATTTTTTTTTTCCTGGTAATAGCTGCCCAAACTAACATAAGTAAATCTGACTCCTTTTTCCCCTCCTGGTGTCCTTCAAAACAAGATTTATGCAATCACATGTCATATACTCTGAATCCCAGACCACAGCAGGTGTTGGATGCACTCATAAACTGTAACCAAGTTTGAGAGGTGGAGTCTCAGAGACAAGCTGCATTTCCATGTGGTGGAAATGGGCATCTGAAGACAGACATCCACCAGTGCTCTCACTGAAGGGCAGCCAGCAGCAGGTTCTCCTCACCAAACATCCCCCTGCACAGGTCAGCCAGTTAATAACACATCTGAGCTCTGGGCAAACTTCCATTCCCTCGTGTGTCACAACTGCAGGTAGGGAAGGCTGGACTAGGCACCTACCAGGCAACTACAGTTACTTTGGAGGGATGAGGCTTTATTCAGAGGTAGGACTGTCATGGCTGGATTGTGACAGGAGAAACAAAAACCTGGAAGAACATGCTTGATTTCCCTACAAAAAGACTAAATATGATGTTTGCCAAAAGAAAAAAAAAAAGCTAAGCAATGTTTCAAAGGAATATTATCCTAGTGACAGACACCACTTTTCCCATCATCCTTAATTCTGCAAGGAAGCTGCAATGAGACACAAATCAAAATCTGTAACTACCACTACAGTAATCAAGTTTTTACAATAAAACCTTCACAAAATCTTAGGTATGCACTGGAGCCAGATGTTGGGTTTAATAAAACAGATTATTCAAAAAAAGCATTTGCTGCATAGCGTAGACTCAGTATTTTTTCAAGCTGTTATTCATCTTCAAGAAACTTAGGAACCCCATTGCTCCATTTGCCCTACAAATCACTGACTTACATCAAGCCTGCAGTAGTATTTTCTCCTCTTCCCATATTGCAAAGCCCATTTTATGATTGCCTATATAAAAAATGTGGAGAAATATAACTTACATTCCAAGCCTTGCTTAATTAATTAAATGTAAAAGACTCTATATCTTCCCACAAAATCTACATTTTATTTATGGTTACAGCCATGCCATTTGGATATGTAATTCCAAAAGGAGAATGAAGAAGACACTTGCCCGTAGTTTCAGGTTATTTTATAACATCAGGAAAAAAAAAATCATTTAGAAAACAGTAAGGAAAAGAGGGAATAATTCCAGAGAAAGTGACTTAAAATTTATTTTAAAAATCAGTTTTAATTAGTGTCCTCAATGTAGAAATATTTTAAATTCATCACTTTTTTCAAGTTTGCATTATGTGAGTGATAGACAATTAATATCTTCAAAATGTTTAACTAATACCTCTTCCCAGAACATATTCTGTGAGTATATGCATGTATACACAAGGCTGTTTATTTATCAGATGATGATCAATAGTATAAATCCCTTACTAATATTTTTAGGCAAATAGAAGAACAAAATTATGTCAGCCTTACAACTGATAAAGAGAAGAAATAATTTAATCTTCAGTACATGAACAATTAGGACCATGGCAAAAAAATTTCACTTCTGAAAACAAATTTGAAACAGGCACATCTGAACCACACCCTCCACACCCAACTGGTAGGTATGAAAAATAACTGATGCACCTGCAAACTGCTTCAATTTGCATGTAAAATGTTGAAATTAATTCCTTTGCAATTTTCTTTCTTTGACAAGTCTGAACTAAAAAGAAAATTTGCACCTGTGATGAAAATGGTGGAAAAAAATCAAAAGGGTAAATTAAAAAGGGTACAGCGTGCAGTAACTTGTGCTGTTTTCAAGTTATAGTAAACAACAAATCAGCAATTCCATCAAGTGCCTGTATATCAGACTGACCACATCGTAAAGAATTGAGCTTTTGTCTTGAAAACTTAATCAACAGTAAAATCAGGGAGCCACTTTCAATAACCAGTTTTAATGTTGGGATTTGTTTGTCTGTTTTGCCCTTCATCTTTAGGCAGAAATGTCTGCGAAATGGAAACTCTCTTCTATTTACTAATCATCAGCCATTTTCATTTTGAGTCCTGTTTGCAACTAAGCCTTGGGTGACTAAGAAATTCCAAGAAACTAATTGTTACATGCCTACCCTGAGAATCTAGCCTGTATAGCCAGTTTGAAAGCTGCAATTTTTAAGGTAAATACTTCTCTAGTCTTTTGATCCAAAGACAGTAACAGGTAGATCCTTCCAAACATATATTCCTACAAAACCCCAAAAAATAACTAAACAGCAGAAAAGTGTTAAATCCAGACAAAAAGGCGCGTGAGGAGCAGAAAAAAGTCTAAAATTCTAGAAAAAAACATGCTACTTCAAAATAATTACTTCATGATGGTAGCTCAAGAAAATGCCAAGAGACTACAACTGTTGACATTTATAGAAACAATTAAATGTGATTAATGAAAGGCAGTGTAGCTAAATCAAATCTAGTTTATGATCACTAACTTCCAGGTTCTGATAATGTATTGGCTGCATTTTTTATTTTGATGAAGTTTTTAATGTCTGTTGTTAACTCCCATTAAATGACCACCTTTATACCACATCTGGCTTCCAATTACATATAAAGAGCAGCTGCTCATACGTGCTCCACCATTTGAGACAGAAGATGTTATTTTTGCTTACAAACATATCAGTTCTATGCATCATTTATGTTTTGTAACAGCCAAAGCCTCTTCAAAATTACATTTCCCTCTTCCTAGCAGCTGGGGTGGGCTTGTGTTAATCTGAAGAGCCTTTACAAGATGCACCAAAGAGCAAAATGAACCTGCATGGATCTGCTCTTCTTGGAGTACCAGTCTGAACCTCACAAAACACTGAACACTTACAAGGCCTGTTGAAGTCAATAGGATATACAGATGCTTGGCAGTACAAGAAACTGATAAAACAGATTAATTTTAGACAAATGTGAAGGCTTAAAGCAAATTTTAACCCATTTAGTACTGCTATGGTTTGAGGAATGGAAGAGAGACACTCAAGTTCCCAAATCTTTCAAGGCGGATAACAAAAATGATATTGACAGATGACAGTATTTTTCATCTTGTATTTTAAAAAAGAATCTTGCACAAAGATTTTAATCTTATATTTCCAAATCAAACACCAGAAAATGGACCAGAACTATAACGCTGATGACATCTGTGTAATTAGTTCCTTGGTTTGCTTTGTCCCATTTGGGTAATATTTGACCTTGCTATTTATGCAGAATTTTTTTGGCTGGCAAAGTGGAAGAAAAAAAGAAATTATGCCTCATTTTAATGTTTTCTCACTTACAGCCCAGGCTTATCCTCCTGGTTTTTTTGGTTTGGTTTTTTTTAACCTTCAGAATTAAGTCCAGAAATTTTACTGCCTTCAAATAAGTACTGACATTTTCTGTCTATTAAAGTCTTAGCCTATAAATCCCAATGTAATCGTTCTTCTGTGGTCCACTGATACTACATCTAATATAGACACAATTTTAACTTACTATTTGAAACTGAAATTATACTATAAATTCTATTATACTAGAAATTATACAGATACTATATTGCAAAGTGCAAATACAGTAATTTGTTGCTATAGTCACAGTATTTATATAAATACTACACCTGTTTAAGCATGTTGTTCTTTAATTAGCACAATGGTGTAACCCCAGAACTTTGGAAGCTACAGCTTGGAAGTGACACCATTACTTCAGGGTTATGAATTCAAAGGAAACATTAATGGTTTTTGCCTTTCAAATTTTTAAATTTTTAATCTGTTTTTCAAAATAAACATGGATTTTTCACTCTGCTTTTGCTCATTAAAAACATCCAGTAAAGCTTATTTACAGAAAGGCCAAGAGTGTCTTTTTGGTATCCAATTACCAAGTAACTCAACACCGCAAAAGGCAGGGGTAGGTGGTACCTCTCCCTTTCTCAAAGTGGCTTTCAAATATCCTTCAACTTTGTCCCACAGAACAATATTTTAAGAATGGGAAAGTTCAAGTGTTCTTTCTATTCAGTATTGTAATACTCCCCTTCAGTGTCTGCAAGGGTAAAACAAATGATTAATATCCCTGCGCAAATTATGATTGTCTGTAGGATGTCAACATTTAGATAGCTAGAAGCCAGAGAAACCGGATTGTGACAATTTTCCCATTTCTCATGGATTATGGAACAGCTGTCAGATGGTAACAACTTACACTATTAAGCTAGTCTGCATTTGAACTGGTGACCTAGGAGTGAAATATTCTCTCTCTCATGATCTTTCATTCTCTCATTAACAAGGCCCCTGAGTCTTTTGCTTTCCACTGAATAGACCTTACTTTTTCTTTTTTTTTTTTCCAATTCAAATATATTTTCCTGATTATCCAGTAGGATTGCTCCAACCGATGCATCTCTTTCAGACACCTGTGATCAGGGACAGAGCTGACTTAAATTGCTAGAGACTTAAAATGGAAAAGGTAAAAGACAATGAAGAAGACGTACATTGTCCCACATAGGTCAGATACAGGTTGCAAATCATTTGAAGACTAAAAGACAAAATGAAGGCAAGAATGTAAAGCATAATGCTATATTTTTCTCAATGTACATATCCACACACCTGCACTGCCTACACCATGTTTGTCAGCACTGAGACTGAACAAGAAAATCAGAGAGTTCATATTGATGGAAAAGCACTAAGTTCAAAGAAGCTACATATCAATATATCTGCCAAAATGCCACAGTGGATGAACAACCCATCCTAGAAATATCACACGTTCTCGCTTTCCAAGTCCTGTAACATTATTAACAAGCTGATACCTCTTAAAGACTCAACAAACTCCTGTAGGATTTTACTGAACATACCCTGAGGCAATGGATGTTGTAGAACTATAAAAATCACAGAAAGATATACTAGAGTGAAAAAAAGCCTCAAAACCCCACCATCAAAAGACACAAAACTGTCAAAGTGACTATATATTTACTCACTAGAGATGCAGAAAACGAGGAGAAACATAAAAGAGGAATAGGTAGCAACCACTTAATCCACAAAGCAACGAAGAGTGGATGACAGCCAAACATTGAGGAGCAAGAAGCATAAAAATAAGCTATCATTAAGGAAGGATAGAAAGGATAACAGGCATTTAGTAGCCCCAAATCGCAACTGTGTTTTCATTCATCCTTCTTAACATAATGGAGTATTAGGAAAGTGGAGTGATGAATAGAGAAAGAAGATTCACAGCAATTAGCTATATTCAAAAGACTTGGCATAGCTAATTCCATGGATATGCAAGACTGTATAGGATGTAGCAGTAGAACAGAAACAATAGTAGGCTAGAAATTCTAAAACACACTTTTGTCAATTTTTTTTTTTTCCAAAACCAAATGAAACAAAGAACCAGTTAGTGGCTTCCATTGTTTTTTATAATCAGATTTTACAAAGAAGTATAAAAAGAAGTTCCCAACTAATATATAACAACTACATTTATAAATATATACTTATATGATTCAGCAAAGGGTCTGACCTGAGGCACCTAAACCAGGCATGTTTTTCAGTAAACCAGGCAATTAAAATTAAATCTGGACACTCTTACAAGTGAAGGTGCTACCTTACGTTTTAACATTAAATTTAAACAAGAATTCTAAGTGCTTTGATGTTTCTGCAAGCTAGGGGTTAAATTACTGTCTCCTCTGTTTGAACCATAACCAAAAAGCATTTTATGACTGCAATAATGCACTTCAATAAATGGAGCTCACAATGGATACTCACTTTTCTCTGGGGAATGAAGAAAACTTGTGTTCTCTTTCTGCCTCACAACGCATTGGCAGTCTAAGGAATTCTTTGAAGGCACACAGCCCGTTGGATATTACTGGATATATTTCACTTATATAGATGCAGGAGGCAGTTAAGTACAGTCCCTCACCTGAGGTCTAACTATACTCATCCCTCCAGCTGTTCCCTTTCTTACTTGTGCAGAAGCTAACTTACACTATTTCTTAACTCTGAGTTCTCATTTCAATTTTGGGAAAAAACTGTGAGGTAATCATACAAAAGGGCCTTAAAGTTAAACCCCACATATTTAAACTTTCGTATTTATACTACAATAGCCATTCTATTACCATAATAATAGGTATATGAATATAAATAAATGCTTCACTTCATTTTCGTCAGCATTTGCAGAAAATAATATGACAGAGAGCAGGGCTCCAGGGACTCATCTGACATTATTGAACAACCTCTTCGCCTAGGATATGCCTTTGGCTGCCCTGCTACAGACAGATTGCACAAAGGAAGATCTACTGTTGGCTTTTGAATGGAAGTCTCAGAGACTGATCTGTGCTGCACAAAGAATTCGCTAATGGGAATGCAAATAGTGTCACCTGTATAAAGCAAAACAAAAAACCCAAAGCAAGAAAAATCCTAACAATTTAGCACTCACATAAATACTTTCTACAAATGTTTCTCTGAAGGAGTCCCTTGTGAAGACTCTTTCTGCATGCCCCTCAAGGAGCAAAGGCTGAGATTTCCCATCTAAAATTTATATTAAAATTTTATCATTCCATTTCAAAACAATGAAATACAAGTGAGGTTTTTAGCTTCAGAGGCCATAAAACTTAACAATAATGAAATGTACCCTAAAGTATAAAAGTATAGTATCTAGTGCTACATGACTGGATACAAATCACTGAACTCATTTCTGAAAATTTAATAGCAACCTGCATGTGGTAAAACTACCAAACTCATTTTAAGCAATTATTTTTAAATGGAAGTGCACTATATATTATAGACTGGTTTAAAACTTCAAGAAATTTAGGGTAGTCTGCTGCAGAAGGATTTCCAGCAGTCCAGTTGGGGAATATCCTACACTGTCATGAGGAGCGATGCTCCAGGAAGGGGCTTGTTATCACTTTAAAATGCAGAAGAAAAAGAAGGGCTGGGGGGGAAATAAAGCATCTCGGTGGGGCTCCTTTAAGGATAGACTCCTGCTGGTCCTGGGCATATTGGAAAGCACCTCACACCCTGAGAAAAGTCAGGAAGGTCAGAGTCGTTATTCATAGCAGAAAGCTACTAAAGTAAAGATTTAGAAGGTCATTAAAGATCATTTAAACAATAGCCTTTAGTTTATTCAGCAAAAATAAGGGGCAGTCTTATTTTCAAGTGTAATCACTTGGAGACAGCCCTGCAGTTTACAAGTAAAAAATAACTTATAATTTTTTTAAAATTTTTTAATGAAATTTAGCCAGTTACTCACTTTCTGTATTTTGTGTTTCATGCACCTCTGAATGTCAAAAATCCACAAGTTTCCAATTCTTATGTCAGATGGGGGGGGAAAAAAACTCAGAAATCAAAATATCTACAATATTAACAGCTTGAACCAAAAATTTGTTTAAAATTAACATGGGAGGAGCCATCCCCCCCAAAATTATGGATCATATGGCATGCTTGAGGCCTTCCAGATAGAACTACAAGACAAAGGTTCTGTGCAAAATTTCCCTCAGTGAATGAAGGCAAAATCACAGCTCTGAAGGAAGTACTTTTTTGACTTTTCAAAAATTATTATTAACATGTTATGAAGAATTCATTTAAAGTCATAATGTCAGAGCTGAATTTTTATACTGTTCCACTGCTGATCTTTAATAGCTTTTTAGATGTGCATCAATTGAGGAGGAATTTAGAACGAAATAAAAAGCCAACTAGAAAGTTACATGGCTGTATAAAATGGCAATATAGGAAAGCCATTTGTGAATATATTAGGCCTGACCTTAAACAGGTGGAAATCCACAAAGCTTCGTTTTACACCAGCTGAGAATCTGACCTATTGAATTTAGGGTGACATTTCCCATCAATCTTTTATTTTTTTCACATGCATTGCCAGTTTTCTCTGTATTGTATCAACCAATGTGAACTAAATCTATTAGCTGCTGTATTCAAGAGTCAGCATGATGACATTAGAAATAATAAGGATCAAGTTCAGCTCTTTCTTTCCTTTTTTCCTCCTTTAGCATGATTTACAATTCTCTTTCAGAACTTGGTAATTCTTCTTGGCACCATTCAGGCTACCTTGTCTTATCTCAATAAATAAAACAATCTGAAAATTAAAGTGGAGAGTGCAGAAAGAAAGTTAGAGATTAAGGATAAATTGAAGACGCTCTAAAGCAGTAAAAATAAATTGATTTTTATGGCAATGAAACCACCTGTAATAGGCTGCTTCAGCAATCTTGTACCATGTTATAGAAGCCTGACCTGCCCCACACATCAAAGCACAGGGGGTGAGGTTCACTGCAAAGCCAGTTCTCAGCTGAGGTCCATCCTTTGCACAGGAGGTAGGAGAACGGTGGGAGGCCTGTCCACTGCCTGCAGCATTCTTACTCACACAGTATAGACTGGTATAGAATTTGTACTCCCTTGGAAAAACAAAAGACAAACAGGACATTACCTGCATTTAGTTTTTACTTTTATTTCGCAGGAGCATTGAGATACTGCCTTTTATTTGGGCTGAAAAATGAGACTACTGTCATATGCAGAAAGATCTCAGATGTGGAATACAGGGGTACGAAAAGAAGAGAGTAACAGCGCAAAGAACACAGTGTAAGAAAATGAAATGTGAACCACTAATGAAGAATGGAATCAACGTAGTAAAAAAATTAGCCATTTTTTGCAATAGGTACAACCAGTACCCATTTATTCTACACTAAAAGTTCAAACTAAAATGGGTGGGCAGCACATGGCTTTGCAGCAGCACAGTGCCACATCTGGAAAGCTGAAGCTGATGAGATGCTTGATAAGGAAAGCATCTTACTAACTAACAAACTGCAGTACAAGAACCCACAGGCAACTCCTGTATTGTGCCACTGGATATTATTCCACGCCATTAATTTGACAGTGCATCTACATTTTGGTGCACTCAAAGCTGCAAAACACTTTGAATATATCCCAGAATGAGGTAGCGGGAAGTAGGAGATGGTGGCAGCTGTGAAGGAAGCAGCTTGGATATAGCATTTGGGAGCAAATTAACAAATAATACAAAGTAGCTGATTGATCATTGAGAATGCACTCTCATGTCAAGAATCTTGGCTAGCAAGCAAAGCTGATGAGAGCATAAAACCAATCTCACTTGGCTATAGCTCTTGGGCTTCCAACATCTGTTGGAAATAAATTGACCCTGCTTTCTGATTAAGTTTATCCTCTTACCCTCAAGAGCACTCAAAAAATGGTCTTCGAATGTAGGAAAATAAAGTACAAGTTCTTGCACCTTCCACATCCCAGTCCCAATCTGTGAGCTTCAGCCTCAACTCCTCAGATTGCTGAGATGTTATAAACTTGTCATCCAAATCCAATCTATACATATCCTCAGTAAACACTTTAATTTCAATAAAACATCATGTTTATTGCACAAGTACTTTTGTTGAAGCAGATTCCGCTTCCTAAATACTTTAATTCATTTAAGTTTGCAGCTGTATTTACTCTTGAAAATATTCTTTTCTCTCTACAAAAACCAAACAGCAACAAAAAACCAAAAAAAAAAAAAAACACAACCGTATCAAAACAAGAAAAAACAACCCAAATGCTTATCAGTTCCCATACCTTGGAAAAATAATTCCACGGGCATAAAATTTTCAGGTCAGACAACATATCCTGGAACTCCATCTTCTGCATTTCTTTGAGCATAGGTAAGAGTGGATTTTAACTAACCTTAAGTGTCTATAACCAATAAAGAAATACAGGTACTGTTAGGTACATGGCTTACCTTAAATACCCATTTTAAAAGGAATTGACTCTCTGGACACACTCACTGCTCCCCACTGACTATTTGGCCAAGTTGTTAGAGTGTAAGAGAGCAAGTCTATCCCGAAGAAAACTTGACTTGGGATGTCAGATTCCTTCCCACTGTGGACACTTGGGTCGTGTTCTAGTACGATCTAAAACGGGAAGGAAATAAAGCTGTTCTTCTCAACACTTCCAGAAGACATCTGACATGCAGCCTGCAAGGGAGTCCATCAGAAAACTGCTAAAGCAGATGGTTTTCTCCACCATTCTCTGCATTTTGAAGGCTTTGCTCATTCTCAGTCGGTTCCTCATTGTCACTCATCTGTGACTTCACTCTCCATCTGTATTGCCGTATGCCGAGTGATAAGGTCATATCGAAAACCTATCCACAATTTTTTCAAAAAATCCCTGCTATGTAGCAGCTTAGACAAACAAGATAAGATTCAACAGCAGTATAAAAATAATTCCCCTAACTCCCCTCTCAAATAAAAACATAACCACTCTACATGAGTATAAAACTCGTAGTGTTACATACAAATTCTGCTTGTGTTGAAGCTCATGGTTCTCAAACATCAATACTGTGGATTGCTTTAGGGTGCTCTTGTCAAATCTGATGAAGAGTCTTTTCTCTTTATAATACATTCCTACACAAGGAAATAACAGACTATCAGATATTTTTTTATAGTAGCTAGATCTAGACAAAGAAATCTGCAAAGAATCTGAAGTAAACTATTTCACAACAAAAGGGTTTTTTTCTCTCTCTCTGTCACATGTAACTGTCTCACCCTGGCATTCTAAAATATAAATTTATGTTGATACTCAGACCTCCAATGTCCCTAAAATCGCTGACACAATATCCTTCTCTCAGGATGCTACTTCTCATGGGTGATGAAGCAAAGAACACCTTAATCTGCACATGTCAAGATAAGTAAAATTCACGTCAGCCCTTGCAAAACAAAACTACTGGTGCAGAAGGTCACTAACCACTTCAGGCCAAACACTGAACTAAGGACCTAATCCTGCAAACTTTTCCACGACAATGCAGAGTCAATGGAGAACATGAAGAATATATGAAAACAAGTGAGGATAAGCCCTCGTTCAGGGCCTTTTGCATGAACAGGAAGTATTAGCCTGCAAATTTACTGTTGTTCTGGAATTTTGAAATTGGGTTACATATTAAAAACTGTTAGTTATTCCCCTAATAACCTAGGACGAATTGTGTGTGTGAGTAGAGACAATGGAATACCAGTGCAGAAAAGCATTTAACCTCATGCTCTACAACTATCTCTACTCAGCAAACCTCCTTGTCTCAGATGAAAATTTTAACTCCTCTAGGTAATAAACACCAGTGGAGAAAGCCACTGGATACTGCAATTATGAGCTCAGGGGGATAGTTTTGATGCCTATGCAAACTAATGGCAATACTTGAAATATCACTGGCCCACACAGTTAACCAAAAGCTACATAACTGCACAATAAGAAGGAGGAAATAGCTGAAGTGAAAAAAAAAAAATCTATCTATATATATACACACCATAAACCAGTTAGAATGCTTCAAACCAGATATTTCTCTAGCTTAGTACTGAGCATATCAGTTCAATGAGGAGAAGTAAGGACAAATTTGGGTACACAGAACTGCTTCTCTGGTGTGGCTGCCCAGCTTCCAGCAGTTCCTGGCTGAGGAGATTCCTAAGTATGAGGTAAAATCTGCATCTTTACTCCTTATTTTTGGTATAGATTTTTTTTTTCCTTAATTTAGTCAATTAAAGTTGTAATCCATTTTGACCATTGCAGCATTTCCCAACGTGGTCTGCGTACTACGGAAGCAATTCCTGTGCATTTCATAAACGTAGTGCTTAAACAGATATATCAGTTTCCATGAATCAAACCAATATTTGGTTAGTTTGTTGCTCCTTATAGACAGAAAGGCCTTTATTTGCTGAGTTCAGTATGGATGGTGCAGGGTGCACCAGCACAGGCTGCTCGGTGGACCCACAGGTACCACATCACCATTCCTGGCATTTTGTAAAGCTATGTGAGAAGCAGGAAACTTCTACATTTGTGTCTTCTCAAATGCTTTGTTCATCTGCTACTAACACAAATCGAAGTGTATTCCCTCAGCAGATGGGTTTAAAGGACAGTGGCCCAGGCTCTGTGGTCAGTTTTTGTTAATCTCCCTCCTGCTGCTTTCAATGTAAGAGGGAAAGCTGAAGCACTTTAAACTGAGGTCACCTCACATCCATAAGCGGAGATAGTAAAGCAGGTGTCCCTGCACCGACTAGGAAGCAGGAAAGCACTGATATTGATTATGTTACTTTTGGGTTTCCCATGGGAAACAACTTCTTCCAAAAAATACAAAAAAATATTTGGTTTGCATTTGTTATCACAAGATGTAGTCTTCCAGATAGATGAATTATTACTGAGATTAAACACAAAAAAGGAATTTTGCCTTCAATCTGTTTCCTCTCTATTCCTCGTGAGTTGCAACCTAAAATGAGCATAAAATTAGAGAAGAGGAAAAAAACCAAACTTCTCTGTACTAAATAACAAACTTAGCATAAAAGAATGGATTTTTGTTTTAAAAAAAAGGCATGGTAAATGAAAGAAATTAAAACTATAAATGTAAATTTAAAATTTAGAAGACACTCTCAAGTCCTTACCTCCAAAGTCCTATAATCACCAACAAGCCTAACTACAGACTGCTCTGAAGTGGATGCATTTCCTGGTATTTATGTATCAGGGTTTTCACTTTCTTGATTTTTATATGATTTCAAACATTGGGGCTGGCTAATACAAAACAAAATCTTTATGAGGGAAGGCAGAGGAGGAAATCACATGAACAGCAGAACCCAACAAGTTATGGAGTTTTGCAATCATAAAATACCACATCACAATGTTCAGGAAAAGTTCTCATGTGATAAAAGCTAAGCCACATTTGGTAAGAAAAAAAGCCTTAAAGGCTATTCTTAGTGTTAATACTTAAATTAAGGTGTAGTTTAAGGATTTTCAGGAATGGTAAGCATGGATTTGTTAATAAGCCTTATTTAGCTTCACAAACTGAAAGTAACAAACAACAAGCCTGATTGTGTCTTAAGATATGATTTATATTAGTTAGTTTCTTTAATTAGAACCCCAATCTATCTTGCAATTTCAGGGTAATCATGTACAACTCCAATTCGAGATTTTCACTGAGTTTTACCTTTTGTTCGTTGGAGAAGCAGTGTATTTCTATGGGACAGTGGGCAGATTTAAAAGGCAGTGAAAGGGGGTAGGATTCTTCTCCTCTGAGGGATTTTCAGAAGCAGTTGGTCTAAATTCGCTCCAAAATCCCTTTGTATGCAGATTAACACCCTCTCATTTACATGAGAAAATCCTTCCCTCAAATCTCGCAGTTGTCATGCACAGTAGCGACTCCGGGCTGTGCCTCTGATTACATTATAAATTAATATTTGTCCTTGGTTTCCAATCAATAGGAAAGAGTATTTTGTCAAAAGGCACACGCTGTTGGCAGCACTCGAGCATATTCATGAGGGCTTAGCAGCGATTACGGCGCTCAGGCACAGGCAGCGGCAGAGCTCCCCTCACCCGCGCCTTGTGCGCGCTGCACCTCGCATCCCTTCCCGGAGATTTTCCAGGGGCTCTAATAGTTCCCAGTAGGCCTCCCCACGGCAGACCTCTGCACAGCTGGGAAGCCGACGTTGCTATGGAGCACCAGCACCATTACTGAACAAAGGTGCAAAACAGTGCATTACAGCTGACACGCAGCCATGGAAGGCATTAAGTGTCTTTACCGAGCTGTCACTTACAGCCCTGTGGGAGACAGAGGCAAGTCACGGGTCCGGGAAAATAATATAGTGCATTAGCAATAACTGTGACAGAAAGCTGAAGGGGTTATGCAGAATTAGTTATACCACATATGGCTGTGCTTGGCAAGGGTTGACTGAACTAATATTGACTGTTTCAAAGCACACAGCTCTGCTCCAGCCTTTTAGAAACTTAAAGGTATTGCTAGAATGATGATCTGACAAAGAGTTATTACCTCTATTAAATATAGACATATATTGGACATTATATGTATATATAAAATAGATATACATCTATTAATTTATCTGTATGAGAGTCGAATCACACTCACTTTTTAAACTTATACATGCCAGCCTTATTCACTGTCCTATGAGTTGTGAATGCACATCCCTACAGCACAGTTTATGCCTTATAAGCATATAGGATATAGACAAGTAGTGCTCTTCACCCTTTTATATTTCTGACACTCTGGAACTTGGAACAATTTCTATATGGTCAAATTCAGTAAATTAGGCAACATTATGATCCATCAAGTGTCCCTGATGCTGTCAACATCTTCAGTTCTTGGAGTCAATCACTATAAAGTATGCTTACTCATACATATTTTTAGCCACAGGTTTACATGAGAGAGGAAACACAGACTTTGCTCTTTCTCCTCCAAATTTTTTTGGAGGAACACTATATCAACAGGCAGGTGGCCACACAAAATCCATCAGTTGTTGCTTGATATAAAAGCAAAGTCTGCTCTTGTATTGAAATATAATTTACAGACTTTGTGTAACCCCTTCCAGTTTATGCCCTCATATTCCTTTTACCTAAGTTTGAAAATCTCTCACTAAATAAAATGCCCCACCGGGATGGAAGTTTGCATGCATCATACATATACACACAGGAAATCCTGATCTTCATATGACCCTGTGAATGTACTCACTACACATGCAGTAGGGTCAGAGAATAAGCGAGTTACCATTACAGCTGTGGTTACAGGTTACCTTTACTTAACATATTCCATCAGGTATGAATTTAGCTGACTAATGACGATCTGGTACAGTGGAAAACAGCTTCTGATAAACCAAGATACTGCCCATCTCCCATCAGTTCTGCAAGCAACACCGTCCATATCAATTCATTAGTGATTACTACTATAGATCACCGTAGATTACTACTGCAGATCACTATACAGGACAATATTAGCTTATCCATTAAGGGTTTTACTGCATTTTGGCAATATTTAGGTGTTTCCTCTGGATCAGGATATTTTCCATTGCAACACAAGAGGTTTTTTTTTCCCAAAGATTCCAAGACCTTTTTTTTACAGAGGTTTCTCATTTACATTCATCTCGACTGAATATTACGTCATTATTCCAGAGTAATTTTTAATTTTTTATAAAAATGCAAAGCAATCCTTTGCTACAGCTAATGACAAGAATCAAGTAGTCGAGGTTCTTATTTTAAATCTCAGTAAAGTGGGGAGATTTGCTTTTACAGGAAATCACTTCCATTTTGTGGGCCAGATGGATAACACTTTGAAGATCTGTGGAAATATAAACCTGTTCCACGTTTCTCAGCTACCAAAAAAAAGCACAACATGGAGTCAAATTCTATCTCCGCTAAGAAAACAGCAAATTAAATCACACTGTTTTAAATCTGTGATGAGCTTAATTTAATCTTCAACTAAGTTATGGCAAGGACAAGTATAGGCAGACATTTTAAAGGAAAAATGACTGCTAAGTAAATAAGTTCAGACATATAAGTTATGCTTAATCAGTAAAACCTGACACAAATGCAAACAGTGGCTGCATTCTAACTTAAAAAGAATTCCCACGTTTAAATGAAAATACAGTAGAGGGGAAATCACATGGTGTTTACATATTTAACAGAGGATGAAGAAAGCAAACTCTCCCTTCTCCAAGCACAGCTCATTTCAGTGTCCTTGCTGGAGAGGTACAGGAGTTATTTCACACCTATGGCTGCCTGCACATTACAAGATACTTTGATGCACCCTGGCCAAGCTTTTTTCCGCTGTTTACATTTTGCACATTGTCTGACTTCATTACCCACCATAAAAAGACCTGCTAAAGAAAGTGTACTCAAATAATTCGTGGAGTGCTGTGTTCCAAAGGATGTAGAAAGAGACTTTGTCAACTGTTACCTAAAAGAAGGATGACTTTCAAATATGTATAAGAACTGCACTTCTGTGATACAAATGCTTACAACTATATGTATCAAATATGCTCACAATAAGGAGAGTTTGGATTAATATTACCTGTGAAGATGGTGTTGGTTGTCACCATATTAACTCAGTTGTCTCCAGGAGAATAAGACACTGCATTGGTGCAGTGAATAGGAACAGTACAATAAGTAGTTTTTTAATAATTTCTGATAATTCAGAAATTTCAGTACATGCTCTGAGGATGGCACATAATTGGCTATGAATAACGAATATTTTATATCCATTTTTTAAAGGAACTTAATATTTCATATGGGATTGGCATGAAACAAAAAGAAGACACCTTTTAAGAATTCTAAACTGAGACTTCCTGAAATGTTGGAAAGTTATACAGTTTTCAACTTTTCTCCTAATGTAACATTACTACTGTTAACAAAGTAGCTCAAGTCCACTACTACTAGCCAAATGTCGATTTTTTTTTTTTGTTAAATTTTGGGTTTTAATTGCATCATACCTTTATTTTAGGATTTCCCCAAATAATTCAAATCAACACCGGCAAAAAGAAATGACAGATGCCCATTAGCATAACTGACTGCTTGAAAAATAACATTAATGCCTTATTACTTATAACATATTCACCCAAATGTTTCATTAACTTCGTAATGTAATATTAATGAGAAAGATAACTAAAATTTTCTGGACCCAGCAAGTGCAAACTGCCAGCTAATCATTAAATCCCAGCTCTCCTTTCACTTAGTTTCATCTGCACAGGTTCCTCACAAATTCCCATTCACAGATCACAAAAGAACAATTTGGGTTACTTCAAGAATTAATTAGACATTTGTATGAAAGCCACTAGAACAACTGCTCCTCCTGCGAGTTCATAAAGCTGTTTAATTTGCTCTTGTATTTTCATTCAGAGAAGCTGGCAACACCACAATAAAACACAGCATGCAGAGATAGCAAGCCAAATTTCTTACTTAATTGTTCACTTTCATTTACTATGCTCATTTAAAAGAAGCGAGCACTAACACCTTTTAACCTCGGCAGTGACACAGCTGGGGCACTCTTCACACATAATACGGAGTGACTTAGAATAACGCGCCCCTTGTCAATCTGTAAAGAGCATTCAGGTTGAGATTTAAAGTCTGTGCTTGCATTAGCAAAAGGCTGAAGCCCCCTCTCTTGTACAGTTTAGCTTTTATTATGTTTATGTCTTAGCAGCTAATTGCCTGAAGAAAGGAAAAGAAACGCTGAACAGGAAGTATTGAAATGTGTATTAAATGCTGAAGAATAATAAGACAGCATAATTACTGATTTCTTTTCTTTTCCTTTTCTGGAACATCTTACCTTCTTCACTGAGGAGTTAAATAGCCATTTGAATGATGCTCTTTTGCAAAGCTGTCTTTATAAAGCTTCTATTGAGCACAAGTAATAGACAGACTGCTATACGGGACACAGGACAGATCGGATTTCTGTATTCAGCAGAGGTATTCTGAAGGAAACTTGGCTTAGCCATGGAAATAATGTCACTGAAAAGTCAGAGTGTGCCCTGTGGAGAGCTAATCGAGGGTGGAGATGAAGATAATCCTCCCTCTGAACAGCAGCCCTGGCTAACCACAGCTAAATTTCTTCATAACTACCACAATATATTTTCCTAGTTTCCCACTATGGAGTTGGAAAGCACTGGTGCACCCTTTCTCCTTCAACATGAAAGTCCTTATAAGATGTTCAAATTGGCTACCTGCAAAGGAAAATGCAGCCACTCAGACTCACATGCAGTGTGAAAACTGGCTGGAGCATACCAGCACTACTGTCCATCTGTCAGCATGGCACTTAGCCCACAGACAAGGTGGGACGCCAGTTTCAATAGGGCATAGGTGCCAATTAAATACAAATTTAGAGTGATAGCCTGCAGAAGGCAGAAAATAGCATAGATTCCGCAAAGTGGCATTTCTGATGGCAAATACTGCCAAATGTTTTATTGTAAGGGATCTCTTGTGTTTATGATAGCAGGCATTACGAGTCAGATCCAAATCCCACGAAAGTCAAAGTAGCCTTCCAAACATGGCCAAAAGTATTCATATCTAATACGCATCAAAGTCTGCTCTTACTGACTTGAATAGCAAGACTATTTAATTCATCAGAACAACC
Source organism: Ptilonorhynchus violaceus (assembly GCA_013397565.1). Classification (NCBI taxonomy): domain Eukaryota; kingdom Metazoa; phylum Chordata; class Aves; order Passeriformes; family Ptilonorhynchidae; genus Ptilonorhynchus; species Ptilonorhynchus violaceus. The sequence goes on along the minus strand of VZRJ01012175.1, from coordinate 1,358,423 downwards.
GAGGCCTTAGAGAACGTGCCTTTTCCCAATCAATCTACATGACAGTGAAAACTCTCTGTGCACAGAAAGTACTAATTATGTGTGATTGACAAGGTAAGAAGAAAGACTGCAATGCTTACTCTAAAAAAAAAAAAACCCCACAACACAAAATACTTGTGAAAAAGCTTGGCTGGTTCTAACTCTGTCTTTACTCTTCCCCATAGCAAACAGGTTGCGATTAGGTAATATTAATTCCAGCTACTTCCCAAATAATCTCTGTAATAAATGTGTTACCAATATAAACAAAATCTGGAAGTTTGCATTTATTATCCAGAGAATAGTGTTCAAGGAGTAAATAAAATGTATTAAGGCATTATTTTTCATCAACAAAAAAAGACTCTCAAATTTCCTTCTCAATTTCCTCCTCCTCCTCCTTTGTTTCACTACCTACCTTCCAACCTCTGCTACTCCAGCCTTCCAGAACACTTTCCCTTCTCCAGAAACAAAGAAAGATGGAACACAGCACAACAGAAAACCCGATGGTTTCTGTGAACTGCAAGAGGTGAGGCAGGAGGAGCTGCAAAGGCAGGAAAAGGAGAAGCAGCACTTGAGGACCAGCTGATCTCAAACAAGTCACAGGTGTGAATCCAGATTAAAAGCTATTGGAAACAGCTGGGTGTGGGAAGGACTGGCAGGGTAATGGCTCACATAGGTCAAACCAAGAGCAGTTGTGGGTTGTCAGAGTTCTGGACTGTGGTGCTGTACAGTGCCTGCCTTCAACAGAGCTTCTGCTGCTCTGTGGTGCCAGGGGTGGAAGAGAAGCAGATGGGGCATCTAACAGGGTTTCTCCTTCCCAGGATCATGGACTACACCACACTAGACTTTCAGCCACAATGACCCTTCCAAATGCAATCAGCTCTTCCTCACTTACTTTTTCCCCCACTTACAACCTCTTACCTAATCCTGCTCCCCCCATCCATGTCTGTCACCCTCAGATGTTTGCGAACGCTGCCGAATGCACACAATAAACTGTTCTGGAAGTTTGCAAAAGAGATATTGCCATGTTTTGTGCAGCACATAAACTGATCCTGCCACTTTAAATGGAAATACTTTGCACAGGCACACTGTTACAGTAGGAGAGCTGAACATCTTGGTATTAATAGAGTTCTTATGGCTTGTTGCTGTGAGGTATATCACTCAAACAACCTTCCCCTTCCCAAGTTTTACTTAAAACTGTGTCTGAACAGGCAAATAATACCTCATTTCCAATGCCTGTCTTTGTTCTTCTGTTGAAATTACAGCATTTCAAAGTGTCAAATTTAGCTATCAGGCAGATTTCTGCCACTACAACAGAATGTTTTTTCTTTTCTGTCTCCTTGTTGTTGTTATTATTCAGAGACAGAAAATTTTAAAAAAACCATTTTAAATAAAAATAATATATACAATGTCTTCAGAGTACATTTGATAAAATGTTCAAAATTAATTTTCATTAATTCATGTAGGAGAATTGCTAGTGCCTGTTTTACAAGAAACTGAACTTTATAGGGGAGTGTAAGTATCTGTCCTGCATTAGAAAAAACCAAGATTTTTCAGAATCCTTGACATCAAGTGTTTGAAATACCTAGTATTTTTAGGTGTAAGCTTGGATTGGAGTGCTTTTTCTATTCAAATCTTCTCTTAGAGAAGTCTTGAAGAATGAATTTCATATTTGAGGGAAAAAAAAGGACACTTTAATAACTCTGCATTTCTTTTCCATTTTCTTTCTCTCCTAGAACAACCTCATCGTTCTCCTTCTCTCTCTGAAAAATATTAACTGCAGCCCCCTTTCTGTATACTGTGTAACACAGTCTCATTTACTGAAAATAGTTTGGAGGAGACAAGCTTCTGGAAGGTTTAGGGATGGAGGAATTGGAATCTGATTGCCAATTCCTGCAAAAGACCCTGGTAAAGTCACTTCCACTGAATTCATCACTGAAAAGCACAGAACAAGTTACCTCCAACTACAATACAGAACCTTAGGTAATATTCCAGCAGAGAACAAAATTAATCATGCTCTAAACCACATGAGAACTTCACAAAAGAGAAATAATAAGAGAATCTGTCAAACACTGGAATACAAACCCATGATGGGTACCAGAAGCAGCAACCAGATAGTAACAAAGGACTATAAAGATGCAATGCAGTCCTTCAGTGTGGCTTAAACAGTGTATGTCCTCAAATTTGTCAGTGAATTGTAAAACCAAAGGCCTGTTATTGAAATCATCTTGCAAGTGAGACTATCCTTGCATTCCTTGTAACATAGAACAGATTTAAACTTCCAAGACCTGAGACAGGAGAGAAACTGATTTAACTGTGTTCTGATTTAACAGGATCCCAAATCATTAAAGCTCATTAAACTATAATGACAGAAAATTTTAGTTGAATCCACAGTCTTAATATACAGTGTAAAGTACAGAATTTTAATAGAGCGTAATTTTCTGCCTTTACCCTGCCTAAAGCTGAGTAACAAGTTTGAAGAATACACATAAATTTAAGCGTTCCCATGTGCATACCCACCCCCCACTCAAAATCAAGACCTGAAATTGTGGGAAAGTCTTAATTCCTATATTCCTTATTTCCCTATATTTCCTTAAATCAAGAACCCTTAACACTATGTATGCTGTCTTTAGGACAGCAAAAGGACCCCTTTCCTGCCATGTGACAGGGTGTGAGCACAAATTTCCTGGTAAAGGCTCACAGAGCCTTCCCTGGAGTTTAAAGAACATCTGCCATGCTTTTCTCTACATAGATGAGTTAAGAGGGGAATATTAAATGATATCAAATCAGAGTGCCCTAATTTGGCTGCCTTGAAAACAGACAAAGGGCCATCTCTCAAAGAACATATAAAGCATGGAGATAGATTGTTATTAATACCAATTATTATATTAATTATTATTAATAATAATGAAGGATAATAATAACAGTATGATTTCTCTTATGCATTAAGGCAATACAGCCTCTTTTTGTCATGAAGGAGTAAACTAGAATCTCTAAAAACTAATTTGGCCAGAAAATTACATGTATTGACATAATCACCAACCAGCATTTCCCATGTCAGTGTCTGAACTAAAACAGAGCCTTGTCACCTGAAGGGCTGCAACTGGAGACAGATGTAATTGAAGCAATAGACAAATCCACGGAGCGAGATCATTTAATGATCTCCCTGGGATGCAAGACTCCTAGATGAAAGGTGTCTCACCAGTGGACTTCAGGTAGTCCAAGCTCTTAGCCTTACCCCCAGCTTTACAGAGCTGGATCATTCTCCTGCCATCCTCAGTTCTGACTGCACAGCAGCCTGACAACCCTTTTGCCATTGGCGTGATCTGCAGAAGTGCTGGAGACCTACAAAATGAATGCAGTTGCACTGGCATAAGGACTTGCTTGTGCCTGTATGTCACAAGTAGAAGAAAGTCATGCTAGGAATTTGGAAAGATCTGCTCTGCCCTACCGGGGCATTTCTGAATGCCAGCTGCGACTCAAGCCCTTAAAACCAAATCCCATACAGGCAAAAATAAACACAGTTTTTGACTGCTTAAACCTCCACCTACTAAAATACTGCATTTTCTCAGTATCTCCTCTTTGGGAGAAACCTAAAAGAAGTTCAATCTTTCCAAAATTTCAGCCTTATCACCACTTCTTGTGGCCTCTGCTGCACAGCCACTGTAGTATGCAGCACAGACCTTTTATTTATATAAAGTCTCCGTAGTTCAGAACTACCACATGGAGGGGTTTTTTTCCTGCCCATTTAACAATTTCTTAGGAAAAACTGCCCAGGCAGAGGCCCTTCCTGACTAAGATGGGTGTGTTGCAATGGGTTCATGGTTTTTTCCTTCACTCCTCTGCTCTGGGCACAAGGTGCTGTACCAACAGTGCCCTAAGCAGGGGCTGTTTCCCACATCCTGCCTGCTCTTTAACTCTGAGGCATAAGACACTCTAAAACCCAACTCTAAAACTCCAGTCATGCCTATGGTCATTGCCCTTATCCTCCATTGCCAAAGAAAAGAGTTAACTGAGGATCAAGCACTTCACTGTTTGAAGGAAAACTGATGTCCTTCAAGCTGTAACCCCAGAAACTCACTCTTGGTACAAGATTAATTAATCTTGATTAATTGATCAACCCTCTCCTAGCCTGTGGGATGTTGCATCATTTTAGAAGCACACAGTGAGTATGAGAGACTGTCAGAAGGAAAGTGCTAGCCTAGCTGAATCAGATCCAAACCGTGCCAGGGAAATTCCCATTGTTCCTTAAGCTACAAAGGGGAAAAGGTTCAGTCAGGTTATGCAAGGTACTGAAAAAAGAAGAAGGAAAAAAAAAAAATAATATTTTGCAGGTAGAAGGAAAGTTCTACCAACAGGCCACATAATGGATCATTAACCAATGCATCCGTATTCAGAAGCCCAACAGATCTGGTGAGGCACCGTACAGCTCATTAGCACTAGAGATAATAGCTGCTGATTAAAAACTGACACATTGGTCATTTGTTCTGGTTTTTGGTTTGCCCAAAGCTTCCACACAATTTCTTACAGTCTCTTGCAGCATTTTATCCCCTAGATCATGAAAACTGTGGTTTCAGCTTCATGAACACACATCCTTAGTCCATCTATTTATGGTATTTATGCAGCATGTCCGTTGATAGGTTCCTGCCCATATAATTTAGTCATAAAATCTTGCCAGGCCCATGACATGATTTGCTTCAAATTATTAAACCACTTTGTTCATTATTTATTATTGCAATATTGTTTGCCCTGTAACAGCTAAGGTTATGTTAGCATTTCCATTACAAACACAGATACATCAAGGGATTTAAAACTTGACTGTAAAAATCTTGCTCTAGGCTGGGAATCTGCAGACAAGGTTTCAGCTGACAAGAGATTTTTTTTTTTTAAACACTTTGTGCTAAGAATGAAAACAAAATCCATCTCCTAACAATTTGGCCATAGCAATAAGGAAGAAAATAATTGCCATTTGCTATCAAATCACTTTCACATAGACATTTTCCTAAATTAAGATTTTTATAGCATGCCCTGGGTCATTTTGTTGTATTTCAAAATTATAAGGCAATTCAACTCTGTAAAGCTGGCCACTATATCTTAGTAATAGTTTCATATTTTATGTATGGAACTCAGAAATTGTACAAAAGCATCATTCCCTGCACATGTAAATGTAACAAATTGCTATTTAAGGACATATAATGGGCATTTCTTCACCTCAATATCCATACAGAGGGGTTTCAATATAACTTTGCAACCAAATTGAAAAACCCAAATTAATAATAACATTTTTCAATACTGAATAATTTATTGCTTCTCCATAAAGTGCTGATCCTACTGCCTATGCCCACCTCCTCAGTGTTTATTGGACTAGTATATATTTTTTAAAAGCGTGGCTATTATTTCTTGTGGGATTGTGTGTAGATGCAAATGCCCAGCACAGTATGGAATTGCAGTTCTTACCAGCATTAGGATTAAAAGAAAGAAAGACTTCAATTTTGGCATTGCATTTGCTAATAATTCAGATGCACAGCGCATCCTATTCTGATGGATTAGAGACACAGACAATTCACCTTCAAAGAAGGTGGAAGTAATCTTTGCTTGAGGCACAGCAAATTCCAACACAGTTCACTTTTTCTATTAATGCATAAGCAGATATATGATAAGGATTAATAACAAGGCCATATGGATTCCTGTACTAGGTTGTCTCAGAAATTTTAACCAGAAATTCCCCATTTGCTTTTTTATACAGGTACCTCTCCATAGGCAGCTCATGGGTTACCTAAATTTAATATTTTGGTATGCCAAATATTTTCAGTTGCAATGATTTCATGGACCTATCCCTGAGATGGGAAGCTGGAATTTTAAGTAACCATTTGTTTTAGACTTCTAAGTACTGCTACTTTATAATCAAAAGGATTCTGTATTGCACGTGATTGCAGCTTGTGGAGCGTGAATTTGAGACTGAAATGGAGAAAGGGGAAGAAGTTCAGGCTCACACTTGGTCATGCTTCCGTGTTGAATTTCATTTCTATGACAGCTACATGACGTAACCAGAAGTCAACTATTTTTAATAATGGAAAAGTTACAACAAAACTGTAGGTGAAATTTTTAACTCCATCTTTAAAACAAAAATTATGCTTGGTAGATATACTGTTCCAGAGATATCTAGAACAATGCAACACTTTCATCTTGCAACAGCAAAAAGACACATGAAGACTCTACGTATTTAAGAAAAAAATCATTTGAATCACATCTCAGAACTCTTTTTTCGATGATTTAACATATTATGTACTTTATCATCTCCAGTCAATCATGCTTGCATGTGAACAAATTTAGCTACACTTTGAAGGGACTGGTTTTAGGGTTAGATATAGATATTTTACAGTCACTACAGATACTTTTGTGAACTTATCCATTCTTTGTTCTCTGTGGTACCTTTACCAAATTTGGTATTTTCAAATAAAATGCTAACATTTGTCTCTGATGCACTTCTTCCCAAATATTTTTCACCATAGTCTACTCTGACCTTTCTTTAGCCTTCATGGTCACACACACAAAAAAAGCAGTGGATAAGACAACGAGAAATGATCCAGTATAGCCCTCTGATCAAAGGCTGCAGCAAATATGGAATCAAAGAATCACAGAATGGCCCCAGTTGGAAAGTACCTCAAAGATCATCTTGTTCCAAACCCCTCTGCCATGGGAAGAACCACTAGACCAGGTTGCTCAGAGCTCCATCCAACCTGGCTTGGAACACCTCCAGTGATGGGGCATCCAAAACTTCTCTGAGCAACCTGTTCCAGTGCCTCACGACCCTCACAGTAAAGAATTTTTTCCTAAAGAAATTTCTTCCTATGTAACTTCTCCCTAATATACTTCTTGGCATTCCCAACAGATGTGTTCCCAAGCTATTCTTGAGGCTATCGTACCATGAATAACCCAGTTTCCCCAACTAATCTATTTCAGAGTTTCACCAGCTCTATCATTGCAAAGACTTGCCAGGCATATAGAGAAGTCTTCCATGTTGTCATGGAGAAGAATTTATTTGCATCTGTCTGCATATGCAAAGACTGATGGGATGTCTCTCAGTTTTCTCACCTCCAGAGTTAGCAGTCTGTTACCTTCCTCTTTACTTCAAAGTCCTCTTTCTGATTCATCTTACTGCTTTCCTCTGCATAATTCCACTTCCTTGGAAACACATTTTCATATGTACCTGTCCCAGCAGATTCTCAGGCTCATTCTGAATAGTTTAATTTGTTCCTAATGGGCTGAAAAGCCTTACCCTCCTCCCACAGAACTCTCTCCCCTTTCCTTTCTAAGGTAACCTAATATCAGGCAAGTCCCAAAAAAGGGAACCTCCTGACTGTCACTTGTATAACTATACTAGTTCTTCCTAATCTTCTCCTTGTCAAGCATGTCATAAAACTGAGAGGGCACATATTTAGATTCATCAAGATGGGAAGAAAAAAGATGATGAAAGTCTGATTTTATTTCCTATGAAGTACAGTTCTGTACAAAAAGCTTTTTAGAAACATATAATGCAGTTTAAAGCCAATGCTCTACCAAACTTTGCAGTTCAGTGAGAGACACTCAGCTATTAGCTTGGTTCGTGGCCCAGCAGAGCTGATGTGACATCAGCCCATGAACACAAGGCAGTGATCCAGGTAAGGCTGGATAATGATGTGCTGAGAGCTTGGCTATTACTGGGGGCACCAAGCGTGTACCTTCAAATTGATTTGCAGGTCACCTTTCTGTAACAAGTTTACTCCAACATTGTTCTCCTCCCTTTCCTAGCTAACTTCCTCTCCAAACATCAAAGAGGCATCAGTTCCTGTTAGTCATGTAGCTCCACGGAAGACAGTGATTGTTATCTGCTTACTTTAGATGAGAAACATGTTCTTACTCTACAGAAAAAGAACCTACAATTTTCCACACCTCCCAATTTTATTTTCTTCCTCTCCAACCCTGCCCCAGCTGTTAATTAGTTTAACTACTTTCCCCCTCAAAAGCTGTTAGAGGGGTGTACAGTGACATACAGGAGAGGCACAGATCACAGATATGGTTCAAAAGAATCCAGCCCAGGTAGCTAAACCAGAGGAACTACAAAACAAAAGATTCTTTCACCCTCACCCCTGGTCTCTGCCATGTTTCAGAGCCAGCACAACACTGCCTGCACTCAGCTGCTTCATAGTGACAGGGCTCTTCCCTCTGAAGAGAAGAAGGATTATCTGGTGCTCATGGCACTTGTTTGCAGCTCTAATAACCACTGCACCCATGGCTTTCCTGCGCTGTCTTATGCAAGTCAATTCAGTTCCTTTGGAAAAATCAGCCTGTGGATACACACATGCTACATGTGGTGGAAAAAGAAATAATTCCAAGATCGATTTTGACTTCCAGAGACGATCATTAAAGCCAGGACCAGTAATCAGGTGCTTTAAAAACTCTCATTAAGCATCTCCAAGTAACTGAACGTTTGAAATTTGAAAACACATCAATAACTATTTCAGTTCCAACCACACTTCCTGCCACACAGTGGAGGTGACAGATACACAACAGCAGCTATTGATCTGGAGAATTCAGTTTCTACTCCTTCTTTGGGCTTATCCCCTTTTGACTGATTTAGAGAAAGGAATTTCCACTATTTTTCTTGTCAACAGGATACTATGTTATTAAAGGCAAGGTTATTGATTGAAAGCTGTGACAGCCTGGGCGTCCTAGTAAATTTTCACTGCGAAGGCTTTAAATTACTTTGTGAAAGTATTTCAATCTGGAAATCCAAAATTAGTGTCTGAAATCATTAAGCAGATTTAAAATTAAGTTTCTGAAAGTTTGTTGCCAGCAACTAAAATCCAGTGCCTCCTAAGCTCTTTTCATAGTTTCTGTTTGCTTTTTTTAAGCTGGTTTTTCTCAAAGTGTAGTCCGTGCCTGTTAGCTAAGCTGTAAAAAAACTGCCTGGAGACTTTGGGAGTAAAATTCAAACTTGTTTTGTGAGGCAGCATCTATTTCTCTGTCAGAAAGAACTACCACGGGACCTCCTTCATGCCTCTCAGCACAGACATGAGATTAAAGTTTTCTCTACAACACCCAGGGGGAACACTCCAGAAAGCAGTTTAAAATTTAAACAGATAATTCAAAAGGAAGCCACATGCAATGGCAGGGTCCACTCAGATGCTGAAGGGGAAGTGGGTTAACCAGGGGCTAGAAAACTCCCCCTTTGGAGTACGGTTCTGCCCCACAGGACCTCCCTGTGCTATGCTGGAGGGGCACGGATGTGTTTTAGGGAAGACCCTAATTGATCCCAGAGCTGGGTGGCCTCTTGGCCCAGAGGAGATAAGAACTGCACTACAGGAGAGAGGCACAGATAGGTACAGCATTAAAAACCATTAGGTTTTAAGAATGACCAAAGTTGGGATTACTTACTGATATTGATTACCTGTAAAGGTCTAAAAAGAATTTCCTATTTTCAAAAAACACTTAGGAAAGGCACTTTTCTTAGACATTTAATTACCCTCATAGCCTGGAACACAGCAGCCTGAGAGATGGCTGTGTTTGAGACAGAGTGGGCAGGTAGGTGGGAACCCTCTAGCTTGTATTACCACTGACATTTGTCTCTCCTTCAGCCACAGCTTGGATGGTCACTCCTGATACCACATGAACACTAATCCAATGAAGTACAATCAGTGGCTTTTGGATGGTTTAAAAGTAAACTCCAAATTAACAATTAGCATTATTTTTCCTTATAATATGTTGCCAGCCCTGCACAGATCCAAACCAGAAATGCTGTAGTCTACACAAATTTCATCAGCTTATCTACAATCACAGTGTTAAACCAATACAAGTCTCTAGTTGATACACTTAATTTCATTCAGATGAAGGTCACATTGATTTACCTTGCATTGGTAAACTGGCAGTCATAAGCTATAACTGTTCAAAACTTGACAGTTCAGTCATTCAACTAAACTGCTGTTTAAATCTAGTTTAGGTCAATTGGTGAAAATTATCTTTTTAGACTTTTTCAATTCCTGATTTGAAACAAAAGGAATAGCTATATTCATGCCAGAATCATATCTTTTCTTGAAACCCATTCGTCTGCCCTTCATTCCCTTTCCATCTTTTCATTTCTTATACAATACTGTTTTATGTATTCCTCCCTAAGGCATAACAACATATCATATGTCATGTGTGAACTTATAAACTCTTTTGAGATACAGGGATAGTAAATTCTGAACAGTATCATTTCTAATGTCTGAATAACTCTACTGAACAAACCATCTATCAAACATACAAAAAACCCATCCTCCACAAGGTAAGAATTAGAGGAAGAAAGAAGTGTAAAACTTGTCTTATTTACCTGACAATCAGATCTTATAACAAATACACCTATTCAATCATAGTAATGTGTAAATAGTTTTTACATTTACATTTAGTACAGTGTCACAGTCATCATATGTATCACACAATACAGGTAATGCATGGGGGAACATTTGTAGAGGGATGCACTACTGATTACTGCATCAGCAGCTACGCCACAAAAATCAAACCCCACAGGCCTACAGAAAACAAGTCTAAATCATTCTCTCTCATTGTTATCTTAAATCCAGGAACAGCACTCTTATACACAAATTTAAATTATTTCTATTGAAGATAATCATTGCTTCTCAATTACACCGTGATGAGAAAATTTAATAGAATGATAGAATGGTTTGGATTGAAAAGGACATGGAAAGTTATCTAGTTCCAATCCCCAGTTAAGGACTCTTCCCAGTGTGACCATTCACACGACCCTCTGGCAGCCACACTCCCAGTGTCACAGACTGTCACTGCTGGGACTGAGGCCCCTTCACAGGGGTGGCTCCAGTGACCCAACGGGTCTCTGCTGGACTCCCTGCACAGCCCACTCAGTCAGACCAGGCTTCCTCACCAGCTCCATCCCAAGTTTCCCAAAGCAGAGTCTCAGATGTCTCTGGAGCTGGTGCCTCCAAGGAGAGACCCCACACAAAGGACCCCCTGGCTTTTATCCCCTCACAGTCCAAGCACTCCAAAGTCTCGCTCCTCCTCCCGAGCCATCGGCTCCTGCTGTGTCCCTCAGTGTCCCTCACCTGGCTGTGCCACAGTCCCTGTGCCCTTTGTTGTACAAAGGGTGGCAGTTCATGGCCTCTTTTCTCTGGCTCCCGCCCAGAGCTCAACCTGCAGCTCCACCTGCAGCTGCACCCCGAGATCCCTGCACCAAATGTGTTCCTCAACACCAAATGTGTTCCTCAACACCCCCTGCCACGGACAGGGACATCTCCCACTAGATCAGGTTACTCAGGGTCCCATCAGCCTGGCCTTAAACACATCCAGGGAGAACATCCACAGCTCTGGGCAACCTGTTCCAGTGACTCACCAACCTCACAATGAAGACTTTAATATTTAATCTAAACCTACTCTCTTTCAGTTTAAAGCCATTCCCTTTTGTCCTACCATTACATGCCCTTGTAAAACATCCCTCTCCAGCTCTCTTGGAGGCTGCCTTCAGATACAGAAAAGCTTCTATAAGATCTTCCCAAAATCTTCTCCTCTCCAGGCTGAAGAGCCCCAGCTCTCTCGTCCTGTCTTCACAGGGGAGGTGCTCCAGCCCTCTGAGCATCTTTGTGACCCTCCTCTGGACTCACTCCCACAGGCCTGTGTCCTTCTTACACTGGGGCCCCCAGAGATGGACACAGTGCTCCAGGTGGGGTCTCACAAGAGCAGATTCAATTACTACGATGCAGTCAGAAAAGCATATTCAAACTACTCATAGTGAATGACAGACAACAATTAAAAAGAGCTCAAACAACTTAAAAATAACTACTTTTTAATTCATTATGGGTTGGACTAATTTGTCATGAATTCACAAAGAAGCATCTTCAAACCATAAGAGGTTTATTGCATTTTGTACCACTAAGGATGTCATGTGCAGCCATCATTTTTGTTGGTAAATCAGCACACCAATGACTTCCATTATGTTCATTACTGTATGTGAAAGTGGCATAGGAGTATCTTTACAGATCATTACTTTCTAGATGTTTATTCAACTAATTATAATCATCCTTTAAGGAGATGCAATCCATCATTTTAATAGGTAAAAATCTCTTTTTTTTTTCCCGCACTGCAAACAAGTTAGATGAAACATTAGGTTTCAATTTCACACAGAGATCTTTATTTTAAAATATGTAATGATGGCAGAGGACTTGGCTATGAATATTTATCAGCTGTCAAACACAGAGATTTCTGTGATTAACTGTGCACAGTGACTGCTTTGCCCTGTATGCCTTGGGAGGCTTGACCGTCTTGAGGACTTGGCTGGGGGGGTGAGTTCCTGACAGCAAAGTTTCCAGAAGACTCCAAAGCTGATCTTTCTCCTCCCTTGCTCAGGTGAGCCAGAAGAGGAGGGAAAGGTTTGACCCCTGAAAGCACGGGAAGGTCTGGAGAGGGAAAGGGTCTGGCACCAGCTGTGGCTGGGCCAGGGAGGGGAGGGGTGTTTGCTTCAGGGCTTGGTTGTTTATCTTCGTTTTTCCTCCCCAATACCCAAATTGGTCATTAGAAGCTTGTGTTAATTGGCAGCAAATTAAGTAAAATATCCTGGGGCTAAGACCGTTTTGCCTTGCCAATATGTTAGATACTTTTATAGCTAGTTCAGTGTTAACCCCTGGAGGAGGGAGCATTGTCACAAGAGACTTCACTTTTCTAGACTTCAGCTCCTTTTTGTCGGCCCTGCTCATACCCCATATCCTAAAAAGATGAGTGAATTACAACCTGAGGACTGGCACCTTTCTGCAAATTTTGCAACAGAGAAACTGTACACATTGACACCAAACACACCAGTCTGACCACCTCCCTCAGCTCACCTCCCAGGGAAGGGATGATGGAATTTGCCCTCACGAGAGAATTAAAAGCGATAAAAGTGGTAGCACAGAAACATTTAAAAGGCAAATGGCTAAAAGAAATGGACAAAATGAATTTTAGAAGTATTTAACTTTGTTTTCCTTCTGCTTAGGTATTTTTTTAGTGCTCAACAAAAACCTGGGTTCTGTTGAACATGGCAATTTTACAAGCAGGGATTCAAAAGTATTTCCATTCTGTTTACTCATGTAAATTAAAAACAAGTGCACTTTCTAAGTGGTTCTGTCAATTTGGTCAAAGTCAGATTTAATGCAATTAATGTTAAAAGCAAAGACCAAAATACCCTCATCTTCTTCAAAAAATATACAAAATGCCCAATGAATCACACGGTTCCAAAGCATCAAAACCAAAAAGCTCCCTGTAATGAATGTATGACACCTCTTCAAATGCCTTCAGGAGAGATTAGTCTGAATGTAATTTCTTGTCAGTATGTCCTTCACTAAAGCCATTTGAGCTTTCCAGAATCTTAATGTAGCATAAAAATTAGACAAAGAATCATAATTCTTATGAAATAAGAAAGGACAAAGAACTAATATGTTAACCTCAACACAAAAATGCATCCTCAATATTTCATTAAGTCACAGACAATCACAAAATACAACACTGGTAATTTCCAAATCACATTGAAAATTGACTACCCTGAAACTATTTCATGTTCATAACTACATATTATATTATTCTCAGATTTCATTAGCCCTACTGAGTATAACTCTCCCAACACCCCAAAAAATCAGTGTAGACATATGGTTTCCCAACAGTGCTGCTGAAAAGTTTCAGACATGAATTATTAGAATGAAAAAAATCCTGGAATGTTGTTCGCTTTGCTTTATTCTGGCTACTCTCCATGCTCATAGCAGCTGAGATCAATGGAAACATCTCCAAAGTTCCAAATGTTACAGAGGTTTCAATCAAACTCTTGAAAGAAAAGGACGATTTGATAGGTTTGTGATTCTCTTTCATGTGGAAAATAACAAAAAAAAGAACAACATGAAGTTTGCTGTGCATGCAAGATTAATATGAACGATAAAATAAGACAAGCTCCCCAACCAGCTTTTAATATTAGCAGTAGAAGTGTAAGCACAGTATGTTTAAAGCATTTGTTTAAATGTCAATACCCTGTCTGCTTCAGCAGCAATGCAGGTTTTTGTGTCACTTCTCCTGACCACCATTGATTAAACAATCATGATTGCTAATGAGGAAGCAAAAGGCATTATTTTTAATTCCACACTGGTTTTAAACTCCATTATTTCAAATGTGAAATTACCTTTGCTGTTTTAAAAACCAGTATGTTCTTCATTATATTGTCTGAAAATTATACGCATGTACATTGCACTGTTTCTCCATAATTCACACTCTTGTCTAAAGGTTGTTTTTCCCTTTTCAGAATTCAGTTAGTCTTAATGAATTGCCCTACCACAAACTGTCGGTGAAGCAGAACATATAATCACTATGAATGAAGTTTTCGGAAAAGGCGAGGCCTAAATATTCAAGTGCAGTCTGTTCACCCTCATAAAGCAGGGGTAAGGAAAGAGCATGTAGCTAAACCAATGCAATCTGTTTGCTGGAGGCACTGGAAAATGTCAGTGCACAGTGTTCTCACTCTATGTTTTGATGGAAGACTTGTATTCATCCTTTAATACAGACAATAAAGTCATTCAACCATTTTGTCTCGTGACAGGACCGTGGCACAGGAAACGATGACACCAAACTGATGTCCTGGGTTATGGAAGGAGAGCAACTTCCCTTTTTATTCAAGCACTACCTGCACATCCCAATGGTGTCTGATTTTTAATGAACATTAGCAAAAACATGAAAGCTATGACTCCTGGAGGTGATTAATTTAGCAAGACAGTGGTTTCTAGATACAAATAACCAAGGTAGGCTTGGAAGTTGCAAAACATTTTCCTTTATTTTATTTTATTGGAATTGGGGTTTTTTGGGTTATTATGTTGGTAAATAAAGTGATAAATTTCCAAGTAAATGTGACTATTACAAAGGATTTTATTGGGAGGGCAGTATGTTCGATATTTTAGCAGGATCTTACTGCTTGATTCTCTGCTCCCTTTTGGGAACTCACTTCCAATGATTCAAGAGACTTTCAGACAGAACGTATCAAGCGGTTTATTTCCTCATGTCAGGAGGATGATCTCTTAAGGGTTTATCTCAAGTACTGCTGTTGTACTGAGACCATACTCATGTCTCAGATGCCTTAAAAAGACTTTGTAGTACATGAAAAGCATATTTTGAAGTATGAATTGATGTGGATGCTCAATAAAGTCAGCCAGACAGTGATTATTTGCTGTACAACCAACATGCTTTGGCCTATAGAGGATAAATAAATACAGTGCAGCTTCTGACAGCATTTTCACAAAAGAAGTTGGAGGAAGAACAGTTACAAAGTGGAATTATCTGACTTATTACCAGAAAATTCAGTCTCTATGCACTAATATAATCCATAAAATATTAGAGACACAAGAAGTAAAACACGTGTCTCGAGCAGGACTAACGTGTTCAGTGAGAAAAATTAACTGGGTAGTAAATTATTCTCTCCAACCATAAACAACCGTCTTAAGAGCACCCCACTTAACTGTATTTGCTCTCACTTTTACTTCCTAGTGTCTTGGATTCTCTAAAGTTACTAAAGGTGAGCTTCAGGTGTTCACAGGAGCACCAGACCTGCAGGTGGGGTCAGCACAGTGTGGAAGAGCTACTGGAAGAAGAGTAAGAGATTCCTGCTAGTGAGGGATACCAATACCTTCCTGGGGCTACATCAAAAAGCCTTCTGGTGAAGCAGGTGGGACAAGAAGAAGCTATTCCAGTGCTTCTCCCCTTCTTACCGGAAAGCCTGTCTCCTAGTGTGTCCTGACATGGGGATTGGCTCCTGGTATCCACAGCAGCCCTCTGCTAGACATACTTCCCATCCGGAGCCATATCTTTTATTGATCTGTTCCCCAGGACTCTTCCTGCTGCAGATGAGGATTCATGCTGTATTCGACCACGCCCTGCATCTCTCTGGCCCCCCACAGGGTGTTTTCTGAAGAACTCAGCTCCCAAAATTATTTAGCATGGTGTGTGGTATTCCACCTCAGCGCTGGGACTAGAAACACTTGATAATATGAAAATGTGTCTTTTTAAGAAAAATCTTAACATGGTAGAGTGAAAGAAAATGCAGTGTCATGACCAACAAAGAAAAAGCTGGAAGACTGTTCATGGAGAGGCACACAATTCCTTTCTCCAGTTTTATTGCTCTTCGCTGACAAGAGCTTCTCCATTACCACCTCCAGAGCTCTGACAGAGGACAGGTAAATCAAAGATCCATAAACATCCAGTCAGACTGATTACATTTCACTGGGGGCCAGATCTTTAAAAAAACCCTGTATTTATGCCATGCACATAAAAAATGAATTAAAACCAGAATATTTTAAAGTGCTTAACATAACTACCATAAATTGTTACCAGGAATGCAGAAGCTTTTAGTTTTTCACCTAGTGGAGTGTGGTCAATTTTCTCATCTATCATAGCATGGGCTTTGTTAAATTTCCTACAGTTATAGTTTTAGCTTTGAAAAAGAAATAATTCATGAAAACCATTTACTCAGAATCGCTCAAGAGAAAACAGTGCAAAAAGTCTTCACTAGAGTTTCATGTTTTATACTAACAGTTTTAATGCTTCAAAGCAAATGCAGTCTTCTAAAGCTGCTTGAGAGAGTTAGTTTGGCTGATCTGTAAAACTCTGCACCATATTCCATGTAGAGATATATACACCTTCATACCATATTTGTGATGAACTGCCTGTGCTCTGTGCTTGATTGAGTTACCTGTTACTCACATTGATAAGGCATTTTATGACGTCATTCTGTTTGGTAATCATTTAATGTTGGCCACTAAATCACTTTCCATTACTTGTGCTATGGCATTTTTGGTATGACACAGCTTAGAAATATATTTCCACATTTCTGAATTCTTACCATGAAAATGTCTTTCTATTATCAAGAATATCAGCTGTTATTTAAACTCCTGAAAGCTGATATGGCTGAGAGCTTGATACTGCATTCAGATGTATAAGCAATAGATATAAAAGCTGTATATATAGGATGAAAACAATATTTTTCATGACCTCATGGTTCCACATTTATAACCTTTTGTATAATGTAGGTTCCACTACATGGAAGGTGTTCATCAGCAGATCGTGCCCAGTGAGAGACTGCTCTTTGTGCAGAAACTTTGAACACAGTGTTTGTGCATCATCTTATCTACAGATAAAAGAGGAAAAGGCAGCGGTAGGATAGGGAATTGCAAGTCCAGCACAAAATTTAAAACAGAGCAATTCAAATATAGGGTAAATATGTGCTGTCTTATCCATCCTGCTTGATGTATCTCGAAGTACAAACAGTAGAAGTGCTCATAGGAAAGTGTGGCTGTTTGGCACACCAGAAATCAAGGATAAACTCATGAGGGCTATGGGTAAGCAGCTCAAGTAGAAGCCCAGTCAATCCCATTGCTGCCATGATCCACATTATCTATGGAAGCTGGCACACAGAACAGATGCTATAATCACAGGGATTTTGGCTATATATCAGTTATTCTGCTCAACATCCTGTCTAAGGTCATTATATACAGCGGTGAAATAGCAGTTATATCTTAAGTTTTCTTTAGAAAGTCAAACCAAGCAAAAACTCACGCTGCTTGAAGTCCTCTCAGTACATGTAAACATTTTTCCCCTTGTTATTTTTCTCTTTAAATTATCCATCCCAGTCATGCAGACCCACCTCGTTGTTAAGACAGGAAAATAAATTTTAGATTTCCTGGTTGTTTATGACTCAGAATTTAAGCTTAGAGATTTCAGTGGATCCGAACTGAAAACTCCAAACATATGAAGATGTTGGGGGGATTTCCACAAGGACCAAATCTGCACAAAAGAGCCCAACTTTGCATTCACAGTGAGCTGCTGTGGAGGTATGAGATGCTGACACACGTTCTACACTTACATTTTTTTCCTTTTTCCAGAGGTGGATGATTCTGGCTCTTTTATCTTTTCCTATGCTGACTAAACCTGCTGTGGGAGAGGTGACCTGTAGGCAACAGCACCAGTGAAAATCTGGTACACGTCAGTACTGAAGAATGATTAGAATCTGCTCGTGTGTTGTTAACAGGAATTTAATCTGAGGAAGAGATACAGACAGGTAACCATGCCAGTTGTTAATTTGTGAAGAGAAGGGGTAGAGAGAACAAACTCCCCAACCTTGCTAAATATTATCAAATAAATATGTAAAGCTGGTCTATCTACAGAGCATGCAAGCCAGAGCTGGATTTTAGGAGTGCTGTCTTGTGCCTTAAGTGCATGAAAATATCATTATCCATACTCACCAAAGTACCTTTCTCACTTTCTTTCTTTAAACCTTTTTGTAAGCTATAATTACAATTAAGCAAAGACATGTTTATTGTCACAAAATGTATGCCAACAGCTCACACTAATGCAATCCAAACATTAGTATGAAACATTTTTCCAATTACTGCACAGACTCCCTATAGTGTTTCAAGCTGCTTTATGACATTTTAAACTCCACATATAATACAGTCCTTTAGAAAGCTGCAAAATCTTTCTATTTCTTTCTTATGACCTGAGAAAACCTAAATCTATTAAAAGCACATTTTCATAGCAGCAGGATAAAAATGCTTTTACTACATTTATCTTCAAAATTGGTGGTGTTAAATAGTGCCAGGGGATAAATAACCATAAAATATAACATTAGTGTACAGGGTACTGCTCTAACTAGGCATGAGGGGATGTCTCTCTACCCTTTCATTTCGTCTTTCTATTTGTCCCACTAGAGCTGTGCAATCATTCATCAGTCACCGTGGCAAGCAGTGCTGCTCCATCCTGACTGCTGCCTGAAACGAGACCTAAGAAATAAAGCCATAGAGAGAAAATAGAGTTCACAGCATTCCAGAGATGTCCACACCTAAATTCACGACTGATTTTCTGCCATAACACTTTTGTTATTTATGGAAATAATATTTTAATAGCGTCACATGTGAGTCTTGAAGTTATAGTAGAGAAACGCTCATTTTGCACATTAGATAAAACTAGCAAAAAAGTCTGAATAGTTAAAAACCATGCCAAAACCCCCCCACGTTCAGCTCTAATTTAAAACCCAGATGTTACAATCAGCTTCTGCTAATCTAATTCTGCTTCAGACTCCTGGCACTTCCAGCAAACTTATGATAACTTAGTACAGATGAGCTGTCAAAGTGTTTGAGCTTTAGGCAGATGCTATTTTTCCAATCAAAATACTAAAACCAGTAGCATTGAAGCAATCCTAAAATAAATTTAACAAAAAAAATTGAACAAAGCATAATATTTATCCATGGTAAAATCACAAATTTTTTTACTAAGAACATTGATAATAACAATACAGCTTGTGGAAAAGTTAGAAGATGGCTTTTTGACATAGCTTTTGATAAAAATGCATCTAGCAGTTCATCTATTATGCAACGTCCACCACCTAAGTAGAGAGGAGTAACTCACAAGAACAGCTGACACTTTTTTGTATTCATTGGCTTGCAGAAATCAACAAGAATGTTCACCTTCTCACTGAAGAGCATTTTTCAGCCAAAAAAAAAAGGTAACTGCTTGAATGGGGAAAAACTAGAGTATTTGCTATGTCTTTGCTATGATTGTCTTACAGAAATCAATACATAAAAACGACACCTTATGGTTCACACATGTTCTTTGTTTGTCAAAGGATAACATATAACCTTAAAACAATTTTAAATACTGAAATTGATGTTCAGAAGATTAAGTTTCTTTGGGAAATCTTGTAAGGGAAGATTTCCTTGAAGGACTGAAGACTGCACATTGATGTTGTGTACTCCATCAGACACCCATTAAGCACATACTCATTACTTCCAAGAATGCCCTCTCACTGGTGTCTTTAAGAAAACAGACTCCTTAAAAAAGAAACTAAACAATAAAACACCTGAACTATTAAGCTCTGAATAAAATGCACAAAAAACTGAAGAAGTCTTCCTTTCAAAGGTTAAACAATTTCTTGAACTTGTGGCTACTGAGAACTCTAAACCATCTGGATTTTGTTAATCTAAATTATTTATGAAATCAAGGAAAAGAAATATCATACTCCAAACCCATGATGTCTGAAGTACAAAGATCAGTAGACATGCACTTCTAAATCACTCTAGCAAGACTGAGTCTGACTCATAAAATTACTATCTTATTTCACTGAAATTAAGGAGTGATCTCACCAAAACAAACAGCAGAAGGCCTATGTTGATGAAACTCCCCATTTTCACGTTAAGGCCAAGAGTCAACATACCTGTAGCCTTGATGATCTCATGGACACAGTACGTGCTTTAAATTTTTTACTTGTTAACTACTTCTGAGTCAAAGCCTAAATCCACAAATGCAATGAGCCTAACGAAGCCAGGGATTTATTTTAAATTCAAAGTGACTTTTTTTTCAACTAATGTGGACCAGAAAGCTAATTTGACATGAAGACAGGCAGAGTAGTCGTGATGGGAACTCTTCAACATTCAGATCAGTGGCAGAAATGGACAAAGGAAATTCAAGAACAAAGCAGAAAGGACACTCTCATCTGAAGTGTCATTAGCATCCACAGATTCATAGATCTTGTATTGACACTGTATCTGTTGCTGCAGTGGGTTTTATGAAGTGTCTCAAAGCAACTTGGAAATGCCGCTCTTGTCACAGTAAGTGCCAGATAAAACTAAGAGAGCTGAAATTATGGACAGTCACTTTGCAGATAGAAAAACATACCTTCCTCACTTTCTCTCCAAGCCTGACACTCAAGCTTCACTGAAATTTGTGGCTATGCAGCTGTAGGAGTTTACTACATTCCACAGCTCAAATGTTTGGATGGAAAGAAAAGCAAAATATTTAACTGAAGTTGTTTAAAAGAGCAGCAGATATCTAGGAAGCTATGAAATATATGGTGTGTCAAACACACAGGATTTAATACGCTACAATCTTTGAGTTCTCCATCCTAAAATAAGTGATAGCACAAAAATAAAGTCCACATCAGCCTTACAGTAGGAATATTTCATTAGTATTATCAGGAGCCAGACTGTTTCACAAACTTTTGGGAACAGTTATGCCAGTCCTGTGTTATCCAATACAGCCATAGCAAAATAAGAAGGTCAAGCTGTTTGATCCAATTGTGAACAACCACCATGCCCTCAGCCCAGAATCCAGCCAATACATTAACTTTGAATGTATATGTTGAATACTTCCATCAGCAAAGCTGAATTAGAAATATAAGCAGACCTGCATTTTTTACCTCCATCATTCAATTCCCAATTAAGCAACACCTGAAGTAGGAGCCATCCCATCAGACTGGGAAACCAAGAGACCAACCTGTTGCCAGCATCTGAGAAGCACATGAGCTGCATGGATTTGAAAGAGCCTGCTCCAAAATTACAGTAACACACTATCCTTACCGTAAATAAACTCATAGGGAAATAAATTTCAGCACTAGTTGGCTCAAATGACTTTAGTTGAATACGTGGTAAATTGCCATTCAAACCGGTTTCACCGTATCTTTATTTATACTCTCCAGATCCGAATGCTATATAGCTCACAAAAGAATACTGCTATAGGGTGTTCAAATCTTTGGCTTATCTCCAAGAGTTCTGCTGGTTTAGATTCTACACACCCAGGAGGAACTATTCCCAACTCAGACATTTATATTAGCACTGTAAATACTCTGTGCTGGAGAGAAAATGTTAGGACTCTTCACAGAAAACTATTCCAGAGTTTCATAGTCAAAAAGGACATCTCTGCTACTATCTCTTCCACATTACTTAACTTTTTATGAATGACAGTAAGGATATAAAATAATGTCTCCACATAAATATTCTGTAATGGATTTTTGACCAGCTGAACTAAAACACAGCAGGTTTATTCCTTAATCAGAGCCCCATAATGATGGCAACCTTTAATCTTGGGAGGGAGGTCACTAAACCACAAATGCTCCACTAAGACAACAAAGCCTTTCAACTGACTTCAATAAGGATTTAGAGATGGGGACAACTGATTTAAGGGATACTATTATCCACACTGGTATCAGATTTTGGTAGGGGGTAGGGGAGTTGTATGGGCTTTTTTATTTGTTGGTATTGAGAAAGATAAATGAAATATCATACTGAAGCTTTTTGCACAACCTTTGAAGTTTAACAGACTCAAAGTTTTCTTTAAAAAAAGAAAGTATCTGGCATTACCTCAATAAAGGCAAGATCAACCAAATCTCTACACAGAAGCTGAAATCCAGTATATTTCATATGTCTTCTCTGACGATAGGCTTTAACAATATTTCAAATATAGTAGAAAACAAATCTTTCCCCTATATTTAGCAAAACCCTGAAAAGTTTCTGGGACACAGAATGGGACTCTTGATGGTGAATTCTTTTTCATTTAGTTTGAGGTTATGTAGAGAGGATGGTTCCCATGATACATGTACAACTTATGCTGTCACAGGAATCATGTGATTTACTTCTTGGATAGGAAATATGATCTAATATGAACAGCAGAAGTGACATCAAGAAGCACATTGTTTATAAACCCTGTGAGGACTTATAACCTCCATCCACAAGGTGGATGAAACTTCATGTTGTTAATGCAAAACAAAATAGCATGAAGTTCTGAATATTAAAATAATTTTTTTAATCTTGAAAATTTTTCTCACTGAGTTTTTCTCTCTAAGGAATTAGACACTGACTGTACAGACTTATGATGTAAAACTGGATATCTGTGTTCCTAGGACCCTCTTCTGTCCTCATTTATCCTGCAACAGTTTTCAGTCACATGAGCGTGCCAAAGAAAAATTAGTTCTACCATATAGATCAGGCTCAGATGCCATTGTCACGTGCAGTCTTGTATTTTCAAATGGTGTATAACACCTTACCTAGCTATAAAATGGAGGTTTTTTACTTCATTCATAGTTCATTCATGATCATAAAGAGCAGTATCACCATCTTGCCACTTACTGTGCAGATCAGTTACATGCTGAATGTAAAAGAAATTAATTTCATAGAAAAAATTTATAGCTGCTTTGAAAATTTCTTAACACTTGTTGTCTCAGTCAACATTAATTTATATTCGTCTAGACTCAAAATTAAGGCTTCTTTTTCTTCTTACATAGATGACTCCTCTGCAAGCACTTGTCATCTTAAAAAAAAAATTTAAATGACAAAACCAATGTTTCCTTATTTTTCTCTGTATTATAGCTACTAAAGATCAAAATCATTCTTCTGGAGAAGCAACATTATTGTGCAGAACAGTTATACAAATATACAAGTTCCACACATAAACGAATGTTAATTTAAAAATTTATTTTCTCTCTTTCCCTGTTCCCTTATTGCTGCCTCTCTCCCCTTGCTTCCCTCTTTAAGACATTTGTGAAACTGTCAATGTGTTTCTACCAAATTGTCTTTGACAATGTTTATGTTCTTGCAGTCAGTTGGAGCCCAAATTAAGAGAGAACTGATTCACTCTTAAATTACTTCTGGCTTATGCCAGCCAGAAACAGGATCTGCAGTATTTGATGTCACAGAGGTGTGGGTTATCCAGCCTACAACATAGGGCTCTAGGACAAGACTGTGATTCATCCTCCTTGCCAAAACTGAAACTGTGAGGCATGCATGTCCTGTTGATACTTTTTTAATCATTATTTTTAAAATCTTAACCAGAATTCAATTTAGAACAACAATTATTTAGTCACTTCTGTCTTCAATATATTAGACTCCCTGTCTGGGGAGTATTTGTTCCATTAAGCAAGTTTTTCTTTTTGTCTAGACACTGTGGTTCATAGAACAACATCCTAGAAGGAAAGAAATTATGTATGAAACTTAGAAGACAGCACAAGAATCTGAATGCTACATGGTCCCTAACAGTCTCCTCTATTAGGCAAATTATCAATTTAGCTGAGCATGAAAAATAAGAAAAAAAAAAAGAGGAAAAATAAAACTATTTTTGCATATTATTATTTTTTCCAAACTAAACAAAGAAGGCTAGATCCTACAGGTAAGGCAAAAATTTTCTATGTAGTTAAAAACCTGCAAAGTCAAAATTGATGAAATTTTTAAAGGAATATTTCCCCAGCTTCATCTTAGTTGCATACCTACTAGCAAGTTTTCCTATCTAGAGGAAAAAAATCTCTTTTTCAGGAATATAAACACAGGTCTTCATGTACTGGTACAAATAAGCCATTTCTAAATATTTTTTGATGTAGTTTGTGATTTTTTTTTTTCTTTTCCAAAGTGACTATTATCCAACATTTAATGGATTTTCTGATAGAAGTTACTGTCTAAAATGAAAATATTTTCTGGTTTGTTTCAAAAATTCAGTGACAACGTGTATGGGGCTAACTGTGGTGAATGTTTATTACAGTTACTCAGCAACTTATTTGTTTAGATTACTGCATAGAAGTACAATTTTGTAATCCTTGTGAATGCCACAAAGAGAAACAAACATAGTTCAGTTTCTGATGCAAGCAGGAATGTTAAACATTTAGAAAACAAAACATACTATGGAAAAGTTCCTGTAATATGCATGGCCATCGAGTGGACTTAGAAAGCAACCATTTAGCCAAATTATCTTTTCTACCTTAACTGGGGTTTTTTTGTTTGTTTGTTTTGTGTTTGGGTTTTCTCAATCTTGTAGTGGTCCTGTAGTTCTAGAGACCTAAGCCTCTGACTTTGGATGGATGGATGGATGGATGGATGGATGGATGGATGGATGGACGGACATTAAAGATTTTCACAAATCATCACTAGATTTCATTTACAATTTTTTTAGGAAAACTTATTTTTCTCAATAAGCACTGAACAACCAACCTAGTGATACATTATTGGGAGACACAATGACATATGTACACTACCACTTCCAGAAACTTCTCTGGCAAAACCTAGTGTATTTTTATCTTGTATTACCACCATTGAACATCTTGATTAAATTAAACGTGAAATACAACACACGTGTCCTTAATAGACATACTCTAGTTCTGAGTCTTTGTTTCATAAACCACCTTTCTCCTGAGATGTATCCACTTAGGTCATGACTAGATGGAGATTAAGTGGGGATTATTCTGAGGTTAATTCATTCAGTAGAAACCCCCAGATATTCAGCTTTATGATTCTGGCATGCTAAAGTTTTCCTTTCTAAGTGGTCTTAATAGAAGACAGAGAGCCAGAAGTTTTCATGGATCCATTTAAAGAATTCAAGTCACAAACTGAAGTTTGTAAGCAGACTACATCCTAGAAAGTTGTAATGAAGGAAACTGGTTTCATGTCATCCAAAGATCTATGATTTGGACGAGAGATTTAAAAACATACAGCAGGAAAAATTTCTTTCCTCCTGATGTATCAGAGCATTTTTTTCTCATTAGGCTGCCTCTGGCTGCTGATTCTGCCTGCCAATACATTTCTGGTTTACCCTATATTCCTTTTTAACAGTGTTTCATCCTTCTGGTCTGGTTTTCATTTATTCTCTTAGCAGGAACAGGAAAAGAAAACCAAGGGAAAACCAAACCCTAAACAAGTATATCTATAAATTGGCTAAGAAAATAAACCAAAGCAAATTCCACACAGAAAGTCATAACATTTTAATGTTCTGTTACCCCAAAATACTGATTACAAAATGAGACAGCACGGCAAATGCAAGTCACTAAAGTTAAATATATTTATGAACATTGAGAAAGTAAATTTGGGTAATAGTACTGTCTTTCAGAAAAGCTTATTTTCAGAAAACAGCGTAACTTCCATTTTAAATGGTTACCTTATCCTGAACTGGACATCTAAGACTAGAGGAATATGTACTCCTACAACTTTAATTAGAGAATCAGACAAAGTAATAAGAAATAACTTTTCCTACTGCAGAGGCCCATGAAGTTACCCTTTACACAGATCAAGTTAAGCATGCAATCATTTTTTCACAATATGAGAGAGGCTGAATAATTTCATTTTAAGGATATAAGCAACAGTATAATTTATTATACATTTCTTAAAAGCTCAAATTTCAATGCTCCTGTGGCAAGTATTTGAATGTTTGGTGTTGGAGCAGATGGAATGTTTTACAGCAAGACTTTAATTCTCAATCCAAAAGGCACTGCTTTTGTTTCTGGTCAAAGGTGAATTTATTCCCTCTGCTAGCTGTGTCCCAGGGCTCTCCCTGAGCAGGGTCTGTCAACTGTTCTATGCTTCTGCCAAATTACGTGATGATTTTGTCATGTGGGCTAATATTCCCCAGCGACTCCGTTTTAATCAAATGCATAAAAGTGGAGCATTGTTGAACTGCGTGGTAACAAAACCAAGTGCTTTGGAGAGATATGGAAGAAGAACAGTCGGGTTTTAAAACTTGTGCATGAGCAAATGTAAAAACTCTTCCACACCTCAGTAAGGCTCTGCAAAGAAGTTACTAAAGACCGCAACTCACATTTATAACTAACTAAATCTGTAACCATTCTCGCCATAATATCAGAAAATATTATTTGGAATTTATATTATTCGGAATATATCAGAATTTATACTGTGGAGCAAGGGATTGAGTTCCCTATGGGTGAATTTTAGGTCTGTTATCTCGTATATACTCCAACAACATCCAACTAGCTTACAAGAACTGTGCAGCATCCTGAATAATAACCTATACAAATGTCAGGATAAGGTTTTAGAAGTCAATGGCAGCAGCAAGAGACAGCTGAGACCACAGAAGTGAGCTTCTGCTGAGGGTTACAGATCATGCAGGTTTTGCAGCATTCTAATATTATACAGTAATGAAGCTGTTATAACTGCCTATCTCACTGATTACATGTAAATACTTATTTTGTGCTGTACTGTAGCAGTGTCTGCTATAGTTGTGTAGAAACAGTGTCTAATCCTTCACGGAGAATCATAAATGAAAAAAAATAAAAAGCAAAAGAAAATAAAATAAAGAACATACAAAAATTCAAAAGCCATTTCTAGGTTAGCAGATGGTTTATAGATGGATAGTGGCAACCCTGTAGAGAGAAACAGTTGATGCTGACAACACGTGTCCATAATGTACACCTTTCAAGGCTTTTTATTTCAGATTAAGTCTAGTCTGGACTGAATGCCCATTTGCAGCTGGAGTGCATTAGTTCCACTCCTGGAGTGTGCTAAATCTTCCAAATCTGAATCCTAGTTTCATCTGAAAGGAATCAAGTTGAGGCACTGCAAAAGCTCCACATGACATGAACCAAAGCTCAATAAGAAAGAAAGGAAAATATGCACTTCAAAAGCATGCTCTTGATTCAAACTAACACACTAACAAAGATGTGCCCTGAAAATACATATGCATATCTCAGCCCACACACATATGCATATAAATATACACATCTTACTAGCATAAAAAAAGCCCCCAAAACTTTTCTAGCATAAACTGGTGGATATAATTTATCTGCTTTCTTAATCAGTTAATTTTCTTTGTTTACTACAAACCAGCATAGCTCTATCAGGATTAATTTGTCCAGTATTTTTTTTTAAACTTCAGTCTAATTAAATTTTAAAATCTTTTAATGAGCCTTATCATACAATTTTTTCCTCCATTAAAATTTGATCTCAGAATAGCGATCCAGTAATTTGAAACTAGTTAAAATTGTTCATTAGCATGAAATTTTGAATACTGAATTAGATGTTGCATATACTTGTAAAACAAATGTTGCATGTTAAACAAGTTGGTGTTCTGTAACACCGAGCAGCTAATCAGGGAAACTATCTGTGTACATTTAGCTTAAAGTCTTGCCAAATACACCAGTTGATTTGCCTTGGCAAAGCTTTATCTTTGTAAATAACAAGTGTGTTTTATTTCTAAGCAACAATGGAAAAAACAGCTTTGAGTTCGATTCCACAACAGTATCTCAAAGATGCACGTGTGAAAATACTAATTTAGAAATAAGAAAGTACAGACCCCCCCAAACATTCTAGTACTGCTGAAAAGACTGACAAACATAACTTTTTATATATAAGCATAGGGGAAGAAGGAGGGATTGTGCGTTTAGTCATTTACACTCACACTACAGCAAAGATAGAAGAGAGAATTTAGGGAGATCAAATGCCTGGTATTCAAGATTTCTGTGTTGGTTTAGAAGACCCTTTGCTACATTACAACCAGCAAATATTTGGATTTTTTTTAAAACTCTGGTGTATTGATCATTTCCCGACAGACAATTTCCAATAGGCATCTAGAACAAACTGAAAAATATTCTGGTTTTAAGTGCTATGATATTTAGAGTTTTGCTTTGCACAACTTGTGAACACACCTTCTTTGCTTTATATTTTTGCATCCTGAACAGTGTGTGTTCAGTACATACAGGACTGTACTCTGGAAAAAGAACAATATAATTGCACTCCAGAAGGCATCTTCTTCCCAAAGACTGCAGCACATCACCACTTTCTATGGAAAGCAATTCTGTTTAACCCTAAGGAGTTCAGTTGGCTGATGCAGAGTAAGACCATGTCTTAGTAGGATGTCTTCATTGAGTAAGCATCCCAGAAAAACCAGGACCTGGCCTGAAATTCTCTGCTACTCTGCTACTTTAAAATAGCTTGTGTTTCTGCCTCTATGTACAGGTTGTGTACTCCACAACAATATTTATATATGTATCCCATTTATATTGCAGTAGCTGATATTTAAGACACCTGGATGCTCTGATATTTCAGATGCTCAGAATCTGATGTTTACAGCAGTCAATGACATGTGGGATATGGTGATAGGGTGAGCACCAGCTTTGAAAAGCTCCTGTCCACAGTACAAGTCCACAAGTCTCTTCAGCTGACAGCATTGTTGAGAATGAAGGCAGTTGCATTTAACACGGAAAATGTTTTCCATGAAGTCCTGAATGAAGAATTGTACTGAAAATGCATTTTTTATGAATACCAAAGAAGCAGAGCAACGACAAAAGCTAACATTTAAAATGCAAAACAGCCAGTGTTGTGTGACACAGCGTGAGATATATCTCAAAGTCTTAAGGTTGACTAATTGAATTGCCATTGATAAGATGTCACTTAAAGAGACATCTCTGCAGTGAAACATGGGTTTGCTGTAAATGACCTGTCATTAGAGTCATGGGTAATGTCCGTGTCCAGACTGAAAAATATTGTAGCTCCCAGCAATATGCTCAGTAGGAATTAAAACAGCAAGAATGCTAAGAAGTCAGTGTACACGAACCACCAGAGAATTATGCCTCAGGTGCTACGTTAATTTACTTGTTGGCATACATTAATTGAAACCAATCAATAAGGCTGGTGGTACAACAGAGGGAATGCAAAAGAAGTAATCGATTGCCACACTTACTCATTTTAAACTTGGAAAACAGGAATAATTTAGTCCAAGATTTTTCATTTCTGTCAATACAGATAATGGGGTTACTTATTTATTTTCTATTCTTTCAGCACTAATTATAATAACTATGATGTCTTTGAACATTCCTCATGTAAAACCCAATATTCTGATTAGCAGCTGTTAACTTGCATGTAATGGGAGTGACTTCTTCCAACTGAGAAGTCAAAAATTATATGTTTTTGTTATTACAAATAGTGTTAATCATTTTGTCACAATGAAAGCAATTATATATTTTAATAATTACAGACTTGAAGTCAATTTGCTTTTTCCATTTATGGTATATTAGCTTTTAAAATTTTTTATTCCGAAAGATAAATATCTCAAAGTAATTGTCTAAGAAGTACAGAATATTCTTCTGATTTTTTTTTTTATTCAATTTTCTCTAATATATTCATTCTATATGTCTAGTGTTGACTGGTATACCATATGATTTAATTTTTAATGTAGGTCATTTTTAATGTAGGTTGCTGTGGCTTTTCTTTTTCTTTTTTTTTTCTGTTGTCTCATTTTCTACAATTATTTCTGTGAGCTCCAACAGTCAGTTCTCAAGACCACACTGCCTAAAAAAATAAATAGGACCATTGCTTCCTATGTGCATTTGCATTTATCACCCTCTTTTCATGAAAATTGCTCATCCTTACTGATCTTCTGTTCCCAGAGAGATCAGTGGAAATCAGAACACTTATTCATAACCTCTTTGCACAAGGAATGGGTATAATGTCTTTGGAGACACTGAGTTTTCTCAAAATGTGTCCATAAATGAACCAAATCTAAACACTTAGCTTCTTTCAAATCTGTAACATCATTACTTTCCTTCTGATCATGTTCAAAGGCATTAACTCCACATAATAGTGCTCAATTCAACCTCCAGACAAAGAGCTGTATCTGCAACTGTTGTCCTTGTGTTCATTAAGACCACGTAGATGCACAGATTTGGATCAGGTTTGATGATGGCAAGCTGATTTAGCAAACATTGTTTGCCACAGTTTTGGAGGGGTGCAGGCAAGACATGAAAGATGCTATACACAAAAAAAAAAAACAACAACAAATTTGCCCATACTGATTAGTCTGATTAGTGGGCAGGATGCTTATTAGGGGATTGCCCACACCTGGCAGTTTTTTCCAACATTGACATGTGTTTTGCTTGTAAGTGAACTGAGCCATCCAATTTCCATACACATATATTTTGTCTACAAACTCTTGCTTAATTTGGGTCTAAAACATCAGTTCTACAGCATTATTTTCTAGTGCAGTCTAATTGTTTCTTAGTCTTGGAGGAAAAAAACCAAAACAACATGGCAGAACAAAATAATAGGAAAAAAACCCTCACAACT
Source organism: Ptilonorhynchus violaceus (assembly GCA_013397565.1). Lineage (NCBI taxonomy): Eukaryota > Metazoa > Chordata > Aves > Passeriformes > Ptilonorhynchidae > Ptilonorhynchus > Ptilonorhynchus violaceus. Next base: position 1,327,764 of record VZRJ01012175.1, on the reverse strand, counting down.
ATTGCCTTTTTGTTAGACTGAAGATACCATTACCCTGGAGGTGCTACTTTTACTAGGGACTAGTAGTATCAGTGAGTACTAGAAGTGAATACAGTTAGGGTGGTGTTCCTGCCAGACAAGCTTGAAAGCAAAATAGTAATTAACATCCAACTGGAAAACCAATTTTCTGTGAACTCAAGTGAGTTTACTGCAGGCCTCTTGAATTACCTCTGGATTACCAATGTGGCAGAGATTTGCGAAACACTGAGCAACAGTATCAAACTCACTTAGGCCCTTTTCCATGACAATGCTGTACAACACGATGGAGTTATGGATTATACATTTTTCAGCAGTTCTCCAGCCAAAGGTTAATTCAATTCCCAGAAAGGAGAAAGTCCTGTCTACCAATTAGTATGTAATGTGTGAGACTGAAACCAAGGACTGAATCCCAGGCTGCTGCTTCAGGAATTCAAAGTTAGGCTGAAGCTCATTTTCCCTCCCTCATGTTCGCTAAATTTTATTCACAATTAACAATTTCAATAGCTTGAAGTAGTTTGAGCTTTTCATTCTGAAGCCTAAGAGTAACAATACTGAAATCTCCTTTCATAAGAAATTGGATTTGAAATGTACGGACCATAATTATAGAAGTGGAAGTAGATACTTCTATCTTAAACTTTATCAATTTTTTTTAAAACACTGGCAAAAGAAAAAGTTTTATAGCAGGCAAAAGAAATACAATATTCTACATTAGACTGCTCAAAGTTTTTGCTACTTATTTGCAGCTACAGTGCAGGATTCAGAGCCAGCTATTAAATAGGTCTATTAAAGTAAAAAAATCACCTTTATGTAATTTACACTACTCATTTAAGATACTAACAATGATTCATAACAGCTACAGACATACTAATTCTCCTTTTTTGCACTAGTAAAGGCTAAATACTTTGCATTTTATACAGTCTTATATAGTAGCTCAAATCCAGAACTAAAATTATTCCATATAATTTCTCCTATTTGAATGGAAAGGTTTAGTAGCTGCATTTGTCAGGGACAGAGCAACAGCCAATTTATGGATTTGTTTCATGGCAGTAAATCTAAGGAATGTTCTCACATTTTCAGGGAATAGTACTGATAGCAACTACACCATATTATCTCTCCTTTTTTTTTTTTTCCATTCCCTCTCCTTTGAAAGTTATGCCATTCTGCTGCTTCTGGAAAAATGCAATGAGTTGTCCCTGTGGATGACTGCAATGAACAGCTTGTGCTGTGAAGCCTGCCTTCCTAAAGATTGAGGTCCTAAATCCCTTCTCCATCTCTATAAAAATAATGTGAGTTACAACGCATTCCCCTTCCTTCCAGTCACAGTGGAAAATGGTGCACACCATTGGGTCAGCTCCACGTCTCCCAGTTTCCCACCAACACGTGCCAAAGGCATGCAGAGGGACAAAGCAGGAAAGGATCTGGGACTGATCTGCAGCAGCTTGGTTCTCATTAGCCAGCCAAGAAGTATGCACTGGTCAGTTACTCAGTAAGACTAACAGAACAGATAAATACTGTGGTAATGTGGACATTAATTTGGGTCTCTCTCTCCTCCTCTGCTACTTGTAGGAACTCAGACATCTTTGAGACCTCAATCTCTCAAGCAAATTGAACTGAAGAGTCAGATAGCACATTCCAAGATTAGCTATGAACAGAGAGTGACTGTCATTGTAATTGCTCAAATGTTTTGTCTTTACCTGTTTAAAGTATGTGAGAACAATGTAAAATTATTCCAATTACAGGTACTAGACCTCACCTATGTTGACCAACACCACTGTGAAACTCAGTCTGAGAACTGGTGTGACTGTGTCCCCTTCCTTTCAGACAAGTTTTATCTTAAAGACTATGGCTTTATCAAATATGTATTAAATAAAATAACTTTGCAAAAAAGCAAGTAGAATGTATCCTACCCTGAGCTGTTAAATGTCCTAAGACGAACAACAATGAAAGAACATATTTCTTATCAAAAGGAGACAGACAGACAAGGGACAAAGGCATAATAATATTATTAAAGGTTTACTGCAGCATCCCCTGTCCAAGTTAGGCTTGTTAAAAAACCCCAACAAACCACTAGCATCTTTGTAAAGAGATGACAAAGGCCAGAATATATCCAGAATATTTCAGCTGTACTTTTTTCTTTCTCTTTTAATATGCAATAATTCATTGAAATCTCACTTGAGAGGGAAAAGTATCCTATAAGCAAGTATGCTGTCTCTGTAGGACATATAATGCTTGAGCATCCTCAGCCCAGAGCCTCAAGTTTATGTTCAAAGATCCACTTTTAAAGCATTATATAAACGGCTTCACAATTTAATTAAAGGCTTATAAGCTTTATTGAATGAACTCTTCAACATGCTCTACTCACCAGCTTATGACTACAGAGACATTATTTAGGGAACATTAACCTCAATCTTTCATTTGAATCAAAACTTATAATTTTAAACTTTTAAAGGTAACTTATCTCCCACATAAAATTACAAACAAAAAGTGGATTTCAAACACGATATAAAATAACTGCCTATCAATCTTCCCTACCAGACCTTCCACACTCATACTATCTTAGCCTGCAGATCCAATTATCCTCCAACATTTGCTGCTCAACCATGCTGAGATTATTCACCAGCCCTCCAGTTAGACTGTAATAAGAGGTCTGTAGGTGCATTTACACTCAGAGAAATAAGGTATAAATGCTGGTATTGCCATCACATCTTTTCGAGTTACATGCACAGCCATAAACTGTACAGTAATGAATCAGACTATCTCCAGCTGCTTTATCCATTCATTTGCATGATATTTGGAATAGCTAATTTAAAAAAAAAAAAAAATCTAGGTGCAGCATACCTCCAAGATGATACAACAGTTGACCTAAAGGCCTTACAAACACAAGTATTAATATCACATGGAAGATATTTCCTCCTGTGCCCAGACAGCCAAAGCTCCAACATGGATATGTGATTACCCTCTGTAAAGGCAATCTCAGCCCCTTACTATTTTTTTGTTTTTAAGCTTTACATTTTAAGAAAGTAATCATATACACTGAAACTACACTGACCTCAAAGATTATGTTCTGCACAAAATTTGGCAGACTTTCTGCTTCTCAGCAAAAAAAATAACAGCAGATTAATGATAAAATGGTTTCTGATACACCAGTCTTCATGGAGTTTGCTCACTGCAGTAGTTGTACATCATGGCAAAACAAAAGCCCTCTGCCACAGGACATCAGTATACATTGCCAAAAATGTCAGAACCACAATTTTCAGCCCAAAGCTGCAACTACTTGAACTGCAGGAGTCATTTCATTAGCTGACAGCTGCAATAAGCTGTTCTTTCTCTATGTGGAGAAGCTACTGGTGGGAGGTACAAGTCACACAGGGAGCCTCCATAAATCATATACCACTTAAAAAATACATACTTAAGGAAACATCCACAAAGTAATATGCAATTTCTTTCCTATTTATTATCCTTATGTTCTTAGTGCATTCATGCTTTAACATTTTGTATTCCAAAAGCTCACAACAGACTTTAAAGACACGGGCAAAGTTCAGGAAAATTCAAACATTTTGTACTATTTTTGCTGCTCTAGAGAATCTGGAGACTTGGTGTTTCTTGATGACCTATCTCTAGTGACTATGTTCCTACTGACCCAGGGAAAACAAAATTAGGTTCTTTAGTTACATGTTGAAACCATGATGATGGTGTTTATTTACAGTGTTGTTACTACGTAAGGTAATAACAAAATTGTAACTGGAAATGTAATTAGAGGAAAAAGGCACTAAGACATTTCAAAACCATGTGGTGTTAATGAAATACAGTGTATCATTGAGTACATTAACAGACATAGACATTTACAGGTCTTTAATGCTGTGATAATCTTTAGTTCCCTAAATGTCTAAGCAAGCTGCAGATGGATATGAGCCACGAAGGTGGTGGGAAGAGGCTTCAGTGTCACTAACAAGTGTTTGCCAGCCACTGCTGAGCCAGGGGAGTCATAGGCCTTCAGGTCTACCTCTTCAAATGGTTTATCTGTTACTCAAACACTTTTCATGGAAACCATTGAAAACAGCTGGTAGGTAATAATGAACTGAACACCCCGCTTTGTTTTTTTCTTTAAATCCACGTTACATTCCCTAAACAAACACGAAGGAGGTGTATAACCTCCATTCTCACAGCAAACCTCCTCTGTTCTTCATCAGTAGCTTATTGCTAAACAAAGAGGAATGCGACATTTGAACAAAAAAAAATAACATATAGAAAGACGGGTTATGTAATATTTGATATTGCATTTACAGAGCTATTTTTTGGGGGTTTTTAATCATAACTTGTAATTTTGTTTTGGTTGGGGTTTTTTTTGATTGGTTGGTTTTGTTTGGGTTTTTTCTTTGTTTCATTTGTTTGGATTTTTTTTTTTTTTTTGCCTGGAAACTGAAAAGTACTGATATGGGCATTTTACTTCTGAACTACAGTCATTTTACTTCAGGTCATTAGTGCCAACCAATTAGAAAACTACTGTAGTTGAGGCAGACTCTTGGAGAAGGGTGCCCTGTCCCTGTGACAGACACATAATTAGCTGTCACATCCACAGAGTATTCCCTAGCACCAAGGAAAAAAGCAAAGCAAAGCAAAACAGGCACCTTCCTCCTGCACTCCAGCTATGGCTCTATCCAGTAGGTGGTCAGAGTGGAGCAGCATTTAAGTTTTTCTAGCTGCCTATAGAAGCAGTTCTTATCCATTCAGTTTTCTGAGCCATTTTAAGAAGTCATAAAAAAGAAAAATACATTGTCAAGGTTATGTATTTCCATTACTTTTATCCAGAATTACTGATGAGAAGAGTATCTGTTCCACTAGAGGGAGGAGCAGGCTCAGGAACTGAATTTCCAGCTAATGTTCCAGTGCCACCTACAATAACAGACTTATTCCTACGTGAAGGATGGTCCCTTGTCAGAAAGCGCTGAAAGGCCAAAAGTGGAATAGGAAGTTTTTTAATAACAAAATTTTTTTAAAAAAGAGGAAAAGGAAGAATCTCACTTAAGGTACATTTGTTTTTCGTATTTTGTCCCTGTTTATCCTGAAAAGGGGATGTGGTTTTAGTTATAAATCATGTCTTTCATAATATATTTAGATTTCTAGATCATGCTTTTCTTTGACATAGGGATAAAGCCACCTGGAATAGAGCAGCAATTTGTAGCTTATTTCCTTTCCTGTAAAGGGCTTCATGTAGATGTTTATTTTCATGTATTTGGTCTTATAGCTTCTTGTTGCTAAGATTTGGTAACAAGGTAGTATCTTCATCTGAAAACTGGTGTATTTAAGAACTTACAGATTATTAATACCTTGCAAGTATGAAGACATTAGTATTTCTAATTCTAGTGTTTTTCCTTGAAGTATAGTTGAGATAGAACAGACCCAGAGATTTCAAAAGTTCAATTTTTCCCAAAGGAAACACGAAAAATGCAAAGCTCCCAGCTTCTATCTGTTCACCTGCATATCACTATGTGGCAACTCACTGTCGTGAAGAGATCAAGGTCCTTCACTACTGAAACTATTTTTAGTGACTTTGGTTGGGACAAGTCCCATGACTATTTAGTCTAGCACCAAGGAGACAAGGGAATAGCTGTATCTTATGCAGACAAGCAAGGCTACAAGGAGACATGGCTTTAGTCCAACCTATCAATCCTACCTGCCAAAGAATAGCTGTACCAGAAAGGGAGGACATTCATGGAAGAGCTGGAACCTGCCACACATTCCTCTCCTCCTGCCCCTCTGGAACAGTGCTCAGACTGAGGTACAATCTCGCCTTTAGGGAATTTTGTGGTGGCATCCACACAGGTGACTTACCCACAGTACCAAGCACAGTAGCATGTTCCTGTCCTCTGGCTGGGTTTGACCAGCAGCTGTCACATTTGAAACTCCCACCCGTGACTGAGAGTCAGCCTGAAAACAAACCAACCCCCTCCGTGTTGTGCAATCAATCTAGACAGGACTCCAGCAAAGAGGATGCACCTTCCTGCATTGTTTCATTTGTTTGGATCATCAGCTGGAATCTAAACTGCATCCTGCAGTTAAATGTTGGTTCCTAACTCTCCAGGCAATTGGTTTCATAGCGCCTTAGCACACTCCCCTAGAAAATCCTGTCTCTTGAAGATGTTTTACTGTAGCGCATTCCATCAGGCCAGAAAGACACAGACGTTATCTATAGAGCTTGAAAAATTTCTGTTTATCCTGGACCAAAGACATTAAACTCCCTGGATATTAAGACAGAAGCCTCGAAATGATGGGATGCAAAGAGTAGGGTCAATATGCTTCTGGCAGCCCCAGCAGGAAATGTGCTGCGTTATATTATATTGCCTAGTGTTTTCTAAATATTTAGTCTCTCATGCTTCTCATTACTGTAGCTCAGCCAAGAATCAATGAAAATCTGAGTAACTGATGTCAGCTGAAATTTTCCTGCCTTCCCAAAGATGTGTGAGGGTTTGAAGCATTCTCCCAAGCAACATGTCGTACGATAGAATAAAACCAGAAAGAGCTTTAGAATCATCCATGATCATCTCAGTAGAAAAGGGCAGAACTGTCTTGTGCTAAACTGCAAAAAATGTCTAGTGGTTGTCTTATTATAGGTTATTCCTGACATCAGGATAAGGAGATGTCTGTAGTCTGAGATTAGAAATGCATTGCAGAGTCATATAGAGGTCAGTGAGAAGAAATTTACATTATTTTGCTATTCCCAAGGTGTATAGATTTCCCTTCTGAATGTCTTGATCTGTGATGATAAGCAGATGAGCAGAAAAGCAGTAGGATTCGCACTTGGTTCCTGTTATCAGAAAAAAAATGGTCTGAATAATATCATCCACCTCTGTCTGGTCTCTCTGTGGATCAATGCAAGGTTATGGCCACTGCCTCTTTTGATCTCTGCTGATTAGCACAGAACCTGTGTCTCATTAGTCAGAGTTGGGTGATGCTGGGCACAGAGGGCACTGTAGCAACAGCAGATTATGAACTATGCAGCCGTACAAAAAGTATCACAATAAAACTGATGTATTTTGCTTTGCAATATTCTGCATACCTTGGCCTAGATCAAGATCAGTTTCCCCTGATTTCATCTTGTAAAGTGCTGCCCATTGCTGTGAGTTGGATAAAATGAAATTGTTTCATTGGCATGAATCAATGGGAATAGGTACAAAAGAATTATTGCGCTCATTCTTAAAGTTATTTATCAAGTGTAGTAAATACATACCCATTATGACTTGTCCTAAAATAACAAAGGATGGTCTGCTTTCCATCAGTGAAAAAATCAGGGAGCCACTTTCAGCCTATAGGCATTTTTCCCTTACAAATAGATATTTGTGACCTCAGCTAATAAGAGATTTACTCTAATGACAGTAGAAATCTAGTCTAGCAGATTTAGGATGGCCTTTCCTGAAAAAAAACCCAGGCTGCAATATTTAAATGGACAATATTCAAAATACATGTTTTTGCAGAAATACAACTGTGAGCTATGTTGTCAGTGTGAGTGGGCTATTGCATAGTTGCACATTGGCTCTGTCACACGTGACATTAAGGAATGATATTAAAAGAGGAGTTATGGCCCCCTGAAGAAAATCATTCAGACCACCTACCTCAAATTTCTCCTAGCAAAGATTTTGAGAGAATTATCACTTATTTGAAAAAAAGTTCACACTCAGGATGGTTGCTCATATTACGGGTATAATGTGAGAAATTAAAAAAAAAAATATATCACACATTGGCAATCTATATGCAAACACAAGCAAAACCACTTTAATTACATAAGCTACTGATAGAAACACAACACCCCTCTGCAATCAAGTAGATGATGTTTAAGTATGGCATGAAAGGCATGAAAATGCCCATCCTTCTCTTAGCCATTTATACTTAGTACATTTCATTATTTGTTACCAGAACTTTTAAGATAAAATGCCTCACTATCTCAAAACATGTCTAAGAGCTAAACTTTGTACCTTACTCATACATTTCAAGATTGAAAGCTTTGTATTTCTGAAGTTGAAATGTTATGGACAGAGCTCTTTTCATTTGATTAAAGTACGTTTTTGATCTCTTTCAACTGAGATAGTGCTTCAAGGTAGAGAAGTACCACTTATCCAACACAACGTTGAGGAACTATAAAGTTAAAATTATGGCTTGGATAATGCATTGAATACAACTCAAATGGTGTAATACTCTTCATTCCACCACGGCTGCAAAATTATGGAAAATGTACTCTTTTCCCCTTAGAAAAGAAGGGGACTGCGTCTTGGTTTTGCTTGCCATCTACTCATTATCATTATTTAGATATATATATTATTCATATTGGGGTCCTCTCCTTACTATGGCTGTTTTCTGACATGAGGTTCACCAATACACACAGGCTGTGGGTTACTCCAAAATACGCTTCAGCAAACAGAGACAAATTTAACTTGCAGTGTCAAATCTCCACGCAAGATGAAGACTATTTGGACCCTGTAATTCCTTCTGCCATACTTTCCATTCTCTCATTCCTCTCGTATTTCACCCAGAGGAAGTGTTCCTATCTTTGCATAACAGAATGTAGATAGTTCAAAAGAGTGCCTTGCTTTCATCCATGTACAGCACACCCAATCTGAAAGTTACTTGAAATAGTTTTTTTCAGCGCTTCATTTTGACGCCATGGGCAGTCAGACTTGATAACAATACTGTGATATGGGAAACAGTGACACTTTATAAATTTCCTTAAACCTTATGGGTGCAATGTTCTCAAGAACATCTTTTTTCTTCCTTTGAAAAACATTCAGAAGGGCTATTAGCCAAAAATACTTAGCTGCATCAGCAGCTTATCTGGGGACTGAAGTTGGCTTTATTATATTTAAATATTTCAGTTAGAATTGTCTGCAGTACTGTCTGCCTGTAGACAATTTGTTTAATTTTCCTGTTTGATTTTTAACATAGAAAGGATTTTTCAGTTGTCAGTTATAAAAACTCAAACACAGGTTCAAAGAGTCATGTCATATCCCTAAATGCATTTATCACTAATAAAATTCTTTACACAGCCAGGGTGGATTTGAGACATAAACTTGCAGAGTAATTTATCTGAGTCACAACTACCGCTGGCGATAAATGAGAGTGAAAGAAAAGCATTTCACTTTCACGTATTAAATTGGGTGTGGCAGGAATTGCAGTTAGAAGAAGTTTAGTAAATTTGGAAAGTTTTATCAGGAATCAAAATGAGTTTACAAGTCTTTTGTCCAGCTGTTCTTAGTAAAATCCTAAAGTATCTGTATTCTTGGAACAAGAGCAAATTACAAACACTGTTGCAATTTGCTTAGATTTCCATATTTGCCAAGGGCAGCACCATATGCAGTAAATCTTCTCCTGTAGTTAGGTAAACTGTTCTTACATCTATATTGTTTTGGAGGATCACTTTTCATGTTTAGGGGTTTTTTGATGCTTTCTAACACTAATTTATTTTGAGTGTGGAAGTCTTAATGAAGACTGTAAAGAAGTTCCTTATATCTTGGGTTTTTTTAGAATGGACTGCAGGGCAGTAAAAAGTGTGATTTAAGCAACACAGCACATGTATGCTCACAGCAAGTGTCTTGCAATGACAAAATTTCTTCCATTACCTTTCTACCTTTGATATTTTGAGAAAGAAAAGAGCTAGAAGAAAAAAAACAAAATAAATAAAATAAACCAAGTGTTTAACAATCCTGTCTGAGGTCAAACAGGCACATAAAATACTAGAAGCATCAAAATGTGATATATTAGATCACTTGGTCAAATATGGTTCTTTTTGAATATATAGTCACCATTATAGCAAACTTACTAGTGTGAAAAGTCACCATGGTTGGCAAGTGAATCCTAGTTTAACAGATGAGTCAAATTCTTTCTTATGCCACTTTTAGGAGCAGAGTAGACTTATTGTTATGGGGAATAACCAAGATTCACACTTAAGTTCATTTTTTATGCCTCCCCATTTCTTGTTTCACACAGGGGCTCTGAGAGGGAAATCCAGAGCATGCAATGGAATTTATGCAGAATCATTCCCCCTAAACTGAAGGAAGCAATCCAGAAAAAAACCACATTCTAATTGCTACTTAAGGTGTTTCTTTTTTCAGCCTGAAAATTTCTCCAGAGGCATGGGGATGATGCAGAACTTCCTCAGGTAGGGAACTCAGATTAACCCCACAGAGATACAGAAACAAGATGAAAGAACTTTTGAACTCAGTGCCACTTCTTGATTGAAGGAAACCCTGTGCTCCGAGCCAGGTGAAGATCCAGGCAGCATGAACTGCAATACAAACCGTGGCAGCTATTTTATTTCAAAAGACTGGGGAGATAAAGGAATTGTATATATATACACACACACACACAAACTAGTCAGTGTTATGGTTAAAGGAAGACAAGAAAGTCACATCTTCCATCTCTATTGTGCCAGTCTGCAAGGAGACACTTGAGACCCAAGCAGCACACAAGAAAACTCTGTGGCCCAGGAACTCAAGCACTTGGCTGAAGACAAGACTTTCTGGGCTCTGGCTCCTACTCCTTGGACCATTTTTTTAACATTATAACCACATGTTATTCATCTGAAGCCAGTTGTATTATAGTCAGACCAAAACTAGCAATAACTCCACTCAGCTGGGGACAACCAGTAGGCTACCAACTCACACTGCTATTCCCTGCCAACTCATTTTCTCCTGCCACATTCATGCTGTTGGTAAAAGAATCTAACTTACTCTGAGGAGCAAGAGGTGAGTTGAGTATGGAAAGAGGACAAATACACTCAGTGTGTTCACTACTGACAAAGGAGAAAGCTAGAGGGCACCTGGGGAAACAAATTTACTGTATGAGAACATGACTTGGCAAACCTGGAAATGGCTAAGAAAAGATGGATGATACAGGATTGGAAACAAACAAAAATGCCCTTAAGGAAGTCACACAGGGACGGCCAGGGGAGGCAGGAGGATGGTACACACTCGGACCTCACTATGGACAAGGACAGATTAATGAGTGGAGAAGTTTGGAGGACAGAGAGAGTTAATTGAAGCAAAGGATTGATGTGTTTGGCAGACTATAAATTGGCAATGGTGAGAAAGAACTGATGGGGCTGATGATTAGAAGATGGATAGGGAATGAAAGATTTATGGACTGAGCAGGTTAGACAGATAGAGCATTACAGGTGACACATAGGATATCTATTGAGTCTCTTGTAGACTGGAAGAAACATTTCATTGTATCCCCCAGCATGCTGGGTTAAGGATTACTTGAGCCTCCTGAAACCTAATGGTGCTCTTTAACCTACATGCTCAAGGTATAGATGCTTGCTTTGCAATTCTTTCGAGGGCTTTAGGGTTATTAATTTTCCCTGTCCTTTCTACAGCTTTTTTCTTTTTTTAAGGCTATTGTATAATTGCTGAGGAGGACACACAATGATTTGCTTCGTATTTCTGTTATGTGACAGATCACTTTGATGAAAGTAGAAATTTGAAACTGTCTAAACTTTCCTTGCAGAGACCATTTTCTCTATAATACAGGGAAATGTGTGTGCAAATCCACTCAAATTTGTTATTATGTTATAAAACATGGAAAGAGGTGGAAGAAACATTAGACCATAAGTTCCTGCTGAACCTAGAACCAAGGGCTGAACTCCTATATCCACAGGGCTTGACTAATACAACTTAAAATAAAGTGTTCACAAATAATGTTACCCAGAAACTTTAGTATTAATAAGCAATTATTCTAATATTTTCCTCAAAAGAAGAGATCAAAGTATCTAAAGTTCCTGATCTTGTATGTTAACAAAGATGTAGCTAAGAAAGTAGTAAGGATATACAGAAATATATTAGAAAAAGGGCATATTCTATATGTGTTAAAAAAATATAATTTGCACTGTAAAACAGAAAAGGGCACCTGGAAAGGTCATACAGGTGGAAAAAGTAAAGTTTAAGCTCACTATTTAATTCTTCATCTCTTTGTTTCACAAGCACAGGTTTTAAGCCTCAGATGGATTCACACATTATACACATAACTTCTGTCACCTGCTACCTGGGAGACCAGCCCTGGCTCTAATTAAAGGAATATGAGATTGCTACAGGTTTCTGAGGACACAGAACACACTCAAAAGGGTAGGTGCAAAATCTGGGCAAACAAAATCACACTTTCCCAAAAAGTTTCATGATTTTACTCATTTGCTTGACAGATAATTTCACCCCAGAAGCATCACAGCCCACAAAATTCCTTTCACATAAAAGGTCAAGAAAATATAAATCCCTTCCTTTCTCCCATCTTCTTTTTTTTTTCCTCCTTTTTTACACACTTACCTGTTGACCTCTACAAGTTTGCTGAATTTTTACCTAACCATATGCCAAGTAAACAAGTCAGGGAAACCCAGACAGAAGAAAACAGACTTCTCTACTCTCAGTTCTACTCAAAACTTAACACATGAATAAAATATATTGCATTTGCTTACCTGTATACATTGAAATTTGCTACGGTTTCCTCAAAAAACACCAAACAACTGAGTCTCCTGTGAATAACATATTTGCCTCTGTTGCCTAGATGGAAGTTTGGATGTGCACACATGCCTTGAAAAGTTACTTGAAGGAAATACTTTGTATGTATAAAGTGCGTGGGGATTATGTTGCTTACTATGGTCCAAACTCAATTACAGCAGAAACAATATGAAAAGTCCACAAAGTGTATGTGGGGATGAAGCCCCTTACAAAAGAAATGAACAAAAGCACAGAACTCAAATAGCTTTTCCTCTTCTTAAAAACCTATTCGGAGCCTGTGTCTAATAAACCTTTTGTCTATGCCTTGATGAAGACAGTTGCAGATGCCTCATTGTAAAATTGCTTGAATCCTCCCCATTTCTCCAATATTCAACTGGTCAATACTCAGTACTGAGGATTCCATATTACCAAGGAAAGCAAGAGGAAAGGATTGAAATCTCCTTTCACTGACTAAAAGTCAATCAACAACCACCAAGCTGTTTCACATTTCCACAATGGCATCCTTTGTTTTTATGAGGATTCTTATGGAAATCAGTGCAGCTTCTAGGCAAGTGTCATTTGTGGTACCAAAACTGCTTGAAGAAATCTGTTATTGGGAAGGGTTGGGACACAATTGCTACACAATTTGCAGAAGTTTGGCTGTTTTTGCTGAAGGACTGAAAAGCAATAAATTACTCTGAGAAGCACGAGGATAATTTTATTAGCTTTCTGCCTTTTTCCCCTCCCCCTAAACACCAAAAGCTGAGTCTCTTTCCACACTCTTATAGCCTCTTTACATCAGTGTAATGCCCCTGGAACGTAGAGTGGTGCAAGATGCAAGTAGAAAACACACATGCAGACAAATATAAAATGAAGGAAGAAAAGCAGCACACAGTAAAAGTCAAATATGATGTTTGGAGATCAGCCTTATAACTCCGTAATACAACAGGACATTCTTAACCTGTTTTGTCTACGAACTGCATCCAACAAAGGCTTCCTTTTCCTTAACTGAAGAGGGTGAACTTCAGCTTAATCAGAAACCTTCACAAATACCAGTTCTTGCCTATCAGTTGACCCTCAATGTGTGCTGTCCCTTCTACCCCCACATCTGTGAAGCACAAGTATGACAAAACATTTTTTTTAAAAAAAAGCCTCTAAAGTTCTTCAATGTACCCAGAATAATGAGTTCTTCAAGGTACTCAGCAACTTAAAAAAAAAAAAATCCTTTTTATTACTAAAATGTGAAATTGAAATGAAAAAATCTTAACTACATTTAAATCCACTTTTCAATCATCAATCATTAATTAACCCTAATACATCCTAATGAACATAAAGAAAAAAAAAATTACCAAAAGAAAAAAAAAGAAAATATTTTGATCGTGTTATAGGTAAAGTTAATTGTATCCTGAATTTCGTACATGTGTTTTGCACTTCTTTCTCCCCGTGATTTTGGTTCTACGTTGTTTAATACCTTCAGACTCAGGTGCGGCAACATTCCTGCTGCCAGCCCCGCACTGAAGCAGCGGTCCGTGGTCCACCCTCCCGCGTGGGGACCGAGGGGAGCCGCCCCCCGCACCGGCCCGGGGGCTCCGGTTCCGCTCCACGTGCGGCGGGGGCGCGGAANNNGGGCTGCGCATCCCCCTGCGAGCGCCGCAGCGCCTCAGCGTACAGGGGCGCTCCCCCCGCCCGAGGCTGGCGGGCGCGCTGTCACATCCCCCGCCAGGGCTGCGCTTCCCATTTCCAAAGACACTTATGCACCTACATATATATATATACACACACACACATATATACACATGCACAAATATATATACACATTTCCCCCCTCCCGCTGAATGTCGCCCTCCGCCCCGCGGGGAATCGGCGGGGGGAGAGGAGGGCGCTCCCCCCGCAGCGCTGCTCCTCGGCGGCGGCATCCCCACAGAAGGCAAAAGGTTACACCGCGAGCGCGGAGAAAACAAAGCCGGCGCTCCTCGCCCCGGCTGCGAGGACCGACCCGCCAGAAGTTGCGGTGCGGATCCCCCGCCCCGCTCCGCCCCTCTCCGCGGCGGCGGGACAGCCCGAGAGGCGCCCCGACATCGCCCGGGGGCGGCGGCACGGCGGGGGATGCCGGCTGCGCGGCGGTCAAACTTCTTTGTTAATCACGCCCGAGCCCGAGGGCGGCGAGAGAGCGGGGCACGCATCCCGCAGAGCCCCCGGCAACTTTTCCCGGCATCGCGCACGCCGCCGGTACCCGCAAGGAAACTTGTTGGACCGCTAACCCTGCTCACTGGCGACTTTCGCATCCCCGCTCCCGCGGTGACCTCTCCCGGCGCCTCCGGGAAACTGTTGCCTCGCTCGGTGCCCGGGAGCGGGGAGCGGCCATCCCGTACCCGCGGCTACCGGCCAGACCCCGGCACCGGCCGCGACTTTGGGAGTTGGGGCACTCACCCTGCGGGATCAGACGGCTCTCAGAAAACTAGCGGTTCCATCATCCAGACGCTCCTTCCCAACTTTCCTTGCATAGAGCGAGGACAGAGCTCCGTGTATTTATACAGAGAGACAGCGAGGGAGAGAGAGAGAGAGCGAGAGAGAGAGAGAGAGAGGGAGGAAGCGCGCTGAAGTCGACAAGCTGTTCAGCAGACTTTTGAATAAAAGAGGGATGAAACCGGATTCTTCCCAGTATCAAGACCCTGGAAAATCAAATCCTTCTCCGGCAAGNGGGCGGGCACGGCCGGGGGACGGCGCGGGGGCGAGTCCCGCTTAATTGATTCGTTACCTCGCCCATCGTGACACGCGTGGCGGCGTTCGAGCGGGAGAAAGGCACGCACTGAGCGGATGTCGTGCCATCTCCCCTCTCCCAACCGCTCGTGCGGGGCTATTGTGCAGCGCGGTGGGATAAATGTGTCTGATTTTTAAAAACGGGGCTTTATTTGTCTACAGTCTTTTTTTTCCTTCCCCTGCACTGTCAAAATTATCCATCACGTTCCCTAATAATTATGTAGTTACTTCAGTAATCAATTATTCATTGAATTCCACTTACCTCTGCTTTTTCTTTCTCAAGTTATGGCTTTCCAAGGGCACAGCTGCTCCTCTGTGCAAAGGGGGTAAACAAACGTTCTTTAAAATTAAGCAACTTTTTCCTAATTAAAAGAGAATAAAGGTAAAAAACAGTTATCAGGGTAAGTTTTCTCCATTACAGAATACAAAGACAGACGATTTATGATAATTAAATTACGGTCCTTTTTTTGGATGTAAGGAATCTTTGGACTAGAGAACATAACCCGTTTGAAAATTCAGGCAGCAAAACCAACAAAAAACCAGATGCATTTATGGATCAACTGCTACTTGGAGAGTAAATGCGAGATAATGACGACTTAGATCAACATAATTGAGAAGTGAAAGCAACCTAAGCACTTACATATGCAAGAGTATCCTATGTAGCTAAACTTCTGTTACTGTCTGTAGATGAGATACATTATATAGTAAGCATTCATTTAGGTAATCACCATTAATAGGCTTAAAACTATGTATGCAATGAAGTCTCTTAAATAGTGTATGAAGATTATCTAGGAATAAAGTCTGCAAGGTATTGCAAAGCACGATGCTGTTGAAAGTCTAAACTGGCCACTTGTCCTACATAGAAGAAAGGAAATGACTGACAACCAGTGTGTAGGGTGTTTTTTTAATATGGCAATGTCCTTACAGTCTGGTTAACATATATACATTATTTCAAATATTATTGAAAACTCATACATACAGCACAAGGTTATTTGCCACTACCCCATTATTTCACCAGGTATATACATAGAAAGAGACAAGACAAAACAAAACATGGGGGAAAATTGAGTGTTTAAACAACTCTTGCACTTTGAGAATCAACAGTAGTAGCTGGGTCACTCTGAATGAAGTACTCTACACACCATGGAGCAGTGCTACAGAGAGAGCAGGAGGAAAGAGGAGCATTTTGTGCATCAGTAGGCTCTGACGAGAGAAATGCTGATGAGTATGGGGTCAAAATCAGGTCTTCAGTGCTGCACTTCAGATCTACCTCACAGCTTGCGTCTTTAAGAACTTGCATCTTGCTGCAAAGAGTCTCTAACTCTCTCTTCTTTGAATTCTGCTGCTGCTTTGGTTTGGGCATTTAATCCTTTAGATAACAAGTATATCCCAAACCAGTAGCATTTCTGTTGTCAGAGGAGGCATATTAGAACAATTAATAAAATTATTCTATAAATACACATCTTCAGTTGTCACTGTAGCTACATATACATATCTTTTTCTTATTAAACAGAAGAAATTTAACTTTTAGGTTACGTTGAAAACAGCTGACTAGTAAATGCACTAGTAAATACAAGTTGTCAAGGAAGATGTAGTTGTTTGCAGTTTTTGCCAAATATTGTTTCACTGTTTTGGTTTTGTTTCTTTTAGATCTGCTTAGGACAAATTGTGTTTACCTGAGAGTTCAGGACATACCTCTCATAATTTATTACGTCTGGTACACTTGCCATCATCACCTTAAGGAGATTTCTGATTAACATCAATTGAAAAGATAACAGGCTCTGGGCTATTGTATTTAACATAATAATGTGAAATCATTGGCAAATCTAACAAAAAATAGTAGATTAGTATAAGTGCAAATGAAGGAGGCAATAACCAACACCATCACAATTAAGAAATTACCCTGTGAAGGAGAGAAATTGCCATGCCCATTGTAGAGCCTACAGAGATTAATGGAATATGGCTGTGAAACTGTTTTAATAGATAAATTGGGTGGGTGGTTAAACATCTGAGTGAAGATGATTACTTTGTAGTGAAACAAAACAAAGAGGAATAAATCACAAAGCTGCTCTATTACCACAATTAAAATGCAATTGCTTGATCAATTATCACTCTAGCTAATAGCTTGATGGAGACAAGAAAATAAATAAAACGTTACGCTAACCAACGTTCTTTGAAATATAATAACAATATTTGTATACTTATATGTTTCTTATTTGCATGCCCTTATGCCTAGTACAAGTATAGTGCATTGCATAACAAAGGCAAGGCTGTATAAAATGTGTTTAGCTATTCCTTTGTAGTACATGAGTAAACATCAATGACACATAATCACGATAATGCAGTGGGTAAATATCCAACTCTTGTTTAGATAACTGATACAAAACATTTCAATATTTTCTAGATCTCTAAGAATCTTCTTGCTTTGCATACTCAGCAGCCAAAGGTGATTTGGAAGAGTTTCCCTTTGGAATAGTTTCCAAGGTCAGTATATGTGATGACACACGTTGGTTTCCAACTTGCCCTTGGAAAATGTCTTGAGTTTACGTGGACATGGGGAGGTAGTAAAGCAAACTGTGGCTGTCATATATCAGCATTACATTTTTATATCCAGTAATCAGCAAAGCGTGCATTCCTATACAGGAAGGTAAGTGGTAACACGTATGTTTGTATGAAATAAAGTCTAGGGTATAAAGGTAAATAACTTGCTGATGTACAGAATGAGCACCCTGTGATAACCTGATCCAAAGTCAATGACAATGAGCAGACTTGTCCTCTTGACCCAAATTCCTGGTCAAATATAATACTTCTTTTATCTATGGACACATTCATACAGTATAGTTTGAATACACAGGGAACAAATATTTTGTAATGATTATACAGTGTGGAAAAAATATTATGTACATATTCTGACTAATAACAACACAGATTCTGTCAAAATTGAGTAATATTTGAGAAGACACTTCAGTGAATTTCTCAGGTATAAAAATGCAAGTAAATGGCAAGTAGTTCATAGATCCAGTTGTAGAGAATTATGTCTGGGATTTCTTTTTAACATTTTAATGCTTTGTCTTGTGCAAAAACATTACAGAGGTTTGGCAAACTTGTTTTGCCTTTCATAGGGCAAGAATAATCAGAAAACATACGAGGCATATGAACACATTTAAAGTGAGCAATGCAAATGTTGTAAATATGTAGGTATTTCTAGAGTGTACCAATGAAAGAGAAGAATTTGTGCTCTCCCCGGAGCCATATGAGACCACACCAGATCCCTTGTGTCCTGTTTTTGTCCCAAATATAGACAGCACATTAAATCCTTTCGCTTCTGTTCTTGTAGTTAATTTTTATTCTTGTTGATCTGTATTCAGTAGTTAATTTGAAGAAAAGTCTGAGAGACTACTGCCATCTCATCACTTCTGGATGAAGCAATTTGAAAAATGGGGACTTGTTCCCTTCAACTTTCCCATCCATAAAAGCAAGAGGTGCCTCCTGGCTATCGGAAAGAATATACTGAGGAAGACAGAAATTCAGTGTAGGGAAATTTTGCAGGTAACAACAGTGGAATGGTCTCTGAAGAACAACATTTGAGTGTGAAATCAGATTTTGATGCTGTCCTAGAATTATGGGCTGGACCTTTCTCAAGTACCCTGTATTACCCAGCAGGCAGTACCTCTAGTGATGAGTTGTCACGAAATGTAGGAAAGAAGGGAATGGAGAAAAGAAAATTTAGAATGACTAAAATGAGATTTCAAAAAGGAATTGAACAGAATCACGGAATGGTTTGGGTTCAAGGAGATGATAAAGGTCATCTCTTTCCAACCCCGTGCCATGGAAAGGGACACCTTCCCCTAGAACAGATTGCTCAAAGGCCCATCCAACCCGGCCTTAAACGCCTTAAGGGATGGGGCATCCACAGCTTCTCTGGGCAACCTGTGACAGTGCTTCACCACCCTCACAGTAAAGAATTTCTTCCTAATATCAAATCTAAACCTACTTAAATGGCTTAAAGCCATTCCCCCTTGTCGTATCACTACATGCACAAATGTACATATATACAAAAATTATACTATATTGAACAGAAACCTTGGCCTATAACTAAGAGTAGACAATAATAAAAAAATAACAAGCTTTCTTACAATATAAGTGTAGGAAAGACAACAGTACGACTGAGAACTGATTTCATGCAAACCAAGCTGGCAGTTGTCTTTATTGCAGTGCATGAAGGATGTAATTGAAGAGAAACAGTCACTCAGCACCTCATCCCCTTATAAAGTCACGTACATAGCTCCCCATACAATCCTTTTATTCCAAAGCCCAAGACACTTTCAGTCTCATTGACAGCTGTTATCAACAGCTAGGAATGGTTGCAGATCACAACTCCATGGGTCTCCTACATTTTGGGAGAGTGAGGGCTCTCTGTTAATTTTTTTCTTTTTTTTTTTTTTTTT
>VZRJ01012175.1:1262997-1308038 GCA_013397565.1 Ptilonorhynchus violaceus | reverse complement strand
TTTTTTTTTTTTTGGAATGTGAAGGAGAAATTAACTGGGTGTTTTCTGGTAGTATTATCTATTGAAATGTATTGTGAAATGGGAGACCTGACCATAGGAAGGTCATTCTATATCCTACATGCTTAGTGTTTTTTCAGAACTTAATAACAAACAAACAAATAAATTTATAATAACTAAAGACTAAGCCATGAACTGTGGTGGTACATAAAGACTGAAGGTTAAAGTGAGCTTGAAGCGAACGTGAAAAATAGGAAAGCTGCATATATTCACTTACTGAGGGCTGCAGGGAAAAGATAATGTCAGGAAAAAGCTAAATGAGTTAGTACATTCCAAAAACTGTAGAAGAGAAAAAAAACTTCAAAAGTGTTTATCAGAGCAAAGTGAACTGCTAGGGAGAAACTGTTCCTACTGCCAAATGAAGAGGAAAATAAAGATTGAAGAAAATTGATTCGGATACTGGTGTCTCGAATTTTCTATATTCTTTTTACTTCTAATAAAAAAAAATCCAAAGGGTCATTCTGAAAATAGTTTTGACGGAGCTTCTACCAAAAATTTAAAAAGCATGCCTAAAAAAATTAGATCAATGGAAGATATCATTTCTAGATTATATCACATATCATTGTAAGAGACTAAACATGGAAAGATACAATATCTTTAACTAGACCCACTGATGCAGCTGAGCCTGGTGACCATCCCAGGTCCTCAGGGCAGTTGGTGTCACTCACATCCACAGACCCTTAACAGCTACAGCAACATGAAAACTTGCATTTTTGTTTGAAACATGACCTTGGGAAAGTGCTTCCTTGGTCATCAGGTCTACCTTCCAACACTAGAGAAAACCTTGAAAATTTTTCTTCAATTTAAAGTACACCAAGGTAAGTTGAAATATAAAACTCAAGGAGTGCAATTCTTTTTTATGTGATGTAGATAATTCTGGTTTCAATATAAACTGAAACAACAGTACAGAAAGCATATACAATATCCACTTTAATAGTAACAGACTTCAGGTGTGCATAAGATTTTGGGCTATTGCAGACACCTGAGCCTCAGGGTTAGTGTCCCCTGACGGCAGGGAGTGTGTATGGCAGCTGGACATGGAGCAAGGATACCTGGATTCTAATCGCTCCATGCTCTACAGGAGTGCATGCATTTCCTGCTGCCACTGCTAACAAACAAGCCCAGTCCTTCAGCAGAACCTGGGCTCTTGCTGGAGCACCAAAGGATATGAAAAGGGTGGCAACTCTGGCTATTCTCTCTGGTATTTTTATTTCTTGCTGATGGAGGGTAAGCAGGCTGTGCTGTGTGCACTCATGCTCCCTGTTAATCAATGATTTGTAAAGGATGATTCACCCCAGCCACGCTTGATCCTATTTGAAAGGCCACTAAATGTGTATGGCTGCAGAGATTTTGTCAGGAACTCAATACAACACTTAAAAAGTTGGTGGTGTGTGTGTGTGTGTGCATGTGGATGTACCAAGGGGCTGGAATACAAAGTAATTATGTCAGCAAGTTTACTGCTGGGTATAAAATAAAGCCTAATCTTGTTTCAGATCCTTGTTGCTCAGAAGTAGAGAAAGAACAGGAAGTTTTTCTTTAAAACTACGATAAATTTAGAAGGTATTTATTTCTCCACCAAGGTGTGTGCTTAGCTGTTGGTCAATAGTGCTTGGGGAGGGAATTGAGTATTAAACTAACAAGAAAGTAGATATTTTTAGGGAAACTCTAATTTCCTATTGAACATATAAACTCTAGAAAAGCCAAAAAAGTTAACAGAATGCTTAAATTCTGAAATACTACCTTTCCTAGAACAACTGTAATGCATCTGCATCATTTTGGTCTTGGTTTCTCAGCCATGCTTCACCATGGCTTGTACATTCCTTATGTACAGTAAAAAAATTTTTTGAATGGAAGGTAAATTTTTATTAGCTCCAGGATCTGTTCACATCAGAGAGAAGAAAGATTTTGATAGGGTTTTTTTTGGAGGGGGGGAAGGGAGGGTTGGGGTTTTTTTTTTTCAGAGCTTTTAGAGATAGGAGAAAATTATCTTAGTCAATAGGGAAGGCAGATGTGCACGGGAGGTTGTTGTGGGAAGCTGCCTTTGAGGGACACTGTCTTTCTTTCAAAACCTGGAATTTATTTTTAGCTACACCATACGACATATAGAAAGAATAAATCCAGAGCTAGAAGACAGGAAAGGGTTTGTGTCTTCTCACCCAAGCCCCTGAGATGAATCACTGATTGGAAATGCTGATTAAGTCACTGCTGGTGTGTGCAGGTGTTTCCTTTTTGTTTGGGAAACCTTAAGAGTGACCCGTGAGAGGAAAGGATAGGATGAGGAGGGTGGGGGAGTTTTTGTGGAGGGAGAGGTGTAACTGAGAGTATGTGTAGGTAAGCATGCATGTAACATGTTTATGAGGCTGTTTTTATTTGTGTTGCTGTTGTATACAAGAGTTTGTTGAATCTGAAGCTTTGGGGAGTGAATACTTTACAGCTTTGTTCAGGAAAGGAATGCTTTATTCTGGTTAGAGGATGAAGTTAACTTAGCTAAACTAGTTCAGTATAGTTTATGTTAAGAGTTCTGCTCCACTGGCAAATGGATTTCATTGTCTGAGGTATTTCTGAGGCACAAAATCACTATGTAAGCAGTAGAAGGTAAGGATATAAACTGAAAACAAAAAGGACAAGAAAAGAAATTAAGATGTTCAACTGGACTATGACAATGTTTTAAAGGGTGGAAATGAACAATACAGTATCTGGAAGGATTCTCAGGAATTAGGCTTGTTAGGTGATGAAATAGGAACTAAGAAAACCCCAACACCTGAAAATGGTTTCTTAATTTGATGTATTTGTAATTATTCTGCAAAAATCATTTAACAAGGGTTTGATAGACAGCAATCCTATATTTGTACAGAGAGTGATTACTTGAAAGTTATACCTCGTGTGACTCTAAGAATTTTTCCCTTTGTTTTTGATATGTTTTTTTTAAAATACTGTTTGTTTAATTCACTAAATTCACTTAAATTTTTAGATTTAACTTTTTAAAAATTTTTTTTTTTAATAAGTGAAAATTTGGTGGGGCCTTTGCATTTATTCTGTAATGCTCCCTTGATATTCATCTCTGCTTTGTACCTTGGAGAAAGTGATGTTTTCTAGAAAATATTAAATCATCTTTACAATAAAATTATGAGGAAATACTAAAGCTGAGAATTAATTTTTGGTTTTTTTCCATTTAAAAAAATTGTGATTTTTGAATTCTTCTGAAGATGATCTGAAGTGCTGTGCCTCTGGGGAAAAAACCCTTTCTCTCAAAAGGTCTCCCTGAAACACTTTTAAATCAAATTGGCATAGTTTGGTCAGCAGCTAAACCATTCCTAAGCTATAATCTTAAATGTCATCCCAAAAAATCCTACATTGCACCACTGAAATGTATTTTTGCCTTTTTTTTTTTTTTTTTGCTTTTGTGGGTTTGGTTTTTATTTTTCCTCTCACTGAAGTACATTTGCTGCGACGTGGTTACAAAGTCACATGCTGTTTCTTCACAGCTCGGAATTGTATTTTTGGCTATGTTTTCTACACATCAGCTTTTTGTTAAAGGAGTCTCAAGAATGCAGATTGTTTTTCTTTTTTAATTTTCAGTTAAGGTTTTCAGAAACTCACCAGAAATCAGTAAACACTCTGTATATCTATGTCAGCTGATTGGATTAGATGAGGTTCTATTCTCTTTCTACATTTATTTCTCTACTCTCTTGATATTGATACTCTCAGATGTGAACAAACGTTTGGACTGTGCTTGCTGCATAAGTGTTGCTGAAGCATTAGATGTTGTCATTGAGTATTGTATTTGATGCAGTAGATAATAATTAATGCTTCTGGAAACACAGCCCAGACTTTATTTGGCCTGTGTGGAGAGGTCCATGTTTGTATGGGGGCTATTTGTTCTCAAGGTTTCATCCAATTTTAGGAATAAGCCTAACAGAAGAAAGGC
Organism: Ptilonorhynchus violaceus; assembly: GCA_013397565.1. Lineage (NCBI taxonomy): Eukaryota > Metazoa > Chordata > Aves > Passeriformes > Ptilonorhynchidae > Ptilonorhynchus > Ptilonorhynchus violaceus. The sequence continues at coordinate 1,304,053 of VZRJ01012175.1, read as the reverse complement.
TTCTTGTGTTTTAACTAAATTTTAGGGCCTAGTAACATGGTGCCAAGTCATTTATTTCACTGATATGCTAAGCAGAAACAACCCCCAAAATTCTGCATAAAAATGTGATGTAAGGTTACTTTTAAGAATATGTATTTGTTGTTTTACTTGGTTATTATTTCCTGACAGGCGTTTTCAGGTTGAAAACTATGGAGTGGGGGGAGAGGATGTTAGTGTGGGAGGAGGGGAGCACTGTGATGCTTTTTTCCTTTTTATTTGCCTTAGTGACACAGCTGATTTTTGAAATAGAGGTAGCTTTTAGGAAAGAAGTGTTTAATTATTCCACTTTAGCTTTTTTTATTCTCTCACTGCTGTTTTCTCCTCTTTCTTCAATTAAATACCGCTTGCTAAGCCTCCTTATTTTCCAGTTATGTGAGGACATGAGGTCATTGAATCCAGAAGACATGTAACTTGAAGCTGTTGTTACAAGTTGATCTCTTGGTAAAAGAATGATGATTGGTTTTGCTAATTTTTCTTCATAATTAGGGTTGTTTAACTGATTTTGAGGATGGGCAGAACATGAATAAAAAGCCTCAGTGATATTTTAAAGAAAAAATGCCTATTTCAACATACCACTATGTAGTCACTTATTCTGATGTCTTTTCTTCCTTTCTCTCATAGTAGTCTCTAGAAAATGAGTGTAAATTTCTCCTTGCTCTATTTTGCTTGGTTTGAACCTTATGTTTTTGCTTCTAGTGGGAATAGAAGACAAATAGCATGAAAATGAGACACAACTCAATGTGAGTGAATAATCAGTGATTAATTTTCAGTTGTCTTTCATTTACTACCATTTTTAGTCTTTTTAAAATTTAAAAACAATCATGTAGAGTACAAAGGCAATGAGTCATATTGCCTAGAAGGCTTCTGGAAAACTGTATAATGTAAACTTGTCTGAAACTGAGAACCACGTCTCTCACATTCTCTGTTTCTGTAAAATGCACCTTACCCATGTAGACCTTTCAGGAGTGAGGGTGTGCCCATCTGTTCATGAGCCAGACAAATACACAGCTCTTCCTTCAGTGAAGATTTATAGGAAAACTATCTAAGACCTGATGCTACTAAAAAAAAAAAAAAAAAAATTCTGATATGTGCTTTTCCCACTGGCAACTTGTACTGTTGATGATGAGAGACTTGACAGCTTGGGAAGGCAAAGGAAGCTCTTGGGAAGTTAGGAACTGAAACTCCAGCTTGCATATGAGGTGATTTTCAAGGTGTTTTTGAGAGTAACTAAAAGCAGCCCATGGGCTTTAGGGAAGAAATGGAGGCATCCCAAGAAGTGAGTAATAGGCAGGGGGGTGAAAAAAAAAAAAAAAGAGAGGAAAAAAATTAGAGTCCAACGTGAGTCTGGAGAGTGAGAGAGCTGTGGCGGGCAGGGAGCCTGTTGGACTGACTGCTCACAGAGGTCAAACTACAGCAGAGAGAGAGCACAGGCTGAGGAGATGAATAATGACTAGTGAGAGTCAAACATGATCTCTCTGGGCTTCAGCAGGAAAACTGAACAGTGAGGAGCACTGACAAGCTGAATCCCAGAGTCTGAGGAGGTAAGAAATGATGATGTCCAGAGTGAGGAAGGAAATGGAGCATGATGTGAAACCCATGGTAATACCTGAAATGCAAATAATTTTCTTATTTAAAACAACAGATGTAACAAATGATGAAAACACTAATCCTAATGATGGCTTCTGCAGTGAGTGTTTTGTGTGTGAGGGAAAAGTAACTTTTTTCTGTCTTGAGGCAGATCCGCAAGTTAGTAAGTGGGGGAAAAAGCAGAGCACTGCAGTGCCTGAGGAGCAGGTTACTGTCACTGAAGACTTGAATTAGTAAAGTCTCCTCAGAGAAAAATATTAATAGAAATACTTTGATCAATAAGGTTTATATTTATTCTTTAAGTAATGTAAATATAGTTCCTGTGCACTCACTGAAATTAAAGCTTCTGTCCATATACATATGTAAAAATTAGATTTTACTATCTACTCAATGAGTAGTCTGGGAAAAGTTGCTATTAGCTCACTTCCTTCTTTCATCTGCACAAGTCCAATGAAGTTAGGTCAACTAAAATAAGGCACATATACAACTAATACTGCCCTTAGTATCATAGCACTTATGCCTGAAGTTAAACCTATATGCAAGAACTTTGGCAGCTAAATTAAAATATTTTAAGTGAAAAAGAAAGAAAGAAATGTGGCATGTAGTGATTGGCATATCCACTGTTACAAAAGAGGAATAGTAGGAATACTGCGAATTCTAATATTTTAATTAGCAAAAGCTTTCTTCAAAACTTTCGTAATTTGACTTTTACCAGTGCTTTCAGCACTGAGGTAAATGTGTTTTAATGAAAACCATATCTGCCTGTTTTAAAAGCTTCAGATTGACTTTACCTCATCTGTCTATGTTGCTGGAGGTGATGAAATGATTGATGAATAAAGCATCTGGGAAATCCTTGAATTAATTGTTAAACAAAGATCTACAATAGAACCTGAAATCTCCATTTGAATAGCAATTTTGGCAGAGGAGGGGAAATCTTTATGGAAAGTCAGGTTTTGAGTTTTACAATGAATTTTACAAGAACAGCTGTCATATATTGATGTATAACTGGAGATTACTGTTATCAATTCTGATACTTCCATCTCTTGGTGAAACAGCACTAAAACTTATTTTTCTGTCTTTGTGGCAGTTCTCAAGTTCATGGAAGGTACACTTTCTTTGTGCTAATTGAAACCTGAAACTTCATTTTATTCTGTAAAATGAAATTTTAATGGATCTGGTAAAAAAAAAATGGCTTTGGTTTTGAGTGGGGAGGTTAATATCTTGCACCACGTGTCAGCAAGAGCATCTAGAATGAGAAAGCAGCATCTTGACAGTGCTTGAGCCAGGAGTTTGGACCAGGTGACCCACTGTGATCCCTTCCAACCTGACCCATTCTGTGATATTTTTATTTTTTTTCTTCCATGCTGAAAATGCTGTAACAGAGCTGCTGTCAAGTCAGCTGAATCACAGCTGGGGTATAGCATTCTCTGTACCCACCATTTCATGGGAGCTCCTTGGGGGCCTCCCCAGCTATTTTTATTGTGGACTATATGTACTATTATTTATGTAGCATTGCACAATATCTGGATATGGATAAAAGTATCCCTTGGAGAGCCAGATGTTTTGAAAAGCTAGATTTACAAACAAGATACAGAAGCATATTTGGTACAAGAACTTCAATCTAATCTTGCCTAGAACAGATTAATCTTTGTCACCCTCAAGATTCCGTTGTTGAGCTCACAGACATGAGAAATAAACTTGTGAAGACTGAAACTTATTAAAACTTTAATAGGTATTTGGGTATACTTTAAGTATATACAGTGAAGCCTTTTTTGGTTGCTTTTTTTATTTTTCTGTGTAACATTTTACGTCAGCTGATTCAATTTGAACTGAATTTCCATTTTAAACCTAGTAGGACTTGCTCACTTCAGCAATTTTAACATTTTTCAATAAACAACTATAACAACAAACTTAGCCAATGTATCTGGGAGTTATCTGAGATCTGCAGGCTTTGGGATTCAGGCTTGTAATGTTAAATGTTTTACTTAAATCCACTAAAATGCTTAATGACATAGTTTATTTGTGAACACTAAGTAGTTTCAATTAATATACATTAATGGACTATTGCATTCCTTAATAACTTGGGTGGCTCAGGAGTGCACGGCACATACCAGCCTCTAATCACCTAAGAATTTCTGGAACATGAAAGAACAACTGAAACAAAGCAACATAATGAGCTGGGCTTTGTTTTATTCAGTTCATTGTTATGACCAAACTTCTATTGGATTTTCATGTAGATTGCCTCGGTCTGCATTTGCATTACAAATTTTTATTCTTATTGGTGTTAAATAGATATATAATACTCACATGGCTGTAACAATGAGCTTACAGGCTCACTTATTTTATTTCATAATTCAGTATTGTAGTGGAACAAAAAGCAAATATTTTGCTATAATGGTTATGCTAATTGACTTTTAATGTTGTTTTATTTTCCAGCTACTCACTAGCAGTCTCCCAAGTTTAATAAAGCTCAAACATTTAATTTTATTGCCTTGGAGTATTGATTATCTGCTTAACACTAAGACCAATGTGATCTGTTGTCTTCGCCTTGCTGATTGTCTGAATTATCTTGAAGAAATAAGAGATGTGCATGAGGAGAATCTCATGCAGTAAAAAAAGTCACTTGTATGAATTACTCATGGCTATTGTACAAAACCTACAAGCCTTTCATCTCAGCCTTGCAAGGGAAAGAAATTTTATTGCTTCAAAACTGAACTCAATATTCCCTCAGGCATTACACCCCCATTTACGTTTCTTTCTTGATTTTTATTGCCAACATAAGCTTATTTAAAGGAATGAATAGCATACTGTCTAGTTTGAGACAAATATTTAAATTATACTTAAAAAGCTGTACTAGATTTATTAGAGAGGGTATTTTTTTCAATATTAGGGGTTAAATTATTAAGGAAAACACCATCTGCTTCAAAGAAATAACAGAAAGAAAAATAAGAACGATGGAAGCCTGCATCCATTCCACCATTATGAAATATTTTTCCCTTATCATAATGTGCCTATGAAAACTTGGAGAGAGGGGAGACTAAAACAAGCTATTCACATGAAATAATGGGTAACTCCTTAGATCTCTTAATCAAAAGGAAACTATATTTTGCCACACTTTGTTGGAGTGCAGCATTTCATGACAACTATCAAAATCTGTGTGTGTGGAAGTAGATTTTCACTGTGTGATAATCGCACCCTTAAAAAGCACTAGTAATTTCTATTAAATGCATGGAATTCCTGTCTTATTGCACAATTAATTCTTTTGGAAGCTGTGGTGGTATTGAGTGTGCTGCATCAGTTTTCTGCTTGCAAAGTAGAACAAATTCCAGGTGTTGTGGCAGCGGATGTTTCACTATCAGTGAGTTCATAGAAGCTGCCATTCTAGTGAATCACTGGGTGTGATCTTGTGCTCGGTGAGCTGGAACAAATCACAAGTTTTTCATGCTGCCTTTATTTCAAGTATATCACATGTTAGGTCTCCAAATTTTTTGAGAAGTGTGTAACAGTCTTAACAGGGACCCCTCAATTTTCTGTATATCTGTCACTTCAGTGCTTGCATGAGGAATATCAATGGAATTCATTGGAGAGAGGAAAACAAATGAGATAACAAATCACCTAGGATATTACATCTGAGGAAGTAAATGAAGGTAGATGTGTTGGCTGTTGTTATTAGGAGCTCTATCTTGCTAAGAAAATCTGTTTTGTTTCCATATATCCTGGAATATTAATATGTGCTGTTTAGACAATGTTGAAGGATGACTGAAATGCAGTTTTAGCAATTATAGAGTTAAGAAATAGGAAGCAATATCAATTCTATTTTACAGATCTCCTTCCTCTTCAGTTAAATTTTACCTTTAAAATTATACTGTCAGGAAAATGGAACACAGAATTATGGAATTGTTTGAGTTGGAAGGGACCATTAAAGGTCACTTAGTCTAACTGCCCCTGCAGTGAGAAGGGACTTCTTCAATTGGATCAGGTTGCTCAGAGCCCCATCCAACCTCCCCTTGAATGTGTTCAAGGATGGGACAGCTACAGCCCCTGTGGGTAGCCTGGTCCTGGGGTTCGCCTGATACAACGTGCAAAGTTATTCATGAAAGTAGCAGCGTGGTCCAGATTTGATGTACTCTTACCTTGGCTATGATTTTTTTCATATAAAGAAACAGAAAATTCTCAAAGAAAAACATTGGTCAAGACTGCAGTGCCTTCTAAGTCCATGCTTGAATTTTGTGACAACCTTTTGACCAATTCCAGTAAAGGCTATTACTTCCTGAACAAGATGGGTTGAAAATTGACTGTTAGGACCCTCCTTGTCAATAATGTGGCATTTGGTTTGTCTCTTATATTTGTGGAGAAATTACAAAAAAGGCATAGAACTACATTTCCTCGTGTATAAATTCAGGGACATTGGACTAATTTTCTTCCTCAGCAAAGCTTATTTTTTGGTTCCACGTCTCTCCATGTCTGTCCAGGACAGCCTTTGAGTTGTGTTACCTACATAAACTCCCTCCAGAAATCATTCTTAACAAATCTTTTGTGAGCCAGGGTTTTGAATATGACATATGAGGTAATGATTATAAAGAATACTTTAGAAGTTTTTCAGGATTTTTTGCATAACCTTTTGACCCACATGCAAATATTTTCAATGCTGCTTTGTCTCTTCTATTTAAAAATAAAATTTAAATCTAAAAGAGATCAATAAATCACTGCACTATTTTGGAGTCTATACGAATTTTTTTTTTTAAAGGTAACATTTCAATATGGACAACATGACATTTTATAGGGGTTTGCTTGGTTTTGGTTTTTTTTCCTGCACAAAAATATTTTATCAGCTCTTGTAAAATATTTTTATGTCGCATAGAATTTGAATTGAGAATCAATTGGTAACATCAGTTCTTGATATCTAGACATCTCTCTGCAAGTTTGCAAATGCTACTGGTCTTGGTGAAACCTGCTAAAAATAGTTCAGGAAATTTTGTTTTCCCTATACACTGCTTGGGGGCTCAGTAGAGCCAAAACATACCAAAGTGCTTGGTTTCCTACTTTGGACAACAGACAAATCAGTGAGACACTGATTGCAATTATTGATTTGAAGTGTTTTCATTATGTTATTGTATTGTGATAGTTTTAATATATAAATGTTGTAAATACACAAAAGAAAATTGGATTTCAGTTGTATAAAATTGCTTTTTGCAGGAAAAATAATTTAGAAACAAGTAAAAATAATAAGTTGATATAAACTATATTTAATATGAAAACTTCAAGATATATTTTGTTGTAGATGAGTATTGACTATTATTTTCTTGTACGTTGAATACCATTATTTTATATTTTTGCATTCATTTTACATTTTTAGAAAGCAAAATTAATACGAAAGTATGTGGGCTGAAAAGAGGAAAGAATATTTCAATGTAAAGGTACTTAGGCTGCTTTAGAATTTAGGACTTGTCAATTTTAATGGAGTATCTAATGGGCCACCAAAAATATCTTTGTTTTCTCTGTGTTAGCTGCAGTAATGACTTTAGCTTTTTCTAACTAATGTGTATAAATTATTTTAATGTGGCCCATAAGATTGAAACAGAACAAGCTAGAGCACTGTGTGACAAGACTGTCCATAAAACACCTGCAAAACCAGAAGACATGATCTTAAACATTTGCATATTTTTACCCTGTGAGATTTGGATAATGGTAATTATCTCTTGGTGGCTCTGCTCTCATATTTGTCAGAGAAAATTATGCTTTTATGAAGGCTTTCTGCCTGCCTGTTATGTTTATGTTAGTTTGGTTGTCAATGTGAATCTGTGTTATTCCTGCAATCCCTGCATCCCTGGGGTGACAGTTCTCTCACAGCTCTGGGACACTCTGAAGTGTTTGAGGGGAAGATGCAAAATACAGAGCAGAACTGCCAACATCATCTTTGTGGTAGGAGTGAGTGTGCAGCACCCACCCAGGTGAGACTGGTGTTGGGTTTCTCTGTCCTTTTTTTAATCAGATGCTGTGAGGAGTTGAGAGGTGAAGGTGAGGGTAGGAAGAAGAGAGGTGTGAGGTCCAGATCTCTTCTATTTGTTGCTCCAAGGCAGAGGGATAGAGAAATGAAAAAATTATACAAAAATGTCATGGATAAGGTGAAAAACTGGTTGATGGTTTACGAGGCAAACAAGGTCTCTCTCCTTTTTTGTGAGTGTGGTTGGACACTGCAACAGGTTTCCCTTAGAAATAAGTCACCCCGTAGGCTGAGTTGGAAACAATAAGGATTTGCAAGTGTAAAGAAGGAGAAAACGTGGAAATTTATACTGATCCAATTAATTTAATGCAACTCTTGTCACTCTTGTGTGTGCAGTATTAATTAGAAACTTTTAGCTAGCTTTTACCAGAAGTCTCAGAAAAATTTATAGAAAATGTAATATTTTATTCCACTGGGAATCTGAATGGAAGAGTAACTAAATTTTTTTTTTTTTTGAGTTCATCAAAGACAGAGCCAGGGATAAAACTTGTGTTTATGAGACCTTGACCTTTATTCACTAGATCACAGCACTATCAGAAACATGGTTAAATTCTGAGATACAGTTCCCATTACAATGTTAATTCAAACATTTCTATGAACTCTCTCCTCTACAGGTACGTTAGGAAAAGAATATAAGTAAGGATAGTATAGTATTCCCTAATATATATGTCCTACAAATGCTGTAGTCCTTCTTTTGTCTTATAACAGTTTTGCTACCAGTTAAAACAATATTCTAGGGAATGGGGAGCTTTATCTGGTTGGTATAATCTTTTTTAAAAATTCAATTTTATAATGGCTTTGAATTGTAAATCATGTCTTTAAACAGGTCAGGCTTGACTTGCTTTGTTTGAGTGGATTCACAGTTCAAATTCAGGGCTTCTCTTCTTCCTGCTCTCTCTATCACATACTTTTGCTCTCTGTTCTTTGTGTGATTCTAAAATCTGAAAAAACAAACGTGATTGTTTTGCAGACTAAAACAAAAAACTGATTATCTCACGAAATAAATAGAGAACCAAGCTTGGCATTTTTATTCTTGGAAGGATGACATTTGAATTGCTATTGATCAGAAAAAAAAGTTCAACTTGAGAAAAAAATAAGGATAAACTCAAACTTATTTGCTGAGGCTTTGTAAACAATTTAGATCTATAACAGACTCTTAACAGAAAAATCTATGTTTGCTGAAAGCCATTGGGTTTTGTTAACTCTCTGATGCTCTCAACTTTCTAAGTGTGTATTATTAAATTATAGTTTTCAATCCTATTCAATTAAAAGCTAAAATCATAGATGAGAGAACTAAGACCTTGTTGTGGTTTAACCCCCGCCAGCAATGAAATACCACACAACCACATGCTCCTTCCCTCCCCCTGTTGTTGGGATCAGGAAGAGAATCAGGGAAAAAGCAACCAAAGAAAATAGCCCAAAACAAAAAGCATTTGTGTGTTGAGATAAGAACGGTTTAATAAAAATACTAATGATAATAATAGTAACAAAAAGGAGACGAGTGGAGAGACAAAATGCAAGAAAGACAAGTGATGCACAATACACTTGCTCAGCACTCACTGACTGATGCCTGAGCAGTGATCAGCCCCTCACAGCCCCTCCCATCTGTGTATTGGACATGATGTTCCCTGGTATGGAATACCCCTTTGGTCAGCTCAGGTCAACTGTCCTGGCCATGCTTCCTCCCAGCTTCTTCTGCCCCTCCTCACAGGCAGAGCACGAGACACTGAACAGTCCTTGACTTAGGGCAAACACTGCTCAGCAACAACCAAAACATCAGTGTGCTATCAACGTTATCCTCATACTGAACCCAAAACTCAGCACTGCACCAGCTACCAAGAAGAAAAATTAACTTTGTCCCAGTAGAAAACAGAACAGGCCTTAAAGTTAAGTTTTGAACTATTTATTTCTGAAGTTAGGAATGTGCAGTTGGGCAGGTTGCTCTTTTGGCTTTGCTTTGTTTTTCTGTGTTTTTTTTAAAGGCTGAAACCTGGACAAATTTGTGATGTGCATGATCTTCCTGGAAGGTGAATATTTCTCCATATTCTGTGAGATACCTGGGTTTATTTCTGCTCTGGGGCCTCTTGCCCTGCAGAACAGCAGGTGGTCAGAATGCTCTGAAGCGACTGCTGGCACCTTTGGATGGTGTTAACGCCCTTTGCTGCTGAGCCGTCACGTTAGTGACACTTGCAGACTGTCAAAGAGTAGTTCTTTAAATAATTTTATCCTGAAGGGTTATTGTGATATTGGCTTTGTGGCATGTTAAAAAAAATTAAAATAAAATAATCAAGTCTAACAAACAAACAAAAAATCTCTGACTCTTAAAAGGGATCTGAAAGGTCTGACATTTGCTTAACATCCTTTTTGACTAAAAAGACTCCTCACATTGCTTGGGTTTTGATGGCTAGAATGTATCTATTATGGTAACTACGGCTTTCTCTTTCCATTTTAACCTACATGGGTTTTTTTAGATAAAAATTGAATGCCTTTCAATAATTTTAGGACATTAATAATAGTACTGTTTTAGTCTGTATAAAAAGCAATCTTAACATTTCATTATTTTGGTTGCAGTGTCTATTTTTATGCTAAATTGGCTTTCTGAAGAAAAGTATAAAGAAGCTCCCAGAAGGGACCTTTTAGTTCTAAAAATGTAGGGATTTCAGTGTACTTACCTTTGCTTTTAAAAGCTGCCTCTCCATTTTTTTGTCTTTCATTTTTTTCTCAATGTGATTAATCTTGCTGTTTGTTTTTTTCATGTTGCCTCTCCTTTACCTTTTCCACTGTGCTCCTAATCCACTGTGTGTGTCAGGACTCCCTCGTTCCTTCCTCTGAAGCATCTGGAGTAGATTAATGCGAAGGTCAGGCTGTTAAAGTGGGTGAATTTGTGCTCTGCCTAAAATGCAGGCAGAGAATTAATTTTCATCAGTTATTCTCTTTGAAACAGATAAAACTCAGCCCTTTTCAGTATGTCATTGCTCTACTAGTGTGCAGGTTTTTAGGAGTATATATACCTTCATAAAGGACAGATCAGTACTCAAGGTGCAAGATATAGTGTGGTCTTTGCTTGGAATTGAAACTTTTGGCTGTAAAGCTTAGAATTTTCCTGAAATAGGGAAGAAAAAAGGGAAGAAGAAACGGAGAAGTAAAAAAGACATACTAAATTTGTCAGTTGTGAGGTTTTGGGGGTTCAGGTGAGTTCTTTAAGACTTCTCACGGTCAGCAGTACAGAGGGATCTGGCCTGAGCCTGTTCTATGTTTTATTTATGCATAAGGGTAGATTTCTGGGGTTTGGAGACATTTTGCCCTTGTCCTTCTGTTAAATGCTTTTGTTTCCATGGATACAGACTGTTACCTGAAAGGTACAGGAATATTATATAACCCAATTTTATGGACACCAAAATTATAATTTTGAACCAAAATGACCTTGATTTAATGGAGTTCTCCTCAACATGCACAGTGAAGTTTGAGCTGTTATTTATCAGAGGGTGTGAACTATACTATTGCAAAGATATACTGATACAAATTCTTGGTTATGAGAATTTTATGACCCACTCATTTCTTTAATATCTTAAGTAGGATGAGGCAATTGGCTGGCTAATGAGATCTTAATGGGTGTAGTGGTCTGAGTGAGGGGAGTGTATTACTGTCTTCATTTAGGCTAAATCTGTCCTGCTTAGAAATTTACTGTCCTGAGAATTTTTCTTCTAATACTGCGGAACTGGTGCTGACAAGATTACCAGTGTATGTAATGATTTGAAGAGGGGCAAAGACAGCAAGAGAGAAGGCAATTTTAGCAAATATAAGCATTGCTAGTGAAGTTTTTTTCAGGGAACCTGCATATTTTCAGGAACTAGATAGAATTTTCTTTTATTAAACCCCAGAACTTTCAGTCTTTGTGGCCTAAGAGGCAAACTTAATAAATAATTTTCATTAGTGAAGGTAATAGCTTTTATTTTAATTTTGTACCAGAGATACAACTAAACGTAGGAGCATAGTGAAATAAATCTTAGTTACGTGGGCTATTGTTTGTGTCCTCCAGTTTTATCTTTTAATTCACTCCTATTTCTTCTTATCTTTTTTTCACCAACTTCTGATAGAGCTTTTCACTTGAACAGTTTACTTTTAGCTGATGGATTTTTTCTACTTTAAGAAATTGCTTTCGCTCTCTCTTTTTCGTTCTCTTCCATTTCCATCTCATTCTTCCAAGTCTGTTAGCACACCAGCATAGTAGCTATGACTCACAGTTTGTATTTACTTTCATTTCCCTTTTGGTTTAAAATTGCTTTTATGGATGTCTCTTTTACTGCTGTGTGTTTTGAAGTTTAACATCTTCAGGTCAATTAGGTTTCTGAAATTTATGTAGCACTTGGTTGCAGCAGCAGTACCACTGTAGCTGTTATGGTCTGCAAGATTTTGGCTGGAAGTAGCATCTTAGACCAACCAAAGTAGTCTGGAAGGAAATCTGCAGCTTGTAGGAATATGTGCTCTTCCTGTCTGAAAGAGAAACAACAATCTTTAAATACCAGTTGAAAACAATTATACCAACTTAATTAGCTGTGTTACTTCAACCATGGGATAATAGATAATTGGCATCTGTATAGAGATGTTAACCACGTCTTTATCTTTTTTCCAGTCTTGCAAGAAAGGGAGATGGTGAGTTTATCATCTGTGGGATGCTATTGGTTAACAGAGGGAAATTGCAGTGTTCCATAAAGCCAGAGCTTCTGTTGAGTTCCTAATTGTGAATATCCTCTGGTGTTAGGAATTCCAGTTTGCCTGTGAATTATCTCATCTTTAACCGGCTTTTTGGGAGCCTCCCTGGTGGGGAGGAGAAGGGAGTCAGAGCTGACTCAGGATAAATGCCCTTCCCTGGATCCTTGTGCCCTTCATCATCTCTCTTTGCAAGGTCACTGTGAGGCTGTTGTTTCATGCAGGCTGTCTGGGGAGCACTGTTGGTGCCTTGGATGATGTTCCCTGCATTTTGGAAAAGGTGTGGACTGCATATGGGGTGTATTTTTTTCCACTGTGCCATCTTCTGTGGGTATCCAAATCTGTGCTTTTTACCTGGGTATGAGCAGGTCATGTTTGAATGCATATCATGTATTTGGAGAGGTTAATGACAAACAGGGCTGTTTGAAAGGTGGGAGTTTCTGGGAAAAATCTTTTAAGACTGAAACTTCTTTTAGCACAGGTTGTAAGTTTTCAAATGTTATATTTTTGTGAAAAAGATTTGTCCATAGGATGTGTTTTCCCACAATACTGTTCTAGTCAAGTAGAAAATCCAGGTAGGTAGCTGAGTGGTACCACAACGGTTCTCCTCAGAAGTTGTGGGGGTATTTCAAGGGATGCCTCATATTACTTACATTGTTTATCTATATTGTTAAAAATTAATTCATAATGGCTAATTAGAGCAAGTGCTACTTCTATAATAATAGTATCAACAAGTAATAATTCTTGGTTCTTAATACATGTTTTGGATACTTTTTCATCTGGTTGGAAAGGTGGTTGTATTGTTGGAGGTAGAAATTAGTCTGGGAAAACTCTTGACTGTTTTCTGCCAGAACTTGTCATTTAGAGGGGACAAGAGAATCCTAAAATAGTCTCAAGGCTCCTCAGTATCCTCAGGGGTTTTTTTTAACATCTTTAGAATGACAGTTTGAGTATAGACCACTGGTACACAGGAGGGATAGAGATATAACACTTTTCTAAAGTTTGCTGTAGTGAATAATCTCAGAGCTGCTTGTCAGCCTCATTGATGTATTCTTCCCATTTCATGATTGCTATCTCCTTTCTTTTGTTTGCTGCTTTAATTGCTATTTGATGCTTATGGACAGTATGGATTTTCCTTGTGAAAGATAACAACCCCTTTCTGTTCTACAGTGCTTTCTGCTCTCCAGGCACAAAACATCTTTCAGATGGTCTGGCTAATATATGCAGTTAAACTGAATTAATTGTTTGCAATTTGTATGCAGCTTGGAAACTTCCTCTGTTTCAAATTTAAAAAGCTTGTGTACCTGAAAGTCTCTTTTCCTGATAAAGGCTCTTTTTTCTGTAAATCTTAGCTCTGAGTGGGAATCGGTTTCTAACACAGATCATTATCCTAAATAAGATATTAAAATGTGATGGAAACAGATCAAGGGAATCATGATGCAGCAGTCTGCTGCATTTTTTGCCATACCTTTAAGTTCACCCCACTCAAGATAGCAAAAATTCAGTACAGCTAAGATTGCTTTGCTTTAAAAACAGTGAATTTAGGAAGCCATTTTATTAGCATGTTCTAGAATACAAAATTTGCTTAATAAACTTGCAACTCTACATAGGCAGCTAAAATCTTAACATCATCAATTAGTAAACTTAGTAAGATAAAGGCAGTGAAACCCAAAATGCATATTCACACTTAGAAAATCCAAATTTTCTAAACAATCCTAAAAAAAGGACACAGTTGCCTGAAAATGCATACAGGCAAACTTTAGAGCCTAATTTCAGTATTGTGAGTTTTAGAATTCCTGGTCCTTTAGCTCCCAAAGTCTTGAAGAACATCTTTTTTTTTTTTTTTTTTTTTAGATGAATATCCCTAAGAATCTAATATTTTTATTTATGTCCATCACTAAACCAATGCTGTTTTTGCAGAACTGAGTAGGTCAGTATGTTTCGTGAGTTCTGAGCTCAGCTACCTGAATAGCACCAGAACAACACTCCTAGCAGTGTATGTTATATTGAATTTTTCTTTTTTTTTTTTTCGTGAATAAGGGCCAGGAGACAGAACAGCTCTGTGTGAGAAGGTAAAACAGAGAAAATTGACTGTGCTGGCCTGTTGCTCCTGCAGATTCTTCTTCTTTATGGTTGAGTTCAAAACTGTGGTTTTTCCTTTTTTGGAATGATAGATTAAGCTAGAAAGAATTTTTTCTTTTTTTCAAAAAGAGATTTATATTGTTCATAGCTTTACCTCTAATTACCTGTTTTAAATGATTTTTGGTTTCTGTACTGTGTCTCTAGGGTATATAACTGGTCTGGTCCCACTCTTGTTAGTGAGATTGCTGTAATCTTCTAAACCGTTTTTGTTTTGGCACTCAGTTTGTAGCTCTATTAAGTCTGTCAAACCTTTTGACAGCCAGCTCTAAGCATTTGCCAAGCTGGCTATCTTTAATTTGAGGAAGGAAGCACTGATAGAGATGGTTTTCTCTGCAAGTGTTGATGATTTTCTTTAAAAGTACGAGTTCCAGACAGTGACTCATGCATGTCTTTGGGAAGCAGTCTATACATCAAATTAGGCAACAGGAGTTACTACTTTATCAGGAATAGGATGAAATCTAGTGCTGCAAAACACAATTTATAGAATTTTTCTTATACTTGAGTGAGCAACAGTCTTAATTTTATGTAATAATACACATACAATTATAGTATGGTTAATTAAATGTGTCATCCTGCTTTACATAAATTTCTTTCGTGTTAAGAGTCTTAATGTAGCGCATGTAAACTGGTTTTGACTCAATGGAGCTAATTTATATTGGTTAAAGATCGGGTCAATTATATTCTGCTTATGTCATCTTGTAAGAGGAAAATAACAAGGACTAAATTCATAACCTCGTGTCTCATTAAGTAAAGTGGCAAACATAAAAAAGTTCATGAAATAATAATTCTGTTTAACTAAGCCAGCTTGGCTGTGGTTGAAGATACAGATAGGACGCATGCATAATTGACAAGATAAGAAAACAAATTACAAAAAGGGCATGTTCAGGATAACCTCAAGAATGGGCTAGAATTTGTTCAAATGCCCTGGGAGTTTTGGGGGAATGTCTTCATCTTTACTTAATTGAGGAAATAGGGTACAGTAAGATAACTAAGCCAAAGGAAAAAACTCTCATATTAACAAATGGGTCTTCAAGTAACCACGTACAACAACTTCTATAAATTTTTGGTAATGTGATTCTCCTTGTCACTCTTAATATTTCCATATTGATAGACAGTTTAATAGCTATTAAAAGGAATGTGGACTGGAATGTGCCTTTTTTAATCGGAGGTGATGAGAAAGTAATGTGGTATTGGAGATTTACCAGGATATACTTGTGATCATTTTAGGTGTTTGAGATACTAAATCTAAGTGTTTTTGTGAATAAGACTAGGATTAATTAAGCATTTAAAACTGAGTATTTTATTAGATTTTAAAGAGCTGTTGTCTTGATATAGGCAAATCTGTAACCAATATTTTTTCCTCTACCTTGTAGAAAGATACAGTGATATATGGTTTTTGGACTGAGTTCCATCATTCTATTTCTCCTCTCTGCCTAATCTCTGAAAAAAAAAGGACCTTTTAATTAGAAGAAGTTATTGGAAAACACAAAGTAGTTAATTTTTAGAATTATAACCTAGCTATTTAGTGGTTAGTGTTCTCCCTTGTAGACGTAAACTATAATTTCTTCCCATTTATAAAGTTTGCCAACATGATATTCTGGTTTATGTGCAATAGTATTTCTTCAGTAAACTGCTCACTGTGTTGCCAGAGGTGGAACTTTGTCTGGGTGGACTGGTCTGCACTAAATCAGCCTGAGTTATTCTAAACATTGCCTTTTCTCTTTATTATATATGCAGGAAATAACATGCTAGTAAAGTAAATAAATTTTCTAAGTTATTTAAAAGATTGAGATTTGACTCAATGAAGTGACCAAGGTTTTCAAGACCATTTTCTTTATGCCACAGACATGGTTATATCCTGTATCTGCCAATATCCTCTATCTGTTTGCTAATTATAAAGTTAATTTATATTTCAGCTGCAGTGGCTAATCTTTTTATCTGAATAGATACAGGGGTACACACTGTCCAAGTCACTGTCCTTCAGACGCTGGGCCCAAATCCTCTCTACCTGCCACAGCTCTAAACCTAAATGATGTGTATTTATTAATTCCTGGACCTACTTTGCTCACTAGTATGTATCTTTTCTAGTCTTTTTGTTCTGCCTTCTTTCTTAATTAAATGGATACTTTTTACCACTACAGATGAAATTATCCAATAATATCTGACTGTAGTGATCAGAATAATGAGCAAATGATATTTTTAATATACGTAACTTTGCTTTTGAGCTTCTAATCAAACTAAGTGGAGTATTAAATTAAACAATGATTGAATTTTGGGGAAAGCATTGTACCAGCTAAATTTTAAATGGACTTTTAATGTCTTTCTAGTAGCCCTTTCTAAGGCCTTTCTAATATTCTTCAGGCATGTTGGAATTTTCTGGAT
This sequence comes from Ptilonorhynchus violaceus, assembly GCA_013397565.1. Taxonomy (NCBI): domain Eukaryota; kingdom Metazoa; phylum Chordata; class Aves; order Passeriformes; family Ptilonorhynchidae; genus Ptilonorhynchus; species Ptilonorhynchus violaceus. The sequence continues at coordinate 1,287,189 of VZRJ01012175.1, read as the reverse complement.
CACCATGGACATATTAAATGTCATTTTAGGTGGTTTATACTGGTGAACTTTTCAATATTGCTTCTTAAACAAAAGGTGTACCCTTGGTTTGTTCACTTTGTACATTTTGGGCCATAATTGCTTCTGAAGTATGGATAAAAAGGCATGAACTTTTAGATAAATGTTATAACCTACCAACCTGTGCAAAAGGTTGCAATTTGGAAAAACCTGATTTCATATCTGGTTTTGGTTTTGACATTTTTCCTGTAGCCTTGTTTAAAGATAGGGGGCATTTTTCTACCTGCATAGCCTGAAACTTTTTTCTTAGGAGTGTGGATTCTTTTTTTTTTTTTTATTACTGCACTAATGGTTTCTGAAATAAATTGAAACATTTTTCTGGTTAAAAGATCTCTCACCTTAGAGAAAAGGCAAGTTGTTTGAGGTCGCAGGTTGTGTGCTACAATTTTGTATGGAAACCGTTTGTGGGAGTGATTTGATGTGGTCATTTGATGGTTTTGATTTTTCCTAAGCAGTGATGGAAAAATTTCAAAGCAGGAATTCAGGGTCGTTGTCTTTTCCATTTTCAGATGGGAAGACTGAGGCTTGAGGAACCCTGGTGCCTGGCCCTCTGCCACCAGCCATGTCAGTCACTGGTAGCAGCACTGACAGAGGTGTCGTACTCGGGACAAGGTGTCTGCTTGGCCAGAATGCCTTTGAGCTGAATGGTGTTTGCAGCTTGAATGAAGGTTGGCTCCTTTCATTCTTTGTTCAGAGAAACTCTTGGTGACCTTATCCAGCCTGCTGGCTTGCTAATGTCAAGAAGCAATAAAAATATATAGCCTTACACATTTATGTTCCTTCTTGAGAAAGAGGCCATATATGATAAACCGAGGTTTCCAGACAGCTGGAATATGCTGACTTTGGGAACAGGGGGAAGTGTGCAATTCAGATTCACGTAGGAAAAAAACATATGTAAAGGGTTAATAAGGGCTTGCTAAAACACAGCAGCAGGATAGGACGAAAGCAGGTGGAAGTGTGTAAATCCATCTGGAGTTAAATCTCCCGAACTGTTAACCATGAACTGTTAATACAACTGTAAATATTATTGATAAACCACTGTGGGATACTAGTAATCAGGATCCTGAAAATTTAAGAAGGTAAATCTCTAGAATGTAAAAATTAGCAGTGTCCTTCTAAATTAAAAAAAAAAAAAAATTGTGTCATATTTGTCATTAAAGAATGAGACACATTATTTTTACTCCCACTTGCAAGGACCAGTGGATGGAAAAGATTAGCAGTAAGCAGCAAAAGCTTGAGAGGGGGAAAAATGACCAATGTCACCTTCCAAGTCACAAAAGCTGCAGCAACTGAATTTTTATGTTGCTTCCCAGCTCCCCACGATGACTTACAGTTAACATTTGCAGCACTGGCTGCTGAGAACTAAAGGCTTACTCAGCAGAAGTAACCTGAGGTGAATGCGCGGTGCTTGCTCGTGTGGGGTCAGCGTGAGCCGAAAGTGCTTCACACCACAGCATCATCAATATTCCCAGATGGGGAATGCAACCACATGATAACAGGGCTGGCTGTGACCTTGGTGTAAGTGACAAACACCCTACATTACAGCAGTTCACAAGTGGCAATAAGTAATAGGGCTCGCAGAGGTGGCCATCAAATATAAGTAATTAACTGAAGCAATACAGAGAGAATACATGAGCCTGGGAAATGGTCCAAGGGAGAAGTATAAAAGATACCCCGACAAACTGGAGGAAAAAGGCATTTTTGTTTTAAGACAAGAGACTTATGAAGGTTGCTGATAGCGTCCTGGACTGGCTGGGAAGTGGAGATAAGTTGGATGAATGCTATATAAAGAAATAAATATCTTGCATGCCTTGGATAGCATCACATTGACAGAATTGGTATTTTCTTTCGCGTTCACAAATGAAGCATATAGCAAACTAATATAGATCTCATGGAGGGAAGAGGATGTCTGGACTGACTTAAAACATAAATACATCCAGGGCCAACATTCTGGACTTAGAGTAAAAAAAAATATAACCTTAACTTCCATTTTAAGTACCTTTTTTTTTCTTATTCTCACCACTGTGAAGGAAAAGGGATGAGACTAGAAAACATCTTCAGCATGTAATTGAAGTAGTGGTGTCTTCCTGAGTCAGCAGCTGAGGGGTGTGGTGGGGGAAATGAAATTAAAAGAGACTATTGCAGTGCAGAGGTGTCAGAACTATAGGTCATGCAGAAACTATTACTTCTACAGAGACATTTCTAGCAATGAAGTGTGTCTTGTAGATTCTTCAAGCATGTGCACCCTTATTAAAAATATAAATTCAGAAGAAAGCCATTTCTGCTAGCTTTGTCTCTAACCATCTATCACTTTCCAAAGCTTTGAAATCTTTAATGATGGAAGCTCAACCTCCGAACTGCTTCAGTCTCTCGCTCTGAGAGTAAGAGTATTTGTAAGTGTGCATCTTACAAATATCAAAAGTCTTTCATACTGTTTCACAGGAGACCAAACTTTATTATCTTCCATCTTCTTCTCCCCACCTTTTCTAAAAACTGGATGTTAAGTAGGCAAAGAACATTTGCAGTTTCTTGCAGTAGGGAAGAGCCACACACTGGACAGCTGTCAAATCTAAGACCTTATACCTGTATTTTGTGTAACCTCTGGAGAACCTCTTGAGTTGAAAAATGGAAGAAACATATAACATACCTCTTTTTACTTACTGTTTGTGCTTTACAGGTAAGGTTGCAAAATAGAGCACATTACTTCAGCCCTTTGGGTAAAGGGTCTGGGCCAAATGATAAAGTTGCAAGTAGATCATTCATTTGCAAATCTCTTTTCTTTCTTTTTCTTTTATTTGAACAATCTCATTTCCACAGCGGGCAGCAAGCACTTTTGTGTGCAAAGAGTAAGTTTATTGAACTCTTACTCCACTTCTCTAAGAATTCCATAACTGGATAAGGAAGAAGGCAATACTTCCCCCATTTGTTATGTTTTCCTCTTTCAATTTAGAAAGCTGGGGCAGTCTCAAACAGGTGCTATGCAAAAGAAAAAACAACTCCTTAAGATTGTCCTGTGGCTCATATCAAAGGTGCTTCTGAAACTACATGACAAGCAGAGAGATTTGAGGGGCAGACAGAAATAGAACTTCTTCAGAGGCTATGATTGGAGAGAGGTGACCCAGGGAACAATTTATCAGTTCATAATCATAAAAAACTGGTTTCCTTAACCGGAGTGGTGGACTTTTTCTTCTATACCAGATTTTGTTTTTAATCTGCACATGCACGTTTGAAGGTGTTCAATGTTTGCATATTGGCCAGAATTTCATAAGTGTTCAGTGTGCTGAGTCTTTTTACAAATAGCTGCTTTCCCTGAAGCTAAACCAGTTGAGCCCTCTTGAAAGTCAAGCCCAGACTCTTGCAAAAAATATAGATAATTTAACTCATGTGCACTATCAGCATAATGACTTCAAATCCTACAAAAAAGTGGAGTTTAGTGTCTTCAGCCTGGTGATTTCCAGTGTTTCTTGAAGAAAGTAGAGAATAATAGTAGGGAGGTTGCCCATTAATAGGTCTCACAATAATTGAGAAGTGGAAATAATTACGATTGCTCTGGAAATCTTCAGTTTTGTTTGTTGTATATTTTTAGAAGCCTCTCAGTTACAAAAATGAATGTGCACTGGTAAATAACTTTGCATACTGATTGTTCAAAGACACTTTATGAAGTCAGATACCTTTTGTGATACTTAAATCCTGCAATAAAGGACAAATATCAAAATCAGTAGCGTATTTAAATAACACAATTTCAAAGACTCCAAAAATGGGAAAATGGGATGTTTATAGGTATTTCTATGCTTTTGAAAATCTGCTACTGAGTACTCCTGTTAAGAGATGTATAAAGCACCTAAATAAATTATATGCAATGTACCATGCATATGCAAGGTAAAGCCCATGAACAATTCTAGAGTGTTATCTATCAAACAGTTACTATGTATATCTTTCTTTTTATTGAGCATTCTTCAGTAGCTACAAACTTTTGCCCTCATGGTTTTTTTCCGGGAATGTACCATGCTGAAAATGGTAAGTAAACTTCTCTTGAACGCAATCCTAGCTGGAATTCCAGTTGAAAACAGTGCAGTTGTCGTCATTCGCATCACCTGCAGAATCATTCCTCTTTTCTTAGGTTTGGAAACTGGCTGGCCGTGTTGAATATTATTCTGGTAAAAATCTGTAGGGAACTTTGGAATTGTCGTGAAAACCTTTCTAGTGAGAGCTGGTAAGATTGTTGCAAGCACACGGTTTTCTCTGGCTGCCTGTAATTCCTGACTCTTTCTTCATTTTATCCAGCCTTCCTAAAATGTAAGTTTCCCAAAATGGTTAGATTTTTGTGGCTGTGTGCATATGGTTCTCCCCAAGACAGGCACCTTTTCAGCAGAGAGAAGACACCGTTTCAGGATGAAACCACCCAGAACAGTTGCTAGAACATATTTCCCTCTACAACTGATGGCCAGCTGGCAATGTCCCCTCGCTGGCTGCAGATACTTGCCAGAAAACTAAATGTGGGTTTGTCCTCCCCGCCTTCCAATCTTGCTCTCTATATTTCAATATTCCCTTTGTTTCTAATGTTTCAGAGTCATCTACCCTGTGGCCTTAAACAATTTTCCATTGAGTTTTTTTTTTGTTTTTCTTTTCAATATTCAGTGATCTATTCAGTGGTAAGAATTTTTCATACCAGAGAATTTCCTCTGCATTTGATTTACACTTTCAAGACATCGTGTCTTCACTGATTGACCCTTTTTAAAGCAGCTGTAAGGACACCCAAATCCTTTTTTTAATATATATTATTGGGGCCAAGTAAATAGTTTCCAATGAGATTGGAATACGTGAAACCAATTTTCACAACTTGGTGTTGTGCTTCCTATATATTCCCTATATATTCAATTTCCTATTTAATGGGGAATATTTCTATTGAAATATTTATCAACTATTTCCCTAATTAATAATCTCTTTATCTTTAAAAAATATTTTTAGAATATATTATTTATCTATTGACAATTCTTTGAGGCATAATATATATCTACAATTTACAGAACTCATGATATCTTTCAGGATGCTGAATATTGCCACAAGCATTAGTGAGAGCAAGGAGCATGAAGGCTTTTTGAAGACAATTCAGACCAGATTTATTTTGTTTTCTGAATGGTAAAAACCCAGGAGTTTGGCTAATGGTAGAAATTACAATTTTACAATTTTTGAAGAGAAATAAGAGTTGATATAGAGTGACATTGGCTAGCTTTGCATGGTTTTGGGGTTTTTTCGGAGTATTTTAAGTTAAATTAAATAGCACTTCTCTACTAAACAGAAATTTTTCATAATGCAAAAAATTGTGGTTGTACTTTATATTTTTGTATTAAAGGGAAAATTAATCAATGTATTATGTGTATTATTTTGGCAAATTATGGCTTTTGTGTTTGTTTGGGGTTTTTTTGCAGTGTGCAAACTGAAGAAAATTTGAGTGAAAGTTTTCCATGTGTTATTTCATTATTTTACCTATTAATGTTTTTATAAACCTAATTTATTAAAATTTGCCTTTATATTCTGGTGCCCAATTATCATAATAGTCTCTTCATAAATGTTTATATACAGCAGGAATAAAAAAAACCTTACAAAGAGCATCTCTAGAAAACTATTGCCATCCATTTGCTTCATACAGAGTTATGTATTTTTACAGGTACTCGCTGTATTTGCTTGATTAGTTTTTTCTTGGCTGGACTTTACCTTTTCTATGCACTCTAAAATATATATAGTTGAAAATAACAGAAAATTATAAAACTTCTTCTATGAAAAATCTCACTGTATTTTCTACAAAAAAATCTCACTGTGCTTTCTTGCATTATAATGCCCTTAAAAATGGACATTTTCCATAGATGATATGGAGAATTAACAAATACTGTAGTGTGCTGAACCTTGTCTTTGAAACACACTTCTTGTAATCTTTTTAATCAGTAGAAACATTTTATTTCAGATGAATCCACTGAACTTTATTACAGAAAGCCAAACAGAAAATGGCAGTAAAGAACTGTCTCATGCAAACTAGCAGTAGCACAACTGTACTCTAAAAGATGTTTTAAATTTCATAGTAACTCCTTAGAAATAATCATAAAATCAATGCAGTAGTAGTTCTGGAAATTGCTGTGGCTGGTCACTGTTAAATATTTCTGAACCTCTTTAAACTGTTTTTTGCTAAGTGCACAGAATGTTCAAATCCCTTTCCGTGTGCTGTAATAATTTACACACCCCAAATGTTATCTAGATTAGAATTACAAATATCAGGTATGGTATGGTTTACTTTGAGTAACAGTCACTGTCTAAATGTAAATCTGGAAATTAGTTTTACAATAGATTGTAAAAATTTAATAGTTTTTTTGATTTGATATTATTAAGCCTGAGAGAACATTAAAGATGCAAGTTTTAGATTCTGTTGCTATATAAAAGCTTGTCCGTGGTTCTCTAGATGAGGTTTGAGATGTTGCACATACAGAAATAGAAGCTACAAGGCTGTTAGACCTTTTTGACCCCTGAAGTGAAAATAAAATAGGAGCAAAAAGGGGAATATTGCATCTGAAACTTGCATGCCACGGGGCCATGGGATTTCTTTTGAAGGGAAGCACGGTGGCAATATTCTTAAGAAACATCCTCCATGCATGAATAAGGAGGTATCAAAAAGGAGTAATGACAAGTGAGGAAAAAAAAGGAGGAAGCAAGGTTATTAAAAAACTAATCACAAATTAGCAGTGAAGATTGATAATGATGTGCCCCAACAAGAGAGAGGAGAGAACTCAAAGCATGATGGTGAAGGAAGAAAGAAAGAAAAGGTCAAGGCTTCCTACTCTCCCACCATGCATCCCCCCTAAGCCTTGGTCTCTTTTGTGTCCCTTGCAGGTACTTGGGGAAGTGCAGCCTTCATTTGTCCTGGTCTGGAGGCTCCAGCTGTAGCTCCTTTCTGTCCCCATCCTTCTTTGCACTGCACTTACAGAGGCCTGGCACTGTGAGGTATAATACACACTTAATTGGAAAAATTCCCCTGTTTATTGGAATGACATCCTTAGTCTCTTCTTGTAACATGAGACTAAACATGTGCTGTCCTTGCATGGTGGCCATGGAGCCATGACATGGGCACAGAGAGGGGGAGAGTATCAAACTTGGTGTAGTCAGCCTCTGGAGAGTTTGAAAGTGGCAGATAAGAGCAAAACAGTGATCAAATCAAAGTGGTGATGTAAAATTGCTCCATGTTTCCTCTGTAGTCCAACATAATGTCCAGCTCCAAACATTTACCTATGTTTTCTTACAAGCTTGTGAATTTTTGGTGCTCACCAGCGAGTGTATGGAACAGGTGTGTTCTTAGAAAGATGAAAATAGTGATAAATGTTTGAAATCTTAAAAAAAAGAAAGTGTAAAACATTCACTACAAAGACTGCACACTGTATTATTGAAATTAATGCTAAGGTTTATTCAGTTCTCACTCATTATGTTTGTCTTGTGTTGAGTAGTGATGATTACACGACACTGATGCATGAACTAATATTCTAATAGATTTTTAATTGAACTGTGGAAAATACTTGTGGGGTCAAAGTTTTTAATGAATGAGCAGATTAAATGTCCCATGAAAGGCACCATATGGTTTTTTAAAATCTGAAAATTAGTTGCAAAGTCACAGTTAATTTAATTATATGGTCTCTCTGTCTTGGGATGATAAAATATACTGAGAATTATAACAGTCAGAGAATGAAACCTTTGCTACTGAGAGGCCTTTTTAAAAGGAAATGATTGGCTAACTGCTTTTAAATGACTCTGCTCATATTCATAAGGGTGTTACTTTAAGGATAATGTACTCAGGTCGTAGCACGGTAGTGATTGGTGGTGTGTTATCTTCTGCTTTGTACCTTCTTGCTGTGCTGGTATCACTCTTTATGCAGCACATTTTGCTCACAGTAAAGCAAAGATTCTCTTGGAAACACGTGGGAAGCAAATATCTTGGGCCACTAACAGGGTTTCCTGTTTTTAAGCACACTGACCAACCTTTTTCATCAGTACAGTCTGACTTTTAGAGAACATCCTTGTAAGAAAGCCTCTGCCTTTCAGTGCAGCTGTCATTAAAAGGATTTTAAAAAAAATGCTTTTGTACACTAAAACCCACAATTTTACATAGTCTTTCTTGACCAACAATGTAGTCTGATTGTCCTTCTGCATCTCTATTTGATTTACGCTCATAATTTTTGAAATTTTTAGATGTCTGTTCTTTCTAACACTGTGGTATTTACCATCTGTGATCACAACCAACATATCTCTCATCTTTTTTTTGCTATGCAAATTCTTTACCTCATTGCTTTTCTTCTTCCCAGGTGAATGGTAAATAAAGTCACATCTTTGATTCGTTAATTTGAATACCTATGAACATCCATGGACCATCATGGAGTTTATCTTGTGGTTAGAAGACAAGACAACTTGAATAAGGAATTAAACAAGATTATTCACATAAAAAAATTCTCTACACCAGTGAATATTCTGCTTTAATGAAGCAGAGAAATCAGAAATCTATTCAGCAGTGAAGTCAGTCACTGGTAAGAAATAAGTCTGGTTCTGATTGCATTTTTTTCAGCTATAGTGTAAAAATATTCTTTCAAATTTAGGTTTATTTTCTTTCTGGTCAAGTAACTTTCTTGAAGATGTACACTCAAAGCATTAGGATGTGAAATCAACTTTAATATTCGTCTGAAAATGGTTATTTATGGTGTCTGGAGCAAAGTAGCCTCAAATTTTATTAATAATTGTTAAAGAAGTAAATATATAAAATATAAAATTGTTTAGAAGTAATTAATGAATTTTTAAAATGTTTTATAAAAGTAGGTAGAGAAAATGTAAAGTAGAAGTTCACTGATTAACAAAATCTAAGATCTTATTGCTCTTTCTTTTCTTTGCTAACAACTTGATGAAGTCTGTATCTTTGCAAAGATATTGATCAGAATCTTTAATAGGTATCCATTCTTTCTTATTATACCAAAATGAAATGATAGGAAAAGGCTGGAAATTCTGTCATGCTTCAACATTTACTGAATAGAAACAAAACTGGTTTGAAATAGTGAATACTCAGAGGAAACTGGATTAGATAACCTGAGTCATTAAACTGCATTGTTAAAAGAGATTTAATTATTTTTTCCTCATCTCCTCCTATTTTGGGGGGCAGAGGTGTTTATATAGACTTGTGAGACTCTCTTGTATTAGACAATTTCCTCCTCAAATATATTGGCCTTTCTTTTTCAAATGAGCAGTTTTGAAAACTTTCAGTCACAAGTGTTCATGGCAGGCCAATATAGTTAATCTTCTTGATTATACTTGTGGTGAAATATTTCCTATTTCTTGTACTGTTATTAAGTTATGCAACACAAGAACTTTCACGACATAAAGGGAACTATGTATAAAAAATATTTTTGCTGATCTGAATGACTGTGTTACTGAGTATTAAAAATATATTGTATAGGAGATAAAGGAATTGGAATGCTCCTCTGTGAAAAATGGTTTTGTTGGATAGGAAACATTTCTTTTTTTCTCCTCCATAAGTTTCACACTGAAGACAAGATTTGCAGACAGATTGATTAGCATAGGAAAATATTTTGGGTTTTATGCAGCCTAGGATATAAATCATTCTCAACTACCATTTGCCTGAATCTCAGTTCTCTGAAACTCATATCCTAAAAAACATTAAGCACATGAAAAGGTGAGGTTAAAAATTTCAAATCCTTTTTGCATGAAGCTGGTTGGATGGAAACCTATGGAAAATACTTTTTAAAGTAGCAGCTTTGAAAATGAGCACTTTGACATGATTTATTGTCTGCAGAGTTAAGAAGAAAGGAATAATAGTGCACTTGTGTCTAGTGCCCCGAAGCAGAGGTGAATCCAGCCCAGTTATGCCATGTAAGTGGAAGGTCCAACTTTCCCCTGGCTTGTAAAGGCTGGAGAGTGTAAAAATCTGACCTCACTTACTGAGCTGACCTTAACCCGAGTCTTGTGTTGGGGAACTGGGCTTCAAGACTGCCCTGCTTGGTCTCACTCAGAGTGTGCAGTACCTCTGATTTACATTTGTTCTGTAAACACCTTTAAATTCTAATTTTCTTTTTTTTTTTAAACTAAATCATGGGACTGGAATAAAAGTAATTTTTAGACATTGGCTTTTCGGTGCTGCACACCTTATAATGTTGTGGGTAATAACTGTGACCGTTCTTACATTAAATGTAATCTTTGGTTTGATGCATGCCATTTGCAGCAGCTAGAAAGCTGAAAGTAGATTTAAATTGACCAAAAATAGCCATTTGAGCTTTTTACCTGTGAAATACAATTTTTTGGTAATAGCTGAAATCAGAGAGAACTCTGGGCATTTGTTTCTCCCCCTGGGTGACCCCTGACATGCAATAGGAAGGGAAGAATATTTAAATCTGGATTAGAAGCAGGTAAAATGTGATAAAAACATGAGAGAGTCGGTGGAGAAGAAGTGGAAAAAAATATTTTTATATCGAGATACTGTGTGGCAATAATATCAAAGTGTTTGATATTGATATTACATTACTATGAGAAAAAAATGTTTGGGCTACTTATGATCCAATAATTTTATGTCAAATCTAATGTAAATCATCTTTAAGTCCTGGTTTTACAATTTAAAAAAATGAACGAACAATCCAAATGTAATACTTAAGCATTATTGGGGAAAAAAATATTTTCATTCTCTGTTAATTTTATTTATTGTATCTGAGTGTATCTGTTGACAGCTATAAGGAAGATCACCCTTTCCAATATGTTATTGCAGTTAGACCTTCTTTATACTATTGGTTTTTGCTTAAATTACACTTTGTAATTATTCAGATTATAGATCTCCTCGACTAAATAATTTTGATAGAGTCTGTAGGTTCATGTGTTTCTTAATGAATCTACAGGATACCAAGTGCTCTGCCTATTACCTATCACAACTGCTTGAAATAACCTACTGAGCAAAAAAACACCCAGACTGTAACAATAAAAAAAAGACAACTGACATTTTAAATAATTGTTGAAGAAGGAAAGTGTGCTGGTGAAATTATCAGGGCTGGAACAGTTTGATTGCAACCAATAGTGAGGAAAGAGGAGGGAAGCTTATTCAAGTGGAAGTTTCTTGGATGAAAAACAAAACAAAAGAAGCTGATGAGAGGGCAAGAACAAGGGGGGAAATCTCTTTTCCTTGATAAAGACACACAATCTTGACTGAAGGACAAGTAGTGGTGAAAAACAACTTGGCATAAAAGTCAGACTCTGATTTCCGGACTTTTGCATGCACAGAAGGTGAGGGAACTGGTCTCTGACCAGTTACATGTATGAAGAAAACTTGGCACTGAGTGACTGATGGGGGTAGTACTGTCCTCATCTACACTCTCATCCTCTCCAAACTACAGAGAGACTCTGTGAGACTGTTCATGCACCAGCTCAGTTTGCCACCTTCAACTCTTCTGATATTAGAGCAAGAATTTATTCGGAAGCACCTGCTTTTTTAGTGTCTGGTCCTGAAAATATGAACTTGAATAAATTTCTGCATGAGACCTGTCCCACTGGGATACTATGCTTAAAGTGAATCCCGTGCCTAGAATTGTTTTTGTGAACAAGGATTTGTGAAAAGAAAGGAGGTGGTACTTTCCAGAAGGGTATTTCCACATCCTATTACATCAATATATAAAGCAGAGGGAAGAAGGAGGAAGGGAAGGATGCTGTGAATGATGTTGCTTGTCTTCCCAGTTATATGTGATGGAGCCCTTCTTTCCTGGGGATGGCTGAACACCTGCCTGTCCTTGGGAAGTGGTGAATGAATTCCTTGTTTTGCTTTGCTTGCATGCCTGAATTTTCCTTGACTTGTTAAGCTTTCTTTATCTCAGCCTATGAGTGTTCTCACTTTTATTCTTCCTATTCTTTCCCCTATCTGAACATGGAAGGAATGAATGAGCAGCTGGGTGGTGCTGGGTTGCTGGCTGGGGTCAAACCACAACACTTCTCCTTTTTTTTTTTTTTTTTAAAAAAAAAACACCTAAATTTTATGGAGAGGGCTCAATTTCACCAGTCTATTGAAAAAGCAAATGAAAACTGAGAAGTGACATTTCATAGGTCACCTGCACTGCTGGAACATGCTAAAGCCATTATATGGATGTTTGCTACCAGACCTAACAGGGTAACTAATAAGAGTAGCAGCTTATCCTTTTGTGTACAAACTGTTACTGGACCTACTTGGTGCATTTCATAAATATTTGCTGATAGCTTTAGGCAAATGCTACAGTAAGCATCACTTTTAAGCATTTTAAGTGGATGTTCTGGTGGCTGCACATTTCAAATCCTGTAATAAAGCTAAAGTGTATTGCATAGAAAATTGGTGTGTTCATAACTGTTGCATTACTCTTCCCTTTTATGCAACTTTTCTTTTGTGAGTGCTCGACACTGATTTTGTACAGGATCCTGGACTACCTGGGCTCTCCATGCCAAGAAGCTGAGGACTGCTGCCCTCCCAGGTGTGCCCCATGGTAGCAGTTCTTGTGCTGCCCCATACTGACTGTGTGGTGCATGCTATGGCTTCTGCCATATCCGTACACCCTGGTTTTCTCCTGCGTGCCATGTCGGTCCAGTGGCTGGCTGGGATGCATCTGCATTGCACACACGAACCCAGGAACTAGATGGCAATCCTGGGTGTTGCAATTTAGATGGATGTGGGAAGTTCAGGATTTCATTCCAATCACTTGAATGGACTTTGCTGTGGTGGCCACCTACTTCTACTGTCCTTGCTAAATGAGATTAGTTATGTCTCTGTTTATTCCAGCTTCCTTCTGTTTCCACCAATTCCCTGCTAGCTTCTGCAGCCCAGTGTTCACGAAGAGCAAATCAGGTCTGGTTTTGTGCTCTTCAGTTTGTACACATCCCTTTCAGGTTCTTCATCTTAGCCCTTGTTCAAGATTTTTGCAGTTTCTTTGTCTTGATAGGTGCTTCTTTTTTATTTCCCATTCTGTCCTTCCCTATGGCCTTGTTCAAGTATTGTTTGAAACCTCAGACATGAACCTAATTTTCTCCTTTCTCAATTACTACTCTTTTTCCCCAATTTCCTGTATTTACCAGATCCATGGATCTTTTCTGAGTTAGCTCCCATTTTTTTTCACACCACCTACCAATCCTATTTTTCTTCTGATAACTCCCATCCAAATCCCCTTTTTATTTGTTTACAACAGCCACTTTTGCTTCTTATCACCCAAAGGGCTCTGGAACATTTCGCAAAATGCAGCTTTTCCAAATGAGGCTGTTATTCTCTCTTGCACTAGGATATTAACTTCTCAAATGCCTTAGAGATGCAGACAACTTAAGAAAATCCCCAGTAAGTATAATGTTGTTTCCTTTTTATGCCATTTATTGTATTTCTGCTAGGTAAAGTGATACTGCTTGTGAAGAAAGTAACAACTTGACAAGTTTGAAGCAACTGGAATAAATGTGTGGCTTGTTTCTGCTATTCTGTTTCATAACAGGGTATGTCAGCATCCAAAGGATATCTTTCTTTTTTCCTTTTGCTCATATGGAGGATTGCCAGTAGCAGCTCCATATTTGTTGGCATTAGGACGACAGGCTCAGCAGTGCTGGGAGGCTGAGGCAGCTTTCCTATGCATTTCCAATTAATCCCAGCAGGTTGTCTCTTTGTGGCAGGATAACATATAAAGTGCACTGCAGGATTGTGGTACTTTCTCTTCTACAGATGGAAAAGAAAATACTTGTGTCTGTACTTCAGATCCATAGCTAGACAGAGCTTACCTGTAGTCTTTTTTCCATGCACATATTTTGAACTTTCTCGAGTGTACAACACAATCCAGCAGGTGCTCTTTCCCAGCAGAAGATCCCATTACTTAGTTTGAAAATCAAAAAGAAAACTTGTGCACACTCTGGCAAAATAGTGAGATCCTAAGAGTCAAAGCAGATGAAATGACTGCTAAAGTTACCACAGCAGACTGGATTCTCTTTTGCTCGGCACATTTATTATTGATATGCTTGTTTTGCAGGACGTTATCCATACAGATATCTTAGAGTAATTCATTCACGTTTCTGGATTGCTGGTACCTGCCCTGCCTTGATGATGAGTAAATGAAAGCACTGATTCCTGTTACTGCTAAAGAAGGGCTAAATGATGTGCTCACACATACAGTCTCTTATAATTTCTGTAAATTATTAACTAGCACAATTTAATTTTTTTTTTTAATAGACAGAGGGCTCATTAATCAACACTCCTAAACTATCAAAGTCATTATTGAATGATATTTTATTATAACAGATTGTATTTCTTACAGAGTTCTAGTGTTCTGCAGACGTTTTGAATTTCAAATGAATAGCTGCACATCTTTGGGATCTGTTAATGCACAGCAAATCAAAGCCAAACAGCCACCAGCTACACAGATACAGTGTGACATTTCTGAATTCTCTTGTTTTCTTCTACAATCATACTTGCAGAAGTGAAAGCAGTTAACACAGCAAACATTTTTCTTAATGATTTTGTGAGCTATACGAAAACTCTTTTTACTTAAAGGCATAAATGTTTCCTAATTTTCATATGATACTTAGAAAAATGTATACATTATGCCTGCATAATGATCTAAAATTAAGGCGGTTTTACATATTTCTGTGTTCTATACATTTTTGTATATGATTTAACTGTTTTCTTAGCCTTTACATGCCTGTGATTTGGACAAAAATTTCGTGTTTCCTCCCCAAATCTGCTTATTTGCAGAGAACATGTAATTATCTCCTGTGAAAAAATAAGAAGCTACTTGACGTTTGACATATTGGTGTTCTAACTGATCTTAAAAAAATAATTGTAAATGAAAAATGTTACTTTCAGACATAGTTAAAAATAACTTAAACCTTTCTCTGCTTTTAAAATATGTATTACTACTATAAATAGAATCTGTTGCACATGGTTAGAAAAAAAAATTATTTCCATGAATTACTGCATATTCATCACTGAAATGTGATCCTGAGGTCTCATTTTGTAGTGAAGGTGTATAGCAGGTAGCTAAGCTTTAGAGGTGAGAACAGGATATTCCATTCAATAGGTAAACTCGAGGCTTCAGTACAGTGATAAGATAAATATTCTTGCTGGTAACAGCAGGAAATGCTCTTTGATGTGTTCTCTGGCAGTTCAGTACAAATGGGCCTATCATGAATACTGATGGAATTGAAAACTAACTGGAGGAGTCAGCCTCGAAAACGTATCTCCTTACAATCCTGTTTTGGCAATAGAAGTATGGCATTTTATAAATAAGGAAATAAGTCAGACTATCCAATTTTACATTACCAGGGTATACAATGAATAATTCTCAGAAAATGATATTAAGGTCTTTCTGGAAGAAATATTTATCTTTAAAGGTTAAAGTCATTGAGGTTTTTGAATAGCGAAATTATAATCTATCTAGAAACTGGTTTTTCAAAAGGTACCTTGTTTTCAGACAGGACAAGAAGCTAAGATTCACATTTCTCAGAAAAATCTAAAGATTTATTAAAACTGTATTAATAATTCATTAATATGGTTCTCAGGGTGGAGCATTTAAAATAAACATAAATACAATTTTTCAGTCAGCTTTCTAAAATGAGTTGAAAGATTTTGGTTTTCTACATTATAAAATTGAACCTGTGTCTCCATGTACTTTCCTGGTATTTCACAAACATATATTGAGCATCTCTGTATGCTCTGCTCAATCCAAGTAGACTTCCCAATATATGCAATAGCCAACTTTCTCCCCTCACACAGACCAAGGAATTTTACCAGGCACCAGGATATATGTGCTTCAGCCAAGAGGAAGCCAAATTTTTTTTCTAAAAACTGCTATAATGGATTAATGAAAAATAAGGTGTCTGCCTGTACCTGAAATTATTCTCCAACCTACAAAGCATTGTGGCCTTTAAATGTTTAAACTGGACTTACAAAAAAGATAGGAATGGGCATTTTAGTGGGGCCTGTTGCAGTAGGGCAAGATGTAACGTTTTAAAACTAATACAGGGTTGATTTAGACTAGATATATAAGGAAGAAATATTTTACAATGAGGGTGAGGAAACTGGCACAGGTTGCCCAAAGAGGTGGTAGATGCCTTGTTCCTGGAAGAGGCAGGATGGATTCAAGGTCAGGCTGGATGAGGCTCTGAGGAAATGTCCCCCCTCATTGCAGGCTGTTGGATGAGGTGACCTTTAAAGGTGCCTCCCAACCCAAACTATTTTGTGATTCTAAGATTCCATCCAAATACAAATGCAGCCTTGAGTGAGAGCAATGTACTTTACATCTGGTGTAGAATACATTATTTTTATTTATGTGTTTTCCTGGCTGCATAACCATACAAATGGAATGGCTTGGAATAATTTATTTGAAGGATAACATATATACACTATTTCTAATTTATAAATGATTACATTGTACAAATAGCAAAAACCAAGCCACTTGCAGTGAAAATTGAACCTGGAAATAAAATAGATGGACTCTTGTCCTTGGGGAGAGGTTTGGGTCCCACGAATGCTCTACTGCTTGAGAATATTTTACTAGAGATAGAAATTGTCCTTGCCAGGGAAGTATCACAAGATTACTATTTTTACGTTTTATAGAATTCCGTATTGCAGGGAGGGACAAGAAGGTACTGATGTGAATTTCACTAATTCTTGGAATAATCACTGCCTCTAAATTGAAGTGTTTCAAAAAAGCATAAGAAGCTGCTCGTGGTTACTGAAGGTGAGGCACCCTCAATTACCACAGGTGCTGGTGACGTACACAGCAACAATTGGAAGCCTTGGTTTTGATGATCACTTGGGAAAGATGTTTCTCCTAGAGGGAATATGGTCCTGGATTTGAAATTTACAGATATTGAAGACAAATTGCCTTCATCAGATAGAGGAGTAATTTTGATTGTTTCCCCACCCTTCCTCCCTCCATGGTTATATGGATCATGCTTGGATTATAATGGCTGGAAGAACAATGGTTTCTAGACAACACAGTCTGGTCTGCTGAACCACAGGCTTTCTTAGTTTTGTATTTTGGCTCTGAAATTATTCAGGCTGTTAAATGCAACCTACAACATCTATTCTGAAGAAAAAAATATTGAAATGTAGGAACCAGTGATAACAAAGAAGAGATTTAGCAATTCTTTTAACTTCAACAAGGATTTTAGAACAAGTTACTAAATTTGTTCATGAATTTAGTAGCATTGGCTGGAGGAGAGAATGAGCAAATAAAAATTTTGAGGCTTCTCTAATAGCAAACTCATGTGTCAGCAGTTCTGAATGATGAGAGCTTTACACAGCTAGATATTTTATTGTAGCACTATTAATGCAGCTAATGCTCTCCTGACTATGGAGAAGTTAGAGGAAAAAGCTTTTCTCTATCAATTTGTCGCAGTGCTTTGCCAGCAGGAATCCACTTAATTATATCTTAATTTGTAGTTTTAATGAACACCATGAAGTTGCTGCCCCCTTTTTTTTTTTTTTTTTTGGTAACACAGTGCTCAGTACATTCAATAAAACAATCGAGTTACAATGCACATGATACTAAATTTATTTTTCTAAAAAACAAGTATGTTGACAAATTACGCATGATCCTGAATCTATGCTTTAAACAAACTCTAATGCTCTAAAGAAACTCTAAAGAGTTTGTGGTCTAAATATTGAGTTTCATACAAAGAACAAATTTTGGCCACATGACAGTTGAGAAGAAAAAAATCAAATCTTCGAAAAGTAATTCAGAATAAAAACTGCATTGTTACATTAAAAGAAGTAGAGAAAAAAAATTGATACATTTTGTATATCTCTAATAATTTTAAATTTATATAGGTATTTAATTGCACATCTTTATAAAAACCATTTTATGATAGGTTGTTGTTTAATTATGTATCTTCTACGGTTTTACAAGATGAAAGTTTCTTTGTCAATAATTTTTTTTTATAAGTATTGATTCAGAAAACATTTCTGTTACAGTTTTCTTATACTCTTTTCAGGAGGATGGAATGTAACAAAGTTGAGGTAAGCTAATGCTGCTGAAATCAGTCCATGATAAGAAGTTTCTCAGTATAAGAAAAATAGGAAGCATAAACAAGTCTTGGAGCAGTCTGTTATTTTTATCTAGCAACATAGACTCCAGAAAAAGGTATTGAGGCACCAGAATTTATTTGCAGGGAAACTGAAATTATTCTTCTGATTGATGTTTGCTATTTCCTGTTACTCTCTGATGAAAGAAAATATAGTTCCTTGCTATACAAAATCTGTAATATTCATTCATAGTATAAATGGCTCCCAAATGATTATTTAAGCAAAACAAGGTTTCATTGTCACCAGGGAGTGTCAAGCAAGGTCTTGGGATTTGCATAATAATTGGTTTGAAACAAGTGATATTCCATACAGTGCTATGTATACAAAGAGTAATGAATACGGTAGCCACAGTCTGTGAGATCAGTATCAGGACTATAATGAAAACTGAATATTTTTCAGTCTTTGGAGGTTTTCAAACATCCATAAAGCTAATGAGCTAATTTAGATAAGCATTAAACATGAATTTAATCACATTACTGGTAATTATTAGCAGACACACAATATGAAGGCCTTATAGTTTCCTTCAAAAGTTGTAATTAACCATAAAAAAAATAAATTGTTTGACCTAATGCACTGCATAGAAATGACTCAACTAAAGACTTTTAGATTTAACAGAATGCTTAGCTTAGAGTCATTTTGCTTACATATTATTTAGCTGAGTGTGTATTTTTTCCATGCTTTAAGTACGAAATCATATATGTCTGAAAATGTTACTTACTGGAACCCAAACCCATTTCCTAAAAGCACACAGCATGTCTTTATCTGATCCCTGCCCTCGTTCCTATTCTGGTCATGAGTCAGCAGGTAAGCACATACGCCCAGTAATCTCCTGTGAGATATTTAATGTTAAGCATGTGAGCAAAAGTCTTGAGTTTTAGAACAAAAATTGTGCTCAAATAAGACTTGGTGTTTTCTTGGCAAACTTATGGACAGGGACACCTGACCCAAAAGTCTTGGGAGAGACCAAAAAGATTTCCTCCCTTGCTGCCTGAACCAGGCAAGAGGCTACACTTCCCATGCATTTCAGTGATAAAAAATAATGGCTGGCGTATAAAAGGAAGTATATACATTTTTTTATAAAAGGATTTTGAAATAAAGTTTCCAGTCCTGGAAATGTGTGACCAAACAAATATTTTTAGTTAAAAAATGAAGTAAAGTAGAAGTAGCTCTTGCACAAAATCTTAGAGCTGAAGTTATGGTTCTGGAAAGAAATGCTTAATAATCTAATTTCAAATAATGGAAGAGAACTGTTTTTTGAAAGCTGGCAAATGACTGTGACTCCTCAATTTCTCTCAGGCAGAAGGAGAAGGCTTTCTTATTTAACAGAGTGGTGAACTCATCTACTTTTTCATTTTTCAATGGGCCATTGCTCAAGAACACATCTTCCATGCCTTTACTCTTGTTACTCAGAAGTTACACTTTTTCAGCAATATTGAAAAATGGAGATTTATATGAGAAGAGATAAAATGCCTTTTTTCCAATGGATTATCACTGATATAAAATTATTATCTTTTTAGAGGCTTGTAGAAAGCAATATTTTTCACTGTAAAACTTGGTGGAGAAACCATTTTCTGTATAATAAATTTTTCAGTAAAAGACGTTCAGCTATCTCTCTGCCTAGCTGTGTTATCTGTGCCTGCTATTAAGCTGAAGCCTTTTTGGGGCTCTTGCAGGTCAGCTCAAAACCTAAGCTGGAATGTGCTCATGCACACTACAATGTAGGTAAGGGGGAATCAAGCCAAAGCCATGTTTTTCCTGTCTCAGAAATGAGTAACAAAGTGGGCCACGTGTAATATCTTCCCTTCAGCACACTTCTATCTCATGTGGACTTTTTATGAAAAAACTCACTCCCAGTCCCCAAGCCTCACAATACTGGGCACAGGAACAAGCAGAATTCATCAGATGGAGAGGAGTTAATCAGCTCTAGGGATGTAGGCATCAGTTAGAAAACAGAGCAATCACCAGGTGTAGGGCACTTCTGTTGTGTAAAATTTTTCTGCTTCTTACAGTTGTTTCTCTTTCCTGTCCTTCACCCGACTGTTCTTCACTCTACTTGAAATCATTTTTCTCTCTTCCTCTGATGTAGCCACCCTTTCTTCTTTGGTTGTTTTTCCAGCTGGGTAATCCTTACTAAATAGACCATTCCTGAAATATTGTAGAGCCACGATGACTCCTGCAATTGCATTCTTCGATTTATTTATGTTATACATCTTTCTCTTATGCTGTGTTTATATAAGCAGTTACAACACTGGAGCACACTATCTATAGACTAATTAGAACTTACTATAATAAACACAACTATTAATCATGACTTTCATTATTTCCAGCTCTAATAAACTGTTGATATAATCCAGGACAATGACAAGAGAATGATCATTAATAACAAATATTTAGTATTTACTAATTAATTAAAGCTGCTCGTTAATTTATTTGAAGGCTAAATATTAAAGAAACAGGCCATTCATGTAATTTACTGCAAATGAAAACCAAAAATATCTTCTCTTGGAATTAAAATTTTCATGAAACTTTGCACAGTGCACTAAGGACCTTGAGAGTGGAAAGCTACAGCTGTTTAATGAGTAAATTCCCTTATTTAATTCTCAGGCAGAGCGCTCAGAAGCTGTATGGTGTACATGTGAAATTACATTAGGCAAATAAGAAAAAATATTCTCTTTTGCACACTGACTGCATGGAAAGAATATTTCTTGCTGGTTTTTTTGTGCTTTGTCTACAGCAAATGGAGCTGCGACCTTATCTCTGTGTCTCACCTTGTTGTCTCTTGGTTCTGTTGTGTTTAGCTAATATAATACAAAAATAGAAAATATCAACTTCTTGCAAGAATATAAAATTGGACTGAGAAATAGAATTTAACTTTTTTTGTTGTTGCCTCGGGCGAGCTTGAATTAAGTGACACCCATCTCTGTGAAACTGATTTCTCCAGCCTGTCTACTGGAATTACCTTCCACTACTGCTGATGTCTTCTTTTGCTAATTCCTCTCACAGTCTGTTTTTGTAATGCTCTAATTGCATTTAAGTATATCCCTCCTATTGTTTCACTATGTCAAATTTGAGTATGAAAAATTTCTGGCTGTTAAGGATTTGGGTTTAATTAACACACAATGCTGTCTTATCTCTTTCAGAGTCTTCATCAAGAGCCTAAAGCATTTTATGTCCTCCCTTGATGCACAAAATTTTTTTCCCTAATTTCAATATATACTGGGAAAGCAAGAAATAGAAGGAGAATGTGTGGTGATAACTTAAGAAAGGCTGTTAAAAAACTACTCATAGTAAGAACTCAGGAGTCTTTCCTGTTTTTAACTATAAGCATCTTTCATAGTGTTGAAGGGCTGCCTGTTGGTGCTGGGGTGCAATCCACTTTCCATAATTGTGCTGAAAAATGTACCATGTACAGAGCAGTTCTTGCTCAGACACTTGGGCTCCACTGCCTGATATGTGGAGATCTCTGTCTGGGCTGTTGAATCATGAAAACAAATTTATTTGAGGTGTCTTGAATGTACTGATGCACTGAATGACTTCTATATCTTTTATTAAAAGGATATTATTAAGGATTATCCCTTTAGGATATTAATTTATAGGGATATTAAAATATTAATGTTAATGCACTATTAATATATAGTAATAGCAACACTGGATAAAAACATAATAAGAATGTAACTTCAGAAATATTGTCCCAAACTAAGAAAATAGTTTTTGAAACCAAAATAATCAAAACATAACCATGATGGGCGTCAGCTGAAGAAATATCCAGTTTTGTTTGTGTTTCTTTTTTGTTATAAATTATTTCATGTCACATTTCCAAATTTGCAGAGCAAAGAGCCTGACCTTTGTAAAATGTGTTTTGAAGGTCATTTACGTTTGGTCTCTCTGAATTCAAAATTATCTTTTCAAGTTATAAAATTTAGATGTGGATTCATTCAAGTAGTACAATTCCAGTATGCTTCTGGAATGTGACTTTTCAAGTCCTGAGTGGTGGAACTAAGACATTCTCTTAGATCATGGCAGAGGAACCAGTGCAGCTTCAACATAATTTGAGATTCTTTTTTTAGTAGAAATTACTTATTCAATTTAATGACTTGTAACTGGCATTTTAAAGTTTAGTTTTTTCCTAAACATAGGTGACACATATTCATAAGCAATCTGTGGCAGAGTTATATTAATTTATATCTCACGATGACCCAAAAACTTAAGGGAGCCCTTTTTTTTCCCCATAGGAAAGGTACTTTAAAAGTTATAGTATTTTTTCTTGTCTCAGTGAATCAGCATGTGTTATAAAAGGTAGAAGAAATATTCCTATACCACGCTTGACATCCTTCTCCTTGCTTTATCAAATAAAGGGGGGAAAAAACTAAAGAGAAAAACCAAACCCAAAGTAATTTTGGTCTATGTAGCTCCTCCGGTCAGTCATTTTTGTAAAAAAAATCTTACTGAATGAGTAAAAAATGATGTGCCTGCGTGTCTATGGAAGCAGAGGGCTCCAGTGGGATCTTGTTCATTCTCTGAGTTTTTGTGACCTCTGGACGAGCAGAATGTGGCACATGAATATGTAGGCAAGCAGCAGCAAGGCAGATGTTACACTCACTGACCTTCACTCACTGAAACTGATAATCAGCTTGGCTGTCATTCGTCGTCCTTTTGAGGCTTTCTGGCAGCAAACGAATGCCAAGGAGACATATTTGATCCTGTAGGTCCTGCCAGAAATTAGGTTTGGACTTGGGTATTTTGAAATGAATCTGAGTCAAGTTTGACAACAAAGGCAAGGCTGTTGCAGTAACATGTGCAGGTGATGCACTTCTCAATCTGTTTGTATTCTCCAGACAGGGAGGGATCAGGGCCCTTTCCTGCCTTTCATTCAGCTCTGGATATCAAGGCCAAATATGCGGTACTGTCAAAACATATAATTTATTTATTTATGCAGACAAACTGCCACTGAAGTTGCACCTCTGTAACCTAATGAGTGGGGCATCAGTGTTTCACTTAATAACAGGTAAAAAATTAATGACAAGCAGCAGAAGTCTCCAGCTTTATAATTTGGAAATTAGAATGGGGTGAGGACACATATTAAATATTAAGATAAATCTTTTTTTTTTACAGAGCTAATAATGACTTACATAGTTTAGTTGCCCACTAACTAAAAGTTTGATTAAAAAGCCTTTTTTCTGCATTTTTAATCAGTTGTTTGTTTTGGTTTTTTTTCCCCAGTATTTCATTAATGGTTTTCAGAGATTCTGCAGAAGTACATCAGGATGAGCAATACTGCACCTGCATGTACTAGATAGAAGGAATGTGGCAACAGAAGCACAATATGTTTAAGAATTAGAGCATATGAGGGTTTGTAACGCTGTAGAAACTGCAGTGGGACACAGGCCCATGTCTCTCAACCATCCAGAAACTCAGAAAAGCTAAATATGCCTAGTGCATTTTTGAAGTGGAGTGAAAAAAAGTATTGAAAAACAAACAAACAAAAAAAGAGACTTAATTAGTAGCATACAACTAAGATTTTGTTGGTACATACTGGAATTTCGACTGCAGGGCTGTAATTGCAGCTAAGAAGCATCCAAGACAGCTCATCAGGAAAGTCAGCTTGGTCCTTTTTCAGTCTGCAGTTTTTATGTGCTGATTATTATGTGCAAATTAGAGAGGCCAAAGCTCAGTTTGAACTTAGTTTAGCAACCCTTGTAAAGGATAACAAAAAATGTTTTTACAAATATATTAATGGCAAAAGGAAGGGTAAGACTGACCTTTGTTCTCTACTGGATGCGGGAGGGAACTTAGTAACTGCAGACAAGGAGAAGGCACAAGTGCTTAATGCTTTTTTTGCCTCGATCTTTATCGGAAAGACGGTTTGTCCTCAGGACAACTATCCTCCTGTATCGATAGATGTAGTCAGGGAACAGAATTGGTCCCCTTTTTATCCAGGAGGAAGCAGTCAGGGAACTGCTGAGCCGCTTGGATGTTCATAAATCTATGGGACCAGATGGGATCCATCCCAGGGTGATGAGGGAGCTGGCAGATGAGCTTGC
>VZRJ01012175.1:1221368-1262794 GCA_013397565.1 Ptilonorhynchus violaceus | reverse complement strand
GGCCAGTCACTAGTGGTGTTCCTCAGGGGTCTGTGCTGGGGCCAGTTTTGTTCAATATTTTCATTGATGACATGGACGAGGGTGTTGAGTCTTTCATTAGTAAATTGGCAGACGACACTAAACTGGGAGCGTGTGTCGATCTGTTGGAGGGTAGAAGGGCTCTGCAGAGAGACCTGGAACGATTGCATGGATGGGCAGAATCCAATAAGATGAAGTTCAATAAGTCCAAGTGCCGAGTCCTGCATTTTGGCCACAATAACCCCCTGCAATGCTACAAGCTGGGAACGGTGTGGCTGGACAGTGCCCAGGCAGAAAGAGACCTGGGGGTACTGCTTGACAGCCAACTGAACATGAGCCAGCAGTGTGCCCTGGTGGCCAAGAAGGCCAGCGGTATCCTGGCCTGTATCAGGAACAGTGTGGCAAGCAGGACCAGGGAGGTAATTCTTCCCCTGTACTCGGCACTGGTGAGGCCATACATTGAGTACTGTGTCCAGTTCCGGGCCCCACAGTTTAGGAAGGACATTGAGATGCTTGAACGCGTCCAGAGGAGGGCAACAAGGCTGGTGAGGGGCTTGGAACACAAGCCCTATGAGGAATGATTGAGGGAGGTGCGGTTGTTTAGCCTGGAGAAGACTCAGAGGTGACCTTATCACTCTACAGCTTCCTGAAAGGTGGCTGTAGTCAGGTGCAGGTTGGTCTCTTTCTCCAGGCAACAACTGATAGAACGAGAGGACACAGTCTTAAGCTGTGCCAGGGGAAATATAGGCTGGATATTAGGAAACAATTTTTCATGGAAAGAGTGGTGAAGTACTGGAATTGTCTGCCCGGGGAGGTGGTGGAGTCACCATCCCTGGATGTGTTTAAAAAAAGATTGGATGTGCCAATCAGTGCCGTGGTTTATTCGAGGTGTTAGGGCATGGGTTGGACTCGATGATCTTGAAGGTCTCTTCCAACCTGGTGATTCTGTGATTCTTCTGGCATAGTTGTACTTGTGCAAAGGGCTGTAATGGACAGCAAGGAAAGCCTGGATGTGCAACTCCCCTCCCTTTGCTTCTGTATTTGCTCAGCGGAGAGGAATTATAGGGGACTGATATTATCTCAAGAATATTAGGGTGATCCCTTGATCGTTTTGGCCTTCAACTGCCTTTTCATCACTAGCCGAGTTCCACTAAAACACAGGTTTGAGGAAAAGATGCACAATCCTATTTCTAAAATACAGCAGTGAGCTTCTGAGTCAGTAGATGTCCTTTGTGGCTGCGCTGCCCGGTTGACCTCTCAGTGTTATGGGGTCTTTGGGGTGTTTGCCTCGCTGGGTGAGGTTTGCACCTCGGAGCTGACAGTGCCTGGGTTGTTAATAGCACAGCTCGCAATTTTTGTGTCGAAGGTTGAGTTCTTCGAGCACTCTCCAGTCGTAGAAGTTTCAGTGTCATTTGCTAACCCAGGCTGTTTCTTATTCCAGAGCTTTTAGCCTCTGTTTCCGTGTCACTGCTGAGTGCAGACGTGATCCATGCTGGTTAAAACGGTATTCAGAAAGATGAAAGGAAATAGCTTTTGGACAAGGGTGAAATAGCATCTCACTCACTTATACCCATGAATACATTTTTGGCTTTGAGATTTTATATGACGATTTTATTTTTTTTAGAAAGGACTCGCTGAAGATTTTTAAGATTTGTAAAAGTGTGTTATTAATAACAAATGTATTTTCATTATAAATACACTATCCATAATTCCATCTCAGTGTAACCAAACCAATTTTCCTTTCAACCTAGCAATCCCATTTAAGAAGTTCAGTTCTCCCCGTTCACTTTTCTGCTTTTCCAGTTATGAAACTAACTGGAAGAATCTGCCGTCTTAAAGGCAGCTAAAATCTGATCAGCAGCACAAAACCATCCCAGAGTGATACGCAGCCACTGAATCCTTTGAATCCTGCCCTGCCTGAGACCTTAATCCTGCCTTTGGAATGAACATTTTTTTAAATATGGAAGGCAATTCAATCTCTGAAAAATCATGATCCTAGGGATTTCTGCAACACAGGTTCTCAGTTCTAAGGGAAAAAAAGGAAAAACCAGGAAAACATTTCTGACTGTGTGCAGATGAAAATTAGTAAGTAAGTAGGATGATAACTGAAGAGTCTAAAGTTGCAGTTTAGAGAATTCAAGAAAAAGATGCCAATGTTGCTTTTCCAGGTTCTTCGGCTCAGAAAAAAAAAATTCCTGTGTATGTTTATTCTCCACATACTATACTTTTCAGAGTGACATTTAGTGTTGGTCACGAATGTGTGCAGAAATTTACTTTGTTTGGTTTATTTTGTCTGGAAAAAAAGCATTAGTTGGGCTGTACTTTACCAGAGGAGTGTTTTTGTTGGGCTTACACATGCAAGTAAATAAGATATAAAGTGGCATAATGGTATCTATTCAGCCAATTCCTGTTTTTTTGTTGAACCAAGCATCATTAGTGGCTGTGAATGGGTCTCATTGTGCTGGTGTCAATGATGTTGTGCTTAGCCCTATGGGTTTGGGAGCAGCTGGTTATGGCTGAGAAAAAGGCTAAATAGGACTTGAAACCCTATTTTGCAATTACCAGGGCACTGTTACCGAATATTTGTTTTGCCCTGGAGAGAGGGACTTTGTGTCCAAGCAGAGATCCTCAAAACTGAATGTGCAGGACTGTTTCTGTATGGGGCAGTCTGAGCCTGGGAGTTACATAGCCCATTCTGTGGTGGTGTGCTGTGCTATTTCCAAAGTCATGCTTCTGAGTCTTCATTGAAATCTGTGTTTTTAATATACCCAGGTCTCCTCCAATGTGAGTAGCTCCTTCATTTGGGCTCCCCCATTGCACAGATCCCAAATACCTTTAGGTCTGCCGAAAGTGATATGAATACAGTTAAGAAGAGGAACTCTCAGATCCTCTGCTGAGGAATTATGATCAAACAGGTGATATTTTTATTTCAATTATTATTTATTAGATGGACTCAAATAACTCTCGAATAAACACATGGCATTAATGCAGTGGTGCCACATAAGCCCTTGATAGATGAAAAGCCATTGTCCTCCTGGGGCCTTAGGAAGTGATGGGAAGGAGGAATTGATTCACTCAAGTTGCTGGAGACTGAGCCTCAAAAGTGCAAGTCATTCATCCTGGCCAAGCAGAAGGTGATCCTGGCCTTGGGACTCTTGTCACTTGTTTGGTTTCCCCGTGGCCTGGCTGTTCCCTTGGGATAGGACAGTGCACAGGGAGGAGTTCAGAGTCTGCAGTTGTCATGTCTGGTATTGTACAGACGATGTAAACAACTGCACTGCAGTCAAAAGGGACGGTATGGTAGGGAAATGCACCCCGGAGTGCCTCTTTTTCTCTCTGCTGGACTAGAGAACATCAGGGGCATGTACATTTTCCTTTGTTTTCACGGTATGTTATTCATACTTAAATTTTTCATAATTCACTGAAACAAGTTATTGGGTTTTTCATCACCAGTCATGGATGACAGGAAGCAAAGGACTCTAAGAGGGAATCTGGAAAGGATATCACTTTGAAAAGACAAGAGGAAGGCTACAGAAGGAAACGTAAACAGGGTTGATTTACAGAATACTTCAGCAGGTGTTACTAATGAAAAATATCAGAACACCAGGAATGGTAATTTGGTACCCTGGTATGGGAAACAGTGCTTTTTGTTTCAGCACAAGTGAGTTCTGGACACAGCAGAAACATATGGGAAGGTGAAAAAGCTCCTGTTTCCTGGCATCTTTGGGATTTAATAGAAAGTAGTGTCAAGGATAGCACAGGACCACACTCACCACAACAGACCCAGTATCACAATAACCTAGAAAAAGGCTTATCTCAGAACCTGTAGTGGAGCATGCTGAAAAAGACAGCACTGTTTAAATAGAAGATTGCAGTCATGTGAACCTAAAAGGACCAATTGGTTTTTTTCAGCTATGGTGGTCTCTCAGCCTAAAGGGACCTGCTGAACTATCCCCACTGTCATTTCAATCCAGAAAATTCACAGGTGGTTCATGTTAGATTATGGGGACCTTCATGATCATCATTTTGATGTTACTACTTCTCTGCTCACTGTGTTTCAGTGCTTTGATCAGGGGACTGGTTTTTGTTATAGTCACAGATGGTTGCTGTTTGATGGGCTGACAGGCAGACAAAGTAAATAGGCATGAAAATAAAATATTCCTTTGTTTTGGTGATTCAGGCCAATGTCGTGGGTAGACACTGCTCTGTAATCCTTCTGTGTGAGGATGGGGAGAGAGTATTGTGTATAATGGTATACAGGAATCATACAACATTCTTTCCTGGACTGTCTTGTAGGGAATTTGATCAAAAAATCTGAGTTTACGATGAAATTTCACTGTTACCTTTTCAATTAGGGTGGTAAGCATTGCCATCACACACCACTGTGAAATTTTGAGGGGTTAGTCTGGAAAAATCCCATCTGGCAAAGATGTGCCTGATCCTGCATATCAATAGGAGTTTTGAGCACAGATCAATAGCCCGATGAAATGCTACATAATTATTGTGTGTCTGTGCCTGTATCTACTTGCCTGCATTCACAATGCAGGAAGAAATAAAACCCTTGGAAAAAAAAGCCCAAACAACTCTTTAGGTCACCAAAGATACAGATCCTAATATAGCATTAAACTAGTTACCTAGGCAGTATAAATGCTTTTATGAAAAATTTCTGTATTATGAAAAGAGAGAAATCTAATAAATCAATACTGATTTTGAAATTGATTAAATACTTTGGATTAAGGACTGTTGCACAGCATTTGTGGCAACTCCTGATGTGACATCTGGTAGGTGAACTCCCCTGGGGTAATACTGTGGGATTGAAAATCTGATTTTCCATAAAGAAATTGTTGCTTACCTATTGATGCAGTATGACATTGCTTCCTTCTTTGGCAGGTTAGTCCGTAACAAAGTTAATCCCACCAGCCCTTACACTGATCTGTTGCCAGGTAAACAAGAAAAGGAATCAAATAGGGAATGGACTGGCTCCTCTCCTTTCCCCTAAAAAAAAACCCAAACCAGCATGATGAACTTCTCTTTCTCATTGTTTATCAATTGAAGTGAGCCTAAAGCTGTACTTTTTGTCGTTACCTTAAGTTTTATTGAAAACAATGAAGATACCAATGAAATGGATTTTGCTTTATTGATACGTTTCCTAGTTAAAGCCCAATTTTTTAGATTCAATACTTGAAATAAATGATTTGGTTATTGTAAACAGTTGGAAAAAAAGCTCCTTTACCAGAGACCTTTTTTATACAGTTTTCTCTTTTCTGTGTCCTGAATAGTTTTGCTGCTCAGTTAA
This sequence comes from Ptilonorhynchus violaceus, assembly GCA_013397565.1. Classification (NCBI taxonomy): domain Eukaryota; kingdom Metazoa; phylum Chordata; class Aves; order Passeriformes; family Ptilonorhynchidae; genus Ptilonorhynchus; species Ptilonorhynchus violaceus. The sequence continues at coordinate 1,257,480 of VZRJ01012175.1, read as the reverse complement.
GCGAAATAGTGATTTGTTAAGCACTTCTCTTGAAAAGGAGAAGCAAGCCTGTTATTTCTAAGGGCACAGGGGGGAAAAAAAGGTTTTTTTATTTATTTAATCCATTTTGGAACCTAGTGGTTTTCAGGCCATAGCTTCAGATTTATTTAATCCATTTTGGAACCTAGTGGTTTCCAGGCCATAGCTTCAGATTAATACCTTTGAGAGAGCTCTTGCTACAAAGACTGTATCTCCCATCAGCCCATAATTAATAGGGTAAAACACACTTTGGGGCTTGCTTCAGGTGCTCATCTTCTGCCCAAGGAAAGCTTGATGGTGGGGTAGGCACCCAAGAGTTTTCAAAACTTTGGTCACATATGAGGAATCCTAGAGCAGCCTGGAGTTCTGCCACCAGTCTGGGTAGTGATCTAGTTTTACACTCGTTTTGGTAGCTTGGATTTGTGGATCTCTGTTTCTGAGGACAACTCGCAATAATAGTGGTCCCTCCAGCTACTAAAAACAATCGGTTTATTTTTAAGGAAAATATTTTAAACCATTCAATTTCTTAAAAATGGGAGATATTGTAATTTTAAAATGGATTTTCCTTTGTTCAATATGCATAAAATTCCAACAAACTACACTACAGTAAGAAAAAGAGTAGGTGGAAATTTCCAACAGAAATCTGTAAATCAGCACTGTAAATGTGCATCAATAACTTACCTTCAGCTGGGTAAATGCAGTTGAGTAACTCTCGGTTAGTAAAATTACATGTCTATCAGTAAAAACAAGCATAAATATAGGCACAAAAGAGGTGTTTTTACAGAAGAAATTACTTCGTGGTTGCTTGCTAATACTTTCCCAGATTAAGAGAAATTAAGGTCAGGAAAGACTGTATCTCAAAAAAAAATAAGGTCAGAAGAGAATGTAGAAGGTATCATGAAAAAATAACCAGGAATTGTATTATAAAAGCACATAAAAATATACATGAAATGCATATATTGAGTTTTAAGGATGATTTTCTGGCTATTCGAAGTGGATGCTAATGCTCAAATTATTTTTGATACCATGTACTAAAAAAAAGCTAAAGACATCTCTGTGTAGCATTTGGGTATCTAAAATAACAATTGATCATGACTAAGTCAGTCCGCACTGGAAACACTTTCCTTTTCATTTGTACCTGTGCTAGATTCTGCTCTTCTTGCCATCAAGTTCTGTTACTTCTCCCGGAATCTGCAAGAGGCTGTTTTTTCTTATTTTTTCCAGCCCTGTGTTATGATGTATCAGAAAAGAATTAAAAATGTTAATGATTTTGTTATTGAATTGCTCTACAAGTTACGAGCCTTGTGGCTTATTTGTGAGCTGTGTGACAATCGAGGTAGAAAGAGACACAGTCCTTCGTGTAGGTTCAAGCTTTGTTTCTGAAGTCCAAAGCTTTAATTGTTTGCCACAGCAGTGTTGTCTTTCTGTTATGTCAATGACAGACCTCCAGTCTGCCTTCTGAAGAATGCTACAAGCTTCCTACACTGCAAATCTCACTTAGATCTGTAAGAGAACTTGCTGATAAACATATTTGCTCAATGTGTCCCATGGTATAATTTTTTATAAAGTTTTCACCTCCAGAACTATTTTCATTTAATTTTCTCTCCCTCACTTTCCATAAAATTTGTATCTTGCTTTTTATAAAAGGAAAATAAAGCCAAATGACTAAAATATTCTTATTATTTAAGTTTAAATATTATGACTAGGCTGTTAACTTTGGTTACTACTGGCAAGAGTAACATCATCCATCTACCCTTCCTCTGCACTGAATTAATGGCCAGGATTTTTATTCATTTTAGCTGATTTTTTTCACTCTTCTCTGTGTGTCTATCACTTCAGGAAAATTAATGAGTTAACATTGTACCAGTTCTAGAGAACTGATAAATGAGAAAAATCATTCAGCTTGTTCAGCTTGTGTCTTTGCATTAAATCAATCTTGAAATAATTTATCCTTCCCAGGAGCCTTTCAGATACACAGATCTCATTTATGCAGCTTATGTGCAACTTTCTTCACAGCTTTCATTTGATTTGCTTATCCATGTGCTTCTGCTACTAATGTTGGATACTGGGCTTAATAGGATGGATGGCAAGTCTTCGTGGTGTTTCAAACACTCTGAGTAAATCAGATCATTAAAATACAGCTTACCCTAATGGATCACCCTGGAGTGTAAAAAAAATCCTTCTCTATATTAAAATGAACAAACCTGAGTATTCTAGCATCTTCCACAGCACTGGAAAATAATCATTAAAGTGTATCTGCACAAACATTAGGAAATTATAAGTCAAACAGTGTTTCACAAATCTCACAGTGTTTACTCCTCTGTCCATATCTTCCTTTGGGATTTCATTTGAGGGAGGGGCTATTTCTTTGCATTTTGTTTGCACTGTGTTCAACACATGGTTGGGTGCTCCTTGTTGCACAAATAGGCTCAGTTTGTAATCAGAAACATCATTAAAAGATGGTTTATTATGCAGTATTCCAGTCTAATCGGGTTTACATATGCCAAGACCTTGGTCATGGATCTAAAAGTATTAAAAAATGAAACAGAAATTTGTGTGCTTTATAAGGCACATTTTAATATATTTGCTTTGTCTAACAAGTGAAATCACCTCAAAGTTCATTTGTGCCTGGACTGCAAGGGCTGAAGCCTCTCTCTGGGCACTGTAGAACTGTTCTGGCCCCAGGTCCAGACTCCCCCAGCACCTTTACACCTTGTGGGAGGCTTTTGCTTAAGACACAAAACCTGCTTGCTCATGTGGCTGGTGAGATCCCTTGTCAGCCAGGGAGGACATAGGGATCACATGTCCAGAACAAAGGCAGTTCACAGGTTCCTAATTTCTGCTGGAAATAAGGGCTGAAGGCTCATTTTGACCATCAAGGACTTGGCTGAGTCTTGACTTGGATGCAAGAGCTCACAGGGGTGTGTTTTTAGAATCCTGATTCTTCACTCTCTGACCCAGGGTCTGGTCAACCATTCAGTCTGTGCATGTTTAATTGGCTTCTGTCTTTCTTTTATTTTGCAGTGATTGGTGTATGTGTGTAGAGTGGCTGGTGCCAAACTGACTCCTGCCCTGGTAGGGCACTGGGATGCAGCAGGGACATGTCTCCAAACCTGGGAATGAAGCAGTGCCCCCCAGGCCAAATTAAATGTCAGAGAGACTTGTTCTGAGGAGGACTGACTGGAAGAACAGAGGTAAGAATATAGTCTGATAACTTCACCATATCAGAGATGTGGTAATTCTAGGAAAGAACGATGTCATGGATGATTGGGACACTGCTAAATGTGTATTTGAAGCAGAAAGCTAATGAACCCTTCCAAAGAACTTAAAGTTTTTTTATAAATTAACACCAGCAGCAGGTATTTCAAACCAATTCTGTTGCCTATTCCGCTGCTCTCTGCCATTTGATGCAGTTCCTGTTCAGCCTTGCTCTGCTGCTGCGTTTGGCTTATCGCTGGTCGAGGCTTTAATCCCCTAATAGCAAACTGAAGTCATATCAGCACTCAAATGCTGCTGTGATGTGCTGCCACTTTATCAATGTGAGCAGTGTCTTGCTCCCTGACCCCTGGGCCAGGCTCTGGAGCTGCTCTACAGGGTGTACACGTGGCACCTACACACAGGTCATGCAGAACAGCGAGCACCAGGCACCACCCTTGAGATCTCGAGCAGAGCAAATAGAAGTGTCCATGTGAAGGAAAGAACAAGGGCTGAAGAATGATTTTAGTGCAGAAAGAAAGGGTATTAAAAAAAAAAAATCAAAATATAAACAGGAAAGTTGAGTGCTCACAGTTTTATTAAGCCTCAAACAACTAAATGTGAACATAAGCATGAAGAATTAAGATAAAACATAAGAAAAAACCCAGAGAGATAGAAAGTCTATACTTTGTCTACCACAATAACTTCCTCCAGGTCTGCCAGTCTGACCCTAAACCAACATCAAGCCTCAAAAGGATTCATGAATTTAGGATTTGAAGTATCGTTTTCTCTAAAATCTGAAGAAAACATAAAATCAGAATAGAACTCAGAGGTTTAAACAATAAATTCATTAGGAGTGAGACAGGAAGAAAACAAAACTGAAAGCCTGCTCTGGGCAAATATTTAATTTATTTTTTAAAATTCTTTTTCAGAAAATGCACTGTAAGTTTTTAAAAATATGGAAATGTTATGGAAACCTCACTGGCAACACCTTTGTCAAAGAAGAGAAGGTCAGTTTTGAAATATTTTCCATCTATTGGTTTAATAGCTAAGGTAGTTTTTCTCAGTCTCAGACTTTGCAAACCTGTACAGAACATGATAGGAAGGCTCAGCAGGTTCCCTTCAGAAAGAATATTTCCAGGAAGAGTTTCATGGTGCAATCCAATTAGTCTTTTGTAGCTGCAGAACTCTTCACAAAACCAGCTCACTAAGTTCATGTGCATTGAGCAGTTCAAGTGAAAATATGTCAGTGGAACTGAATTAAAACCATAGAGCCAAGGTTTCTCCTAGTATAAATCATGTACATTGCTATAATAAACCAACATACAACAGAAGCAATTCTTCACACCACTGAGTTTTTGGCATGGGACTTGGTCTCAGAATCCAAATCTTACAGCTTCAGCTTCCATATTTCACAATGTGTAGGAAAACCTAAATTACAATATGCTGCAATAATTTTGTGACATTTGAGAAGAGAATAAATGTGACCTGGGATCCAAAAAAAAACTAAAAATAAGTTGGGATTTATCTTATTTTTCTTTTTTAATGGTCTTGGTCATGCCAGTAAATGGCATTTTCTCATCTGTAAAATGAAGTGGAGGTATTGTACCATGTCCTGATTTTACCAGTTGAAGCCTCTTTCTTTTTTTCTCAAAGTCATAAAGTGTATGTCAAGCACTCTGAGCAACTCCTTTATGCCCTGCTTGCAGTGCTGCAATTAGTATCACACTGTGTCATATTCGAAGCTCAGTGACTGTTAAATGTGCTATGCCTGCATCACACTAACTACTATATCAGTCATTTTAGATGACCCCCTTGGAAATTGCTGCCAAAAGTTTATATGTCAGAAACCACTTTCAAAATGCTTATGAAGTGAAGAATTTTCACAGCTCTTTACCTACTCAAACACTAAAAACTGTCAGTCAACGAAATCAGGCTCGACAGTTTATATTCCAAGACCCGCTATTCAAAGATTTGCTTGAAAAATTATTCCTATCACCTCTCAGCAACTGGCTTCTGTGTTTAGTCAGTTGCTCACTTTTATATTGTAATAACCACTGTAAGTTGCTACAGAACATCTGTCAGAACCCTTGGTATTGTTTTTAAATGGGGTGAGCCAGGGACATGTACATCAGCAGTGTCTTCAGTCCCAAGTGATAGTAAAAAAATATGATCCAGGTACTGAATACCGAGACTTATTTACAAAGCAGTTAGCAACTGATAAAACTCTTAGAGAAGGGAGCTTAGGAGTTTTTTAAGTTTTAAGGATTTGAATTGTAAACTTATCCCATAGGTCCATTGCCAAGGGTGAGATTTGATTTGTGGCTGAATCTCTATTTATTTCTTTTAGTTTTCTGGAAATATACACTAATCTGCTCTGCTACAGGTGGGACTTTAGTAATATGGCTGAGGTCCAAGCCTAAGCCTACAACACTCATAGGCTAGATTTTAGTCTTTGTTGATGTCTATGCAGCTTTTATAAAATATAGTGTTAAGAGTCAATACTTACAATGAACTGCTATTAATTAAAAGTTAATCACCCTTTTACTAGAAAGTTCAAGACTGAATCAACATCTTGTTACAATGAATGGCAAAAGTGCAACAGGACTTTGTGTGCCCTGTTGCCAAGCTGTACCAAACCTTTCCACTTCCTTGCTTCATAATACTGAGGAGCTTCCTCAGTGCCATTTGTCTTTTTGTTTAGCCTGAGGCAGAGGGTCTGGGCACTGGGGATTATTCAGAAAGCAAACTTATGACTTCTGAAGGCTGTCAAAAGGACCTACCTGACAGACCTGCTCAAAGCATAATAAATGTATGCCTCTATCACTGGGTTCTTCACAAAGCAAAGTCATAGAAAAATTACACTGCAGTCATCTGTCTTGTATATAGTGGAAGACAAGTTCAGTGCTCTCTTCATTCTCAAAGGATTTAATTTCGTTTTCCTTGCTTTCCATGAGATGACCCAAGCTCTAGGCCAAGTGTAGGACTTTGTGTCCTGTCCCAGAAAGAGGGACATTCAAACAGAAAAGGGGGATGTCTGTGTCTTCGTCTTTTGAGTGCTGCAGTGCTGTATGTGAAACTTTCACTGAATAAAAAAAAATAATGATGGGACTGGAACAAGAACCTAATCTCTGTGTTAACTGTGGAGATTTTTGTAGCTCTCTTAAGGTGCTGCCTAATTTTCTAACTAGCCCAACTGCTACTGAAAAAGAACTAAAAGAGGTTTCTTCCTCGTTTAAAGCTGTCTTTTTCTCCTGTGAAACAGGCTCTGTAGACTCAGGAGAATTAGTTACCAAGTCATTCTGAGTGGTGCTACCTTGCCTCCTGCAGGAAGGAGATACAACTTCCAGAGATCCATCCCCACCAAATGCCCAGTGGCAACCAAGTCTTTGCATGCAAGGGATGAGCTACATCACAGAGCTGCCTCTTAAAAAGGTATGTCTATATAGTCCTCATAAGCATTTGTGTGTTGTTTCCAAATATATTCAGGTGTATAAATATTTATGGCTATAACAATGTAGGTATAAAAAATCCATCCTAGATGATGTTAAATGAATGCATAAACCATGCATAAGAGTGTCATTTGCAACATCTTCACTGGCTTTCATGGGCATTCAACCAGACACTTCCCAGAAAAAGACATTTTTGAGAATCTCTGAGAATTCTGGGAATCAGATTGCCCTTGGACAGGAGTAGAGACAAAACCATTTCCAACAGTCTGTTCTTGTTTTTCTGTAGTCTGGTGAGGAGCCTTTTTGCTGTCTGGCCTAACCATTTTAAACACCAGGCCTTTGGAGGGTGTTTAACTCTTAACCTCTTTAACTTCAGCCTCCTTTCTTTGGCCTATTGCAGCATGTCTCTATCAGAAATACTCTAAAACATAGCAGAGGAATCTTCCCAAGAATGGAGCCAGTATATTTTCAATTACATGATATGAGAATCAGTTTTATCTAATGTTCAGTTTAGACTAGTCTCCCTTGGTGTCAGAAATGTGTGTGACCTTTTGTTACAAGCAAGTGAAAGCACAATTTAGTCAGAAACAAATATGCTGCAAGGGATGGCTGCTTTCAAGTCTCTGCTACCTATATAACACTGATCTAAAATAGAAGACTGCTAAATTGAGACTCTAAGGGAGATAAGAGTAGGATCTCTTATTGGTCAATAGGGACAATATTGCTCGGGATTTGGTCAAATTTATTGCTGAATCCAAAATCTTAGTTTGACTGTTATGTGTGTGGTTTTTTTGGTAGGTTGTCTGTTTTTTCCCCAAAGAATCCCAGAAGCCACCACAGAAGTCCTGTGACCATGGAATTTGCTACAAAGCCTTAGAGGTTCCTGACTACATCTGTTCTGAGTTGCCTGTCAAGAAAGCAAAACAATTCAAATGAGAAGGTTGACTGTTATTAAAATTAGCCACTTGTGTTATCTCAAGCTACAAATCTGCTTGAGAACACAGGAATCATTTTACAGTTTATAGATGCTTTTCAAAGAGTTATGTGCCAAGTGCAGAATGGAAATATGTGATACTTTACGTATTCCCCAAAGAATAGAAAATGATGATAACTTCGGTGTGAAAACCATCACCAGCCCTAATCTTCAGGCTAAGGCAGACTTGTTTGAGAAAATGTCTTACTTGGATAACAAAAGAAGGTCAGGCTGTTGAAAAAGAATTGTACCATGAGTAGTGTAGGCTGTTCTGACCATTTTTTTGTTGATTAAATTGTATAAGGTAAATAAGCAAGCTTTAAACAGGCAGGGCTAATTTAAGAATAGGGTCTGTAGTGTTATTAAAGGTGGTCCTTCATAAACATAAGTACTACCAAAATAAATACTATCAGTACTTATTGCATTGCATTTCTGGCTACAGGGCTACTCTTATCTTTGTTTCTATTTTGATCATACTTCAGTGGGGATCAGGTCTGGGTTGTCACTGATCCTGACAGACAATGCAATTCCACTTGTAATTCCTATAGTCATTTGGTGTGTCAAATTCCTGGATAAATTTAAGATCCCACTGCTGCTTTTGGAGCTCATGGCTGGTGGAGCAAATGGTGACCAGACAGGTGTCTCAAACTATTGTTTAATGGTGGGACCACAACACGCCTACCAAGGGGTAGTTTGCACAACCAAAATATCTACATGAGTTATTTAACTTGGATCTGTCCACACCCTGCCTTGGAACTTAGGAATTTGTTGGGGGATTTTTATAAACTGTAGGAGTGATCTTTATCTGAATGCGACTTTTCAAGTAATTTCTTAACTGCTTTTGTTGTCCAGACTAGGACCGGCTTTTCAAACCAGTTTAAAATTCTTTGCCTTCTCGTTTTCTCTGTGCCTCTCCTGTTTGACAACCTGGCTGGGTGAGTTCAACCAGGGGTCAGCCCTTGTGCTGCCTCTCAAGTGTTGCTAGATGGGTAGTTATCTGAAGGTGTTGCATTCTTCTCCACTCATGGGAACCAGCCCTTTGTTAAGTCAATGCTTTATATTCAGACTTACATTTAACACTTAGAATACTTCGGCCTTATTGCAAAACACCTCCTGAACCAATGTGTTTATCTACTTCTCTTTGCAAGCACTGTCAAACCTTGCTGTTGCAGTTTAGGTTTTTAACCCCAGGTTTGCATTCTGTCCCAAGAGCTTTCTGCCTCCCAGCAATGTTAGCAAGAGGAAACATATATTGTCTTAGCTCAAACACTCTGTAATTGAGAGTTTTCCTTGACTCTCTTGTAATGCTGATAAACTGTGGCCAAGAGTAGGAAAGTGCTAATTTCTACAGCACAGTTTGCTAGAATTTGTCTGTTAATCCAAAAAGGTCACAAGTCTTGTACAGGATGAAATATTTCTGTGATCTGTTTCAGATCTAGCAGTCAGGCTGGATTCTCTACCAAAATAATTCTCTATTATTCTTTTTTTGTAAAGAGCCCTGGATACCATTTTAAAATAAATAAACCAGCCTACTTCTAGAGTTTGCCAACCTATATTTGATTTAAGATACTCTTCTTTTGGCCATATCCTGTACCTGAAGCCATGTTCAGGATCTTTGTCAGTCAGAAAGCACATCCTTTGTCAGAGCTCCTTTAATAACATAAGTCTTGTAAGGTACAACTGCCCCAGCTGGACTATGGGTTTGGGAAGGGCAGACATCCTTCCAGAAATCACTCTTCAGTTGCTGGAATCTCCAAACACATCTTATCTCTGGTTGGTTCCCCCGCCTTAATTGTAGAATTATTTTTTGTCCCCTCAAATCTCTATGACTGGGTGTCTTCTTTACTCCCCCATTCCTCACAGCTTCACTGTTGCCTTTGGGGGGTTTTCTCGAGGACTGCTACAATTCCAGCATTGTTACTCTATTTACTTTATGCCTTGGTAAATGTGAAATCAGTATTTTGCTAAATATGTTTAAGTTAAGTGAACAAATCGGTTATTGCCTGATTACTTCAGTCAGCAGTTTGTTTAGTTGCTATCTTGCCACAAAAAAAATATTAAATATATTTGCGTGGACCTGGCAATTTAGTTTCTCACTTATCTTGGTGCAACATTTCCACTTCCCTTCCCAGTGGTTCATGATCTTTTGATACCCCAAGGAGAAAAAAATCCCGGTGGGTTTTTTGGTGTGTTTTTTGTTTTCCCCCTGTTTTATTCTGGGGTTTTCTTATAGCCTCATTTTCCTCTCTGCATTTTCTTTTTCCTTTTCTTTATTCTTATTATTTTAAAATTTTTGCTGCTATTATTGCTTTTTTTTTTCTCAGAAACTTGGAGGATGTTAGATTTTGTCAGAAGGAAAGATGGAATGCCCTATATTTGCCAGAGGAAAATACTTTTTTTACACTGTCCATCCCTGCAACAGGCAGAACCATTCCTGAATTGCTTTTTCTGGAGCTACCTTAACATCCAGCCATATCAGCCCAGTGCTTAGTCCTCTCTGTGCTTCCCTTGGAAACTAGATTTTTGATGATTCCCTCTCTTTTGTCTTGAGTGGGAGAGAGATTCCTTGAGAAGCAAGGAGCAAGCAGAGAAGCAAATGTTCTCCTCCCTTTGCACCTTCTCTTGTCTCTCCAGATTTGCAGGAAAACTGAAGGAAGGTTCTCCTTCCCCATAGCAAAATGAAGCAAGGCAGTATTCCTTGCTGGAGTAATAGTGAATTGAGATCATCAGCAGTTGAGAACTGACTGAATTCAAACCACTTAACACAGAACCAGGTTAAGTGATTTATGTGATAGCATTGCTCCATGTACTTCATAAGGCAATTTGGTTGTGTGCCCCCCCAGCAGAATGTTAAAGAAAATATTTAAATTGTTCATAAACCCGAGAAAGTTAGAATTTTACTAAGTGCTTAGCCAGCTCAGCTATTACTTGTGATCCCTCCTTCATGCTATAGCTCAAATTTCATTAGAAGCTGCTTTTCATTCAAGTTAAATAATCCTTTAAAATCCTTATAAAAATGGAAGACACACATGCTTGAACTGTTTTTCTTCTATAAAGCACACATTGCACAAATGAAGCTGACTTTCAGCTTATGATTTGCATAGTACTATATAATATAAATGCATCTGAAATTTATAGCACACCACGAACTGTTTAATACTCAACACTTAAACTGCTGTGTTTCCACAGCAAGCTGTAATAACTGAAGATTTAATACAGAATCTGATATCTGGACAGTTATTAACATTGTTTTCTTAGTATTTTACTGCCTGCTTGTAAACACTGGTTTATTGAAATATAATAGTGTGTACATGGTCCTATAAACTGTGTAAAAGAACACGTTGTTTTCTTTGCCAAAGGTACTGCAGATGTAAATGAAAAAGTCAAGACCTTGACCTTAAACATCCAATCCTATGTACAGAAAAAAGTAAATCCCTTCCTACCACACTACTTTGACCTTGTGTAGCTGTTCAGGTTTTTGACAAACAGCCAGAGGAAGTTGCTGCTCTGGAGATCTGGTTTGTTTGAGTTAGGTTTTTAAACTCTGTAATTCCCTCTAAAGAACTCGGGTTCCCTCCCTTCCCCCTGTATAATCTGTAAAAAGGAGGAAGGACACTTCAATGTACAGTGTTATTTTTACTGCTGGGTCTTGTGCCAACAGAAATGCAAGGTTTAATTTTATTAGACTGTAGAGATTAAAAGTACCATAAGAATCTCAGTAAATGGTTATGACTTGATATATTCATGTTTCAAAGTAAGTATCTCCCTTGATCTTATTTAAGTATATTTTAAGACTTGTCCTTTCACTCTTTTATCACCTTAGACAAAGATTTTAGGCACAGCTTTAGCAACTGTACAAAACTACACCAACCAAATAAAATAACATAGACAGGAAAACTCTTGCCTAGGTGTTGAAACCAGTGGCACTAGAAACCACAGGTCATCCAAGAGATTCAAAACTTAGGGTAGGAGGTTAAGGACCTACCTTCACTCACCTAATTGAGAAAATCCTAGCTGAATTGTCAGGGACAATCCATATCAGCCTCCACAGCCTTGGGGGCTTTTTTTGTGAAAGAAATCTACCTTGTTCACCAGGAAGGGGAAAAGCAAAGAAAATTAGCAGCTGTTTTGGGAGGGAGGATGTCATACCTTAAGCTGCCACCTCAGTAGGACTAAGTCCAGAATCTGTACAAATAAAACTAGCTTTTCTGTGCTTTTTGCACAGACCTTCACAGGCCTATGTTTTGAGTCTTAAAGTCTGCAAGTGCTTCCTCTGTAAGCCACGACACGTATTTTCCTGCTCTCTAGCTAGTATTCTTTGGCTAGATCAGACGTTTCAGAGCCCCATTACGGATCTTTGTCTCACAAAAGTAAGTACCTGAGAAGTGGAGTCAGGCTCTAACTTGGTGAAAGGTCCTTCCTAGTTGCTTATTCTCTATAAAATTTGCTCTAATAGGAGAAATTTGTAAGTAAATTTGGTCTCCAGCTCACCTCAATCACTGCACATCTGCTTCATATATACAGTCCTGTTAGAATTTTAGACACCTGACTATTAAAACCTATTTGATGAGATTTTAGATCTAGTCATAAACATATCACAGATATGGCAGAGAAGGCATCTTGCACCTCTGGCCCCTTCTGAAAAACTGAGACACACAAAGGCACTGTTAATATTTTGGATATATTGAAACTTGGGGAAAAAAAACAGGAGCAAAACATAGGAGTAAAAAGTAGAACATTGCCTTAATAAGAGAGAAAGTGAGGCAACCTACTAGGGTAGTTTCATAGGCTTCCCAGGCCAAATATGAAGTGGGTTTGTTTTTTGGGTTTTGGTTGTTTTTTTTTTTTGTTTTGTGTGTGCTTGTGTGTTAATGTATTGTGGTGGAAAAGAAATTCTGAAGAATTCTTACTGGTCCTTTTTTTAAAAATCCTTTTCTACAGTATTCAAAGGAAACATTCCAGTATTAGAAAATAAGTGCACAAAAGAGCAAACAACTACCTGTGGAAGAACAGTGATTTCTTTTTAGCATTATTGAACTTAACTGTTCTTTAAAATGGCTTTTTTTTTTTAATTTTAGTATGAGCAGGTTTTTTCTACATTTACATGTAGAATAGATCGTTCCTTTGCTGTTTGTTTTACTCCTAGGTTTGATTCATTCACTTATACACAAAAGGAGCGGGCAGAATGGTTCTGTGATTCAGGCTGTAGCTATTTTAGCTACAATGAGCGTATCTATCACATACTCTGAGTTTATACTGAATGCAGATACCAGAGGAACTGTAACTAAAAGACTGTAGATTATGCAACAAAATACAGAGGACTATATTCCTACTCAATAGCATTGCTTGCCTTTTACCCTTTAGAATGACATTTAAAAAGTCCTAACAAGATCTAAAAGGGCTTCAGTAATTCTGTTTTGTTGAGGTTTATTTCCAGTAAAGAATAGTAGTGTCAGATAACAAAGTTTAACTGAAACATGAGATGGCAGAATGTGATTCTTTTTAATGAAGTTTTTTACCTTCAAGTTTCTCCTCCTTGGCTAAATAAATCAGCTGGTGTGTATGTGTGTGTGTGTCTACATACATATATATGTTTATATATATATATATTCTATTATGGGGAAGGAGATATGTTTTAAAACCAGATATTTATTCGCTATATTCTAACATGACATGGGGTCTCCTATGCACATATAGCATATAAAGGAATGCAGAGAGGCTTTGAGCAGAATCCAAGTATTTTAATATTCCTCAGTTGCTCTCCAGCACTGCATTTCCTTTCACTCTGAGATGCCCAATCTGGGAATGTGCAGCCAAAGCCATATTGTTTTTTGTAAAGGCTGCTCTTGGTCCAACAGAATTGTAAGAAGTGTGGTCAAAGTTCTGATAGCTCCATCACATCTTTTAACACAGGTGAATTTTGCACACCTTGGTTCCGCCAGCCAAGGCATGATTAAGTGACCACGTTATTTTAAAATGACTGAAGCAGGACTTAAATGAAGGTACCCCAATATCTGAGATGTTTTCTGACATCCTAGAGTTAGGGTAAGTAAATCCTGTGCTTTTAGTAGGCTGGCTTGATGTCACCATCTGGCACAAATGGGCTAATCTGTATCACTAAATTAAAATTTCAGGTGAGCTGGTGCTTTCTTCTGCACACACTTAAGGCAGAAAAGTAGTGGTAGGGATTTAATTAACATAAATGACAATGACACATGAAGAATTAGAGCCTGCTGTCTAGGTAAAGGCAGTACTGCAGAGAGAAATCTTTCTTGAATCTGCCTGTATAGAATTAAAAGTTTGAAAACCTCTCATAATTACCCTCACTGTGAACTTGTTTTTCATATCAGCATCTTATTTTAAAATATACAGGCATGCATAAAAAATAAATCCAAGTAAAGTATGCAAAATATATATTATTATGTCTCATTAGTGCTTGGTGCTCATTCTAAATAGAGAAAATGCCATAATCCTGCTTCTGAGATCCTAGAGGAGTTTGGGCAGGAAAGAGAGAAAAAATAGAGTAGTCAGTGAAAGACTCAGCATCTCCTAGACCACTGCTGTGGGCCATTATTTGCACTTCAAACCTGAGAGCTTAAAACCTTAACACATAAGGAAATCTGTGTTTCGTGCTGCTTCACCACGGGTGCAAAATTTGCACAATCCCCAAGACATCGGGGGTCAGATCACAGCACTCGTTCCTGAGCTGTCCATTCGAAACATTCCAGTCCTGGCATGGAACTGGTGAACACTTGCTCTGTGCAGTGTAGATGATGATTCCTCGGGCTCACAAGCAGTGGCAAAGTGGCCACAGCAGGTTCCCCTTTGCTCAAGCTCCAGCCCTCTTGTCGCTTCCTATTCCTGATTCCCAGCTTTAGCCTTGAGCCTTGTCATCAAGTCCATGGGCAACCAGCATATTTCCTGGCTGACAAATTCATCTCTAGCTGTTTGGGGCTAAAATGACGATAACTAGCAAAAGAAGATATTTAAAACTACTGTAGCATGTATGCTGATATGAAAGAGTTGCTTGCTTTACAGTTTTCAGTTTTTCCTTTTCCAGCCTAGTTATTATTGTTTTGAAAGCTCTTGTAATTATTAAAAGTGGTACTACACTAACTATTTTTTTGTTTTAAGGCCAAGACTTCTCTTAACCTTGCTATTGTGTCTAAAAAGAAGTTACATCTTGGTAGCTGATGATTTCTCCATTGTTAAGACCAGTCTAATCTGCAAGTAAGAAGCTTAAATTTAGCACAGGTGCGTATATATAAAGATTGGGTGAGGGAATATAAACATTGAACAGAGTACTCCTCAGTCTGCTAAGGAACAAATGTGTACAAACAAGCCTCCCCAAAATGATAAAGTCCTCATTCACCTATGCTAGCATGGATTTCTGAGTTCTCTTGGAAGCATATGACAGAACAAGGGTCTTAAGTTCTATTTGTATTTTATTTGCATTGAGTATAACCACATGAACTAATGTATAAAAGTAAAAAAGATACATTAGTCCAACTCGTTCAAGCCACAAAACTAGACCTGAGTTTTATGCATCTGCACTTTTTTAGTTTTCACGTTGCCATTTTCAAGATGAAAATATGTTGTACAACACAAAATTAATTATCGCCATATACTTAGCTGCATTAGCAGTCCTAAAGATGTCTCTCTGAATAAAAATATCATAAATTATCAAGGCACCACCGTGTGTTCAAGCTACCTATTTTCTAATAATCTACAAAACCATCCACTAAAATAATTATTATAAAGTATTTTGATATCTCTAATACATTTATCACATTATACTTGTTTTTCTCCAGACTGTTCTTGTTGTCTTCAAGCCTAATATTTTCTTGAAGGTTGAAAGGACAAGAGAAAACATATTGTAAATCTGTTGGCTCTTACTTGATAAATTATAAAAAACTTTTGATCTTTTGATCTTGAAACAACATAACCTAAAAGCCTTTCCCTTTTGGCTGGAATCCCAGACTCCAAATGTCATTCAAAGGATACATTTTCATGATAAACTGTTTGATACTCTACATCCTTGTATAAATTTGTATTTTTTGTATTTTGTTTGTTATATTGATGCTTACCGTGATCTTTCTCGTATTCAACTTCTGTTATTTAGTTAGGGCTGTACAAGATTGGATATTTAAAATAAAATTTAAAAGTTTTTCCACGAAAAAATACCAGAACCTACAGAACGTGAAATTTAAAGTGGAGACACATTAATCTTTCTCCATTGTTAGGTGAAACCAAACAATTTTCTATTAAACATGCCACTATACTGTAGCTGAGAAGAGAGATGGATATTTGAGAGACAGAGAGCAAGAACAGTTAGGAATTAATATTAGAAAAACTATTTTCCTCAAGTTTACTTGAGTAGAGACACATAACCAAAAAATAGGTTTTCATTTCCTTTTCTCTTTATGGCTTATTATCTACATCTAAGTTTCTTTTTTAACACAAGTCTTACAGTTGAAGGCAAATGCTTTTGGCAATAGTGAAACACATACTGTGGATAAATAGTGAAAATACATGGTCGTGTGTATGTAAAAAATTAGTCAGTCCTTGTCATCCAGTATGTCATTAAGTGTAAGTCAAAAAAATACTTGGTTTCAGTTAACTTTAATTTAATGGGAAGAGTAGGAAATTGATTTACTACAAATTGTTTTAATATTACTGCATAATACAGCCTTGCAGAATTGTCATGAAAATTTACCAGTATGGATGCAAGTGTTTATTTGTCTGCCTTTTTTCACTGTAATCAATCATGGTGGTGAATGAATAATTTTTTTTCACTGCATTGCAAAATATTATTCATTTTAGCAAGTTGAATGAGCAAAAATCTGCCAAACTCCTATACTAGAAATACATATTTCCATATACTTGTCTTTTGTAAATAAATTATGTTTTGTAGCTCTGTAGCTTTCTTGTGTGTTGGGAATATAATCAACATTGAAACTGAAATAGAATGCAGGAGGATTACATAAAAATGACAATTGTAAACTGCATAAACTTTTTTGGTTTGTTTATTTTTTAATTTTAGGAATCTTACAGGCATAAATAATACTAATATTAGCTACATGATAGGGCAGGCTTGTAGGTTTTAGATTGTAGAGAAATATCTTTAGAGCTTTAATTTGTAACATTTTTCTCACAAATTAAATTATTATATTTAAGCTCCAAATCCTATCAGTGGTGTAGTGTTAGTGATTCACTCATCTCTCTGTATGGGTGCTCGCATGGGAGGTGTGGGACTAACATGTGGGTCTGGGTGGATTTCATAGAGAAAAGGATTGACAATGATTTCTGTGGTCTAACAATTTACCTGGAGTGCAGAGCAATTGCAGAGCAATGCAAGAAATATTTCATATTGTAACTGCCAGAGTAAGCTGGCTCTGGGAAGGCAGAAACACCTCTGTAGCTCAGCGTGTAACTCTGGATACCAGGAACAGAGTAGGTATCCAAAAACCTTGCCAGAGTTTTTGTAAGGAGACCTTATCTAGAAATTTATTAGGATACTGTAAAACTCGAAAATTAATTTGAATTGAGAACATTAACCTATGGTTTTTTTCCATTGTGTTATTTATTTGGATATTGGGCTAATGATTCAAGCTGGGTGTAGAAGCAGTGATGTTCTGTGGAAGATTTTGGGTTCTGTTCTGATTTTAGCACAATTTGAAATGGAGGAATTTTCTGGTTACGAAGCTCAACCCTTCCTCAGGCACTTCTGTGCACTTCAGCTCCGTGCTGTCCTGAACATGGAGCAGCACTCAACAGGTAAGGCTGAAAAATTGCAAGTTGCTCTAAAATTTCGAGACCTTTTTTTGCATTGTAAGGAATCAGAAGCCTGGAAAATTAGGTCTGTATTCATACCCTCTGTGTCTTTATTCTGTAGTGATGGCATTTAGCTTTGACAAAACCAAACCGGTTTCAGCATGAACCAGTATTCCACTTGAACATTGCTTGCATCTGGAATAACTTTTCCAAAGTTAAACTGTGCTCATTCATGAGCACAGATAAATGGCTACTTTGGCACTGGTTGAATGAAGGTAGTTTCAACTATATTATTGAAAGCATTCTGTATCTCACAAAAATTAACATGAAAATCTGGTTTGATGCCAAACAAAATTTTTTATTAATTTTTCATTTGATGGTGTAGATCTGGTTGAGATGCTGGAGAGGGATCTTGTTGCAGGAAGATCCCTGTCAGTGACAGGGCATTAATGTGGATGAGAAACTTCTGGTTTTTTAGAAGAGACAGAAGACTGAAAGTAAGAAAACGGAGGTGGAGGAAACAGAGGGTAATTTTCAACAAATACTTAGTGGTCCTGAAGTTCATGAAAATGTTCAGAGTTGTTGAAATTAATAATGAAAATCAAATTACTGTAAGT
The DNA here is from genome assembly GCA_013397565.1 of Ptilonorhynchus violaceus. Taxonomy (NCBI): domain Eukaryota; kingdom Metazoa; phylum Chordata; class Aves; order Passeriformes; family Ptilonorhynchidae; genus Ptilonorhynchus; species Ptilonorhynchus violaceus. The sequence goes on along the minus strand of VZRJ01012175.1, from coordinate 1,239,451 downwards.
AATATACTGTGTAAGGCAACAAGCTGGTTTTACCATTAAAGAGGAGGGGAAAGAAAGGCAGCAAAACCAACCTCCTATCTGCATAAACAGAAGAATTTTTTGTTGTGGAATAAAAGTCAACGACTGAGAAAATAATGAAGGCTTCTATATGAGTGTTTATGACAGCTATTGCATCTTCCAAAGGGTGGAATATTTTTCCACATTCAGGTGGGTGATGCGAGAACTGAAGATTAACTTTAGATCAGGGATATATTGTATAATTTTCTTTTTGGCATCGCTGATTTAAATATAGGAATTGAGCTATGCAAGAGTGGGAAGCAGATAAACTATCATTAGCATCATTCTAGTAACACCAGCTGCAGTGAATACCAAACAGGTTTATACTTAGCAGGGGAAAGTAAATGTAGCTGCACTGAGATTTGAACATCTATTAACAGCTTGTCCAGAGGCTGAGATTAGAGTAGTCTCACGACAGTTGATACGTTTCACTCACAAAGTGTTCTGCTTAACATTAAGATAATCACTATTTATGAAAAGAAGAAAATCATAAATACATACAATAAATCAGACTGCCCTATAGGATGTTAGGTCCATGCCTGATCATATAGAGAATTTATTACTTCCTTCCTCAACACACAAGATGAACTTTCAACAGATCCGGCATTTAAACCTAAAATTTAGATTGTTCTACTGCCAAATAGTCTTTTGCTGCTGTGGAAAGCATTTCAGCTTATGATGCAAAAGATAGAACCTCTTCTAAATTTCCCACAAAACAAACAAACAAAAAGGAATATTTTTCAGATTTTGCAAACAGGGTAGAACGCATATTCAGTATGAATCAATGTACAGTAACATGAGTTACTAATGTAATTTCAGCCCTCCTAGTACCATCCTTTGTTGCCTTGTGAAACTTTTTGTGTTGGTTTCTCTTAGTCACTACTTGCAGCATTGTTCTGGGTTTTAGAGGTTTGGATTCAGGGTAACCTCTCTGTTTTACTGCTACCATCTAATGTGTGGCTGCAGGACAGTGTCACTGTCCCTTCACTTATGAACAAGCGTGTAGCTCAGAGTGGAGCATGGTCTGGTTTTCATCTCAGTTTTACTAGTATGAGTTGCTCTAGACTAGAATATAGGTGAGTGCAATTAAGAGGCATGTTGAGTAGTGCAAAACTGACTGTGAAATATTTTCCGGTCCTGACTTAGCTAAATTCCGAGGCCAAGATGTGCTGAAATCAAATATTCAGAAAAACATTGAAAGTATATGATTAAGCACAACTGATTTCTTTTTGATTTAAATGTGTGGTTAATGTGCTACCCTGAATATTAGCTTTGAGTTCCACTGGTTTAGAAAGAAGCTGAAGGTGTTAATTGCTTTGTATGATTTTGCCAGTAATTATAGTGTTGGAGAATTTACAGATATTTTCTCACAGGGAAGAAAAAAACTATCATTCCTGGATGTTTCTTCAGCTGAAATAGAAGTAGAGTGACCCTGACTGAAACTGCTTTTCAGGGGCAGTGATAAAACAGCTATCGACTTTTCTGATTCAGAGACTGATATTTATATACCTGATGGAAAAAAGATAGTTGCAGCTCTGACTGGGTTGGATAGTGGAATCAGAGGTGAAATATAGTCATGATGGTAAAGAAATGCAAGTAACTCTGAGTTTGCTCAGATAACAGTCAACACATGGTAATTCATTAGGAATCTGCTCTAAGAAATGTGTTCTAACCTCTTATTTCACATGGATCAACTGCAGTGGTACTGCCAAATGCCGTGACAACTAAATCAGTTTTAGGAGTTCTAATTGTCAAGGGAAATACATTTCAAACACATAACAGAGCTTGAATTAAAGTAAATTATCATCTCTGCTATTTTATGAGTAGGATAATACATATTGATTTTAGGCATATTTGTTTCCATAAAGAAAACAATTGGATGCTTCTGTCACCATAATCTTAGTATCTTTCTGGACCCTGTCCTTTGCTTAGTTGACTGACTGCTATTATCGGAACATCACACTAAATACACCATGTAGCATTTTTCTATTTTGCTTCTCAAGGGACCTATGGATATTAAAAATGATTTAGCAAAAAATGCTATTATTTCTGAAAAGAACAAAGAATAATGTATTTAAAAGTGAGTCTTCTCTATCTATGCGTTCTGGATATAACCTTGAGATATTTTTTGTTGTAAGAAGAGGAAGGTGGGCAAGATATACATTTAGTATAGAATTCAGAAGAAACTGATTTGGCTTCCTGTGTATGTTATATAGGTGAGACTGGAAAGGGGAAAGCTTTGTTCAGTTCCTTTTTCTGTTTTGGGATGTAAGCAAGAGAGCTTGTCCCCTGGCTTTTCACAGTCTGAGGGGTTGTAGACTACAGGCTTCATTTCTAAACACTGTGGAAACTCTGTCAGCTGTTCCAGCAGGTACACATCATCACAGAAACATCTGGGCTAGCAGAATATTTTTTGAGAAGTGTTTATGCTTAATTGCAGATATTATAGAACTGTTGAATCTTTGAGTCACAAAAAATATTTTCTTTAAAGCAGAGTGAGCTGGAAATTTTCAGAGGAAAAAAAGGTGTTGCACTTACAAGAACAATAGCTATGATTCTTCTTCTTGTATCTCTGAAAGCCCTGTCTTTATCAAACCTCACAGTCTTGACTATTAAAAGTGGTATTAATAAGAAATACCTATAATAATACATAAATTTGGTATTTCGTGCCAGGTCATATATTTCCCACCCTTCCAGGAAAACCTGGTACAGAGGAATAACAAGAGGTAAAAATGTACGTGCCATGTTCAATCTCTGATGGAGACAAGAACATAAAAATCCTCTCTCATCTCTGTAAAAATGAGTGGAACTACTCGTCCTCCAGTGTTAAATTTGACATTGAAAACACTGCTGAAACAAGTGTATTGTGCCTTGAAAAATGACTCAACCTTACCTACAAGTAATTTTCCATCTACTTCAGACACCAGTTCACTTCACTTTGGACACAGGATTAAGGGAGAAATATGAAAGTAAGATTGTTGCTCTGATCATTCTTCAGCTGTTTTTTGTCTCATTTCCTGAGCATTTTGCACATTGGCTGGATGGATGCAGCCAGAGAGCAGCGTGGTCAGTGTGTCTCTGTCCAGGCTGAGGCCGCTGAGGAGTGGAACCTTAAGGTTCCTTGATGTCCTTATCAATGACATAGTGAGATCCAGTGCATCCTCAGCAAGTCTGCAGATGACACTGAACTGAGCAGTGCAGTTGGCACAAGAGAAGGAAGGGATTTCATGATTTGCCATGTGCAGGACATTACCAGTAGCAAAGCCCTGATAGTGACAAAGCTCCACAGCTCCATGTCCCCAGCCATGGCCAGTGACGAGGCTGAGCATGTATTGCTGAGAACATGTTTGCTACAAACTACAGCTGACCAAATTGGAGATATTGTACCACAGCAGTGAACACCCACATAGTCAAAAAAAAAAAAAAAAATACTTACCAGCGTTTTGCAAAGTTACTTTTGGGAAAACTGATGTGGGCACTGGGTATTATTACATAAATTATTTGAGCCATGAGTACAGGAGCCAATGCTTTTCTCTTGTGTCACTGAATTGGAGAAAAAAACCAAGCAGAAGTCGGTGGGAGGTGGTGTTCCAGAGCTGACCTTTATCGTACTGATAAGTTACCTGCTTCACCTCCACCACACCTCAGAGTAGCCTCTTCTTGTTGTGATCATCTATAGGTATTGGACGACATTAACATCCAGGAGGACAAATGTAGTGAGACTGATTTTGATGTGATGATTTTCTGTATTGTGAATGTTTTTTGTTGTTGTCTCATCACCTGAGAGTTGTCTGGGGTGTGTAGACAAGGTTGCACAGGCTTGCATTGTGGAAACAGAGTAGAAAGCCTCCATTAAGACTGTCAGTTGCAAAACAAAATCCTTGTAAAAACATTATTGAAAACAGCTAAACTTTATGGTGTGAAATCTCAATGATTTCTCCATCAGAAAAGGGTAAAAAATTGTCAAGAAAGATCCAACAAGCGAGGCGAGAACATGGCAAAGTAGGCTTTCCTCATTAAAATAAAATAACAACAAAAGAACCCGCAAATAAACCAGCATAAATTATTTCTGGAATCTCTTTTCTCTGCTGGCAGATGATAGTGATTATACTAATTATAGTTATATTTTCCGTAGAGGTTTACGAATAATGTACGAAATTAAAATATTGTTTCAGATTTTGTTTGTCAGATGTTAAAATTACAGAGACAAAGACTTTAACGTGAACTTTTTGAGAGCAGTAATCTCAGGAAATGGGCAATCCAAGTTTAGCATTGTTTTGGCATTACATTCCCTTTGCAGTAAAATGCTGAACAGATGTATCTGATAGCAGTTGTAACCTATTCAGAAGGAAGCCTGCCAGTGCTAACCTACCACTGGTAGAAAGCAATAAAGTGTCTCTGGAACCTGTTCACTACATATGGTTTGCCCGAGGTTACTGTCTTGCCTTTCTTACAATGTTACCCAATAAATCACGGAAAATATGGATTCATTTTGAACGTAAATGAAATAAGACAGGAGGAAAAAAAAAAATAAAAGTAAAGAGCAGATTGTGAGGACTGCTGGATATTTTCATTTGAGACATGAAATCAGCTATTTATAACACTAAACTATTTAAAAAATCCCCAAAATAGTGCCACTAAAACGTTTCTATTCTTGCTTAATATACTTATTTTCTTTTCAGAAAGAAATGCTATTGCAGCCTACACTTATACAACATCTGCTGTGTTAATTATCAATATATTACTAAGCCCTCAATTTCCTTACTCAAACATAATTCTTTGAAACATTACGAGAAACAATGGATTTAGGAGTATATCACTTGGGGATTTGATGTACTGTTCAACTCAGATTCTTTCATTCTGGCCAGATGGAGTTCATAAGAAGTTGTGGGGGAGGACGCCTCTAAACTATTGCCAAAAAATCTTTACTGCACATGCAAGATTTGCAAAAATGGTGAAAGAGCAGGTTATCCAACAGCAGCCTGTAGGGAGAAGAAGCATAGGTTTTACATATAAATCAGTTACGTCCTTAATGCAAAATCAAAGGTAACTCTGTTTCAGACTGGAGAAAGCATGTTCTCATACGCTGCAGTTTCTGTTTGAAGTGAGCCATTTGCTTAATCTGTGCCCATATCAGTTTCCACAATGGTAGTACTTAAAATGCCATGGAGCAACAGATAAAGAGTTGGAGTCTCCCTATGGCATGTACCAAAGAACAGGACTTTGAAAGATAAAACCACAAAGAGATAGACAGTCAAAAATTCTGCATGTTCAGTTTTAAATTACTTACATTTGGGGGAGAAAGTACATTTTCAATTACCTGAGGTAGGACTGGTATCATCTGCATCTCAGCTTGGCACCTTGACCTGCCTTTAAGACAAAAGAGATGAGCTGCCACCTTTAGTAAGCCAGCTAACTTGTTTTGATGATTACTGTGCATGAGGAGAGCCGCTAATGTTTCCATTTTTCCATTGATGCTGCAGGCAGCCTGAGAGGCAAGTTCAGTGTTCCCATTGGCCAGTGTAATCCTTCCCCCACGGCCACGGGTATGTCACACTGCAGAGTTTACCCTGTGAACACAAATGAGCCGAGGGACAGCACACCTAATTGTTTTCTTAATCTATTTCTCCATTTTCTCTGCTCATGATGCTCTTCAGAGAAGAGTGCAAATTGTCCTGGAACTCAGCAGCCAGGAGCCAAGCCCAGGCCAAGAGGGATGTATATTCATTTGGGTAATGGGGTGATTTACAGAGAGACTCATCTTTGGCTCTGGATGTGCTCTGGGTGGGTGAACCCTGGACCATCTTGTTAGACTTGCCTGCTTGTTAGACACACCTTGTGTGGATGAGCCCTTTGGATGTGCAGAGTTTTGATATGAATGAATTTGCCTCAAGGTCAAAGAGATTTTTTTCCTCAGGAAAGATATTAATTTACTGCACTATATTGTATTTAGTAGGATACTGTTTAAAATATGCATAACATTCTTTAGGCCTTCAGAAAATGTTTATTTAAAAAGGATTGACTATATAAATAAATTTAGAGAAAATATGAATATATCAAGTGCTCCAATTAAGATTCCTTTGCTTTTCTTGGCAGTTCTTCTTGAGGAACAAAAATTTTGCTCTTTTGGAACAATGGGCCTCGTTCCTAAGGGTCATAAATCAAGTCAAAGTAGCCTGAGGGATTTATATCAGAGAATGATCTGCACCACCAGGTAAAATTATTCCCAAAGGAAGATTCTTGGTGTAATTCCAATGAATTCACTGAATAAATGTGTCCCTTTAATCATATATGAAATAATCTAGCTTCCTCATATGTAATGTCACTGGCTTGCAGAAGAGATTTCTAATATGCTCTTTCCTATCTATTCACTGACTGAATTAAAACTAATAAGATCCCTTCAGCTGATTTCCTTCTCTTACACAGACAATATTATTACTTCGTTACTTTATACTACTTTTAAAGTGGAAAGTAAATATTTAGCCAGTAAATAAAGATTAGGTTGCCTCAGTATACTTAAAATCCTTATGAGATTTTTATTAGAATATATATATACCTGTAACAAACAGTTGTAAATGCAGTCCGTAGCGTAGCTCAGCAAAGTTATATTCTTTATCTTTTAAATTATCATATTTGTGTGTTAACATAATATCTACAGAGATGGGAAAACCATAAGCCTTTGGAACAAAATAGAAAGTTACGAGCAACAAGATATATGTTATGAATTAATTTGGTCTTGCTTTTTCTATTTCTCTGAAGGAAATAGAGTATATTATAAACACATTGAATTTTTGTACTAGTTTGAAACTGCTGATGTTGTTTAGAAGCACATTTCCTCTACTTCTGCAGCTTTGAAATGATACAACAGTAATAATTTTTGCTTGAAAGTTACGATCTTATTTATACAAAGAAACTGGGGCCCATGCAGAGTATTTACAGTCATATGTCAAACTCCAGAGATACAGTTACTATCTTTTTTTGTCATACACCAAAAATAAAATTATTATTGAGATGGATCCACAGATACAATAAATAACAATTATGATAAAGAAAAATAATTTCTCCAATGAAAACAGATTTTTCTATTTTCTCCCAGAGATTTATTTTGATCACATGTAGTTTATAAATGAAATACCTATGTTTGAAAACAGAAAATGTTTGCTTTAACAATTTAGTAGGAAATTAAGATTTACTGCTAACTTTCATCTGAAGAAAATATGTAGTGAAGGTCAAATGCAAGACATGGACAACTTCAAACTCATACAGGGGTTTTTTTCAAAGCTGTTTTCCAAATGTTCTGATTTTACTGTTGATTCTCATTTCAATAAAAGGGTAATATACAATTAAATTCACAAACCCTATGTTTAAGGAACATGAAGGTTGTCACACAAACTGACAACAGACAGGAAATTTAAAATTAAGGCTATAACTCTGGTTTTAAGTCATGTCATGGAAAAACAGAGAGCATTATAGATAGAGTGTCAGCCTTAGGTTTCAATTTCCTGCCTTTTGTCAGTTTATGTCACAACGTTAATTATGTTTAACATAACTTTTGGATTTAATTTCCTTGTCTGTTTTTCCGTAACAACTCCTTGTTGCTGTTGTTCTTATAGGGGAAAATAAATTTCATTACAATTAAGAAGGCACATGTTATTTAGTAGAACGATTTTTCTTTTTTTTTTTTTTTTTCAAGTTGTGCTGGTTTTGGCTGGGATAGAGTTAGTTCTTTTCACAGTGGCTGGTATGGGGCTGGGGGTTTANGTGATAACACAGGGATGTTTTATTTATTGCTGAGCAGAGCTCCACCAGCAAGTGGGCTGGGGGTGCACGAATGGTTTGGAGGGACACAGTCGGGACAGCTGACACCAAGAGACCCAAGGAAAATCCCATACCACGCTCAGCAATAAAAGTTGTGAATGAGAAGGAAGAGGGGACACTGGCAGTAATGGCAATTGTCTTTCCAAGTCATTTTACTGCTTGATGGAGCTCCACATTCCTGGGGATGACTGGACCCTGCTTACTGGTGGGAAGCAGTGAAAAAAAGCATTATTTTGCCTCAGTTGCCTGGGCAGCTTTTGCTTTACCTATTAAACTGTCTTTATATCAACCCACGAGTTTTCTCACTTTTACACACCCGATCCTTCCCCCCATCTGTCCGTGGGGAATTGAGTGAGGGTGAGGCTGAGCTGCCACAAAAAAAGGTTTTTCTATAAACCATAATATATAACTTGCAAAGCCTATTTTCATGTATCCCATTATTGTTAAGTAAAAATTGCTATGATGAATTGGTTTTACCTCTTCATAGAAGGTTGAGGTCTATGTATTTTTGCAAGATCCATTTGCATTTAGAAAAAAGGGCAGTAAGAATATGTATGCGAATTTGCAGCCTATCACAATTTTAAGGCCAGAATAAGTATTCTAGATCAAGAAAACTATACTTTCCTTGGTGTTATGATACTTTATAATCGGTGAGCCATGCTCTGCAACATAGATTTTAATGGTTCCAGCCAACACAGTCTCATTGCAAAAGGTAGAAAGTCGAACCAGGAGAGGAGTCTGGCCTCGCTGTACGTGCTGCAGTCCCTGTGGAAGTTGATGTTGATTGTACAGAAGCAAATTATTGCCTTGTGAATTGGTATTAATAGGAGAAAATATTTCTGCACTGCTGACATAATTCCATCCTCTACAGGGTTTAGTTCATTTCCATATTTCAGTGGAAAAAAGAACCATTAATTTTAGAGTACTCTTCATCACCAAAAAATAAATGTACTTATTTATGTATTTATTTAAATTATGCAGTACATAAGGACATTTGTTTAAGAACAATTGATTTTTACCTGAAGTGGAAGGCCTTAGGTGCTGGGCATAAATCGAATCTCACTTTTTGAAGTGTTATATCTACCTTGGAGCCAAAGTCTTGTATCACACTATCCTTAGAAACCTGAATGCAACACATTGACTTTCAAGACACTTATTCCCTGCTTGCGGGCCCTTCAGGAGCTTATGTTTGGTGTGACTGATGAATAGCCTTTAGATCTGAGTTTTAATTGGGAATTAATGGAAATCTTTTAGGTGTGTAAGGAAATAAATTTCCAAACAGTAAAAACTGATAACAGACTTTTGTCTTTTTCAGTTCAATATTTTGTTACAACTGAATAGGACTTTTCTACTTCAGTTGCTGAAGCTGGACAGGCCAAGGTAGCATTCCTTGAGGAATGCCAGATCTTGGATCCTTGGTCTTGGTTGGAGATTTTGTTTCCTGATGAATGTTCATGCCTGGTTTTGCTCCCGCTGTTCAGTATGGAAATTCATCAAGTCTCAGAGACTTGCAAATATGTCAAACTTCTGTGGCCCAGCTTTTTCTCTACTAGTACAGATTTTTAAAATAACAGACAAGTTTCAGGTTCAATCTGAATGCACTTAAAAACTCAAAGCTGTGTTTTTGTAGCTTGCAATTCCTTAAACAGGCAAGAAATCCCTTCCAACTGTGTACATAGGTTTCCTAGAAAATCAGGAACAAATATGTAAAAACAGTAAAAGTAAATTACTTAAATGACTTTACTTGATCCAAGTTTGAATTTTTCCTCTCACAGCTGGCAAAAAAATGGAATAGACTGTACTTGCAAATATTGGAAGCAGTGTGTTTTCTATAAGAGGTCAGGCAGCTTAATTGGTCTCTTTATAAAATACCATTCAGCATATATGTTTTTAATAGCTAAAACATTATTGAGTTTCAAAAGAGTTTTTTCTATATTAAAGTAGTGTTTTCTTTTTGATAATGCCCTGTACTTTTACTCACCTTCGATTTAGTGAAATAGTTTGGAACGATATATCCAGGATAAGATTCCCACTATTTTTGATATTAGGATATAAATAAATGACCACTTAAGTCAAAGGAAGTCTTTCTACAGAACCCAGTGTGCTTTAGCTCGCATCCCAAATTGATTTTTTGTCTGCTGTATTTCTCTACATTTTGCATGCACCAATTTAACTTGATGTCACAGTTTTAGGCTGAGTTTTTTGTTGGTTTATTGTTGTTTTGTTTTTAATTCACATGCACTGCCACTTAAATTCGTTTCCTTGTGTCTGTAGCATTTTTATTTCTGATTGCCGTTTAAGTGGTCCCAGGAATATAAGATATTAATAAGAAAAGGCATGACTTTTTATAGGGAATAAAAATTTGACTGTTAAGTTTATGAGAATGTATTATTACATAAAAAAATTAAGTTTTTCTTTTTTTTTTTTTTATAACTGATAATAAAGCTCTCTGATGAGCTGTAAAGTACTGGTGTGGAAAACTACTTCTTAGTCACCACTATACAGTATTTTCTAGAGAGCCATTCACCAAAACAGCCATTTTTATATTTTATCTGCTCATTTTGAATGTTTCCATTTTTTTCAGTAACCTAGGACCTATATGTTTAAAAATTAAACATTTCTCTATAAATGTTTTAGAATGTGATCTCACATGTTCTAGAGTACAATTCTTATTTTATTTTACAGTTTCTTTTTATTATCAAGATAGAGCCACGGCTCAATAGAGGAAGCTGAGCCAGTTGACTGTTCTATTTTATGTCACCAGCCTTTCTCCTTATTAGTCTTTTAAAATTCCTTATTTACCACATGCAGCAGGGCTGAGCTCCTGCAATAAAAGCTTACAGCTGTTCCTGCTTTTTCTTTCTCCTTTCACCTTCTGCTAACTGTGTCCCAAATATGGTCAAAAATGGTCTGCCTCCCCAGGAAACCAGCACCAAAAGTCTCTTTTGTACATTTCTCCTTTGCTGCCCCGAGAGCAGCAGCTTTTATGGTGCTTATGGCACATCGGCAGCAGTCATGGGGAAGACTGTGGGCCACAGTCTCTCATTAATGCTCCTGACCGGAAGCTCTCTAGGGTGACTTCAGTGCCAGCAGCACCAGCTGGCCCAGCATCCCTGTGGGCTGGTGTCTGCCCTTTTCCCACTTCTCTTATGGAGTTGCTCTTGGGCCAAGAGATCCTGGGGAGCCCTAAGCTGCCCTGGTGCATTGACAGGAATGAGAGAGAGGTAAGGGCTCTCCTGGGGCATTTGACAGCACAGACCCTACCAAGAGTTCATAGTTGTGGCTGCAAACTCCAGTCTGGGGTTTGACACTGGGAACACACCAGCCACTTGTGTCTGTTTGTAAACTCGCTGCTGATCTGCTTCTGACTCGGAATCAGAGTCATTACGGTTGAAAAACACCTCCAAGATCACCAAGTCCAGCTTTTGACCAAACACCAACACATCAACTAAACCATAGCACCAAGTGCTACACTGAGTCATTTCTTGAACACTTCCAGGGGATAGGGAGTCCACCACCTCCCTGGGCAGCCTGTTACAATTCTTGACTTGGTGGACTGCAGATAAATTCCTGATATAAACAAGAAAACCAGAAAAAGGCCTGGTTTCAGTACTCAGGAGAGCCCACCCAGCTTTTGCTGTTCTGTGTGGAGTTACCTGTTTTATGCTGACAGCCAAAGGAACTTCTAAAGCCTGGCTTCCCTTTGACGACCTAAGAATGAATTATTAAAATAACACTTTGTGAACCATATATTCTGTCTCACACGTACATTGTCTCAAGATGATCAGCCTTTTTGTATTGTGACATGAGAAGGAGAAGCTGCTTTGATTCCGGAGAAAATGCAAATTACCTAAAAAAAAAAAGAAAAAAGAACAAGCTCAAACACTCTTTGTTCTGTAGACAGCAGTTCCAAGAGACGAATTAAGCTGTTTTCTACTCATGCAACCTTGATATGGCCAATAGATTGTTTTGCCATCACACCTTCTACTTGTGGCTTAACCCCAGTTAACAACCAAGCACCACCCAGCCACATGCTCTGTGTTGGTTTGGGGAGAAAATCGATAGGATAAAAGTGCAGAAATTCATAGGCTGTGTTAAAGACAGTGACAGTTTAATAGGGTAAGCAAAGCAAAACAAAGAATTCATTCACCAGTTCCCATGGGCAGTCTGTTGTTCAGCTTTATATGCTGAGCATGATGCCATGTCGTACGGAATATCCCTTTGCTCAGTTTGCATAATAAAATGTAATTCACCTACTGAAATGTCCAATTGTAGGTGGTAACTGAAACTGAGAAAATATTGCATTCTTGGTTTATGGAGAAATCAGATAACACCAAACTCCTGTTGACATCAAAAATATTATTTACGATTCCCCACTGTGAAAATTCCTAGCTAAAAAATGGTGTCCTGGTTGCTCTTAAGCACAGTGACCTATTCCAGGGTGAATATTTAAATGTTAACAAATAGCTATTAAACAAAACCAAATATTTGATGGCTTTTATGCATTAAAATTAAGAAAATGCTTTGCATACTCTTCATTTGATTACTCATTTTGGTGGTGTTAGTGAAAGTACTATTTGTTACATTTTCAGAACTCTTCTAATGGAAAACTCTAAGCACTTGTTTAAGTAAAAAGTTGTGTGCTATATTACTGCTTTTCTTAACATAAACCTGAATTTATTACATGTAGCAATGATGATATTCTTTTGTTTATTCCATGCTTCAGAATTTGCCAGTACCTATGAGGCATTTGTTATCTTATAGTAATATCTCTCTTATCTTTCTTTCTGGTTAATTGCACCATTGCTCATCTGTATAAGCTCGATCAATCTAAACAGATTGTGAAATTTCCCATATTCCTAATGGGGAGTGCTCCACGCCCTCTAACTTGCGAGATCTTTAGGTTTTGTGTTCATTATTCAGTTTTATCAGAACATTGGTACTTAGAAACTAATCATACGAACACATAATGCTTATAAAACTGGTAAAAAACTACTTAGATTCATTTGAATCCTTTGATTCGTTTACATAATAAAATACACTTCAACTACTGAAATGTCCAATTATAGATGGTAGAAATACAGTATTGTATGTACAGGATATGTACGAAAGTTGCACTTAAATGTGGATGTAAATTAGTGCATAAAGAAGCACCTGTAAGAATTTACGTATTATTTTCTGTTCATAGAGTTTTCCATAAGAAGGATAATTTCTTTGCAGATGTTCTTAGGTATGTATGTGATTTTAATACGAGGAGCACAATGGATTACTTTTGTATATTTTAAGAAAAAGGGAAGGGTATGGGTAATATTTGATTAGAAACATGGTTTGGTTTTTTTTTTCACATTGTAAGTTGCTGATGCAATTTTATGATACATTTGGGGAAAAAAATTCTTGCCAAAGAAAAACAGCTAATCTTTAATTTCACTGAACCTGCTCCATCCCAGAGGACTCAGACTCACTGTAGGGAAGTCTGCATAATCTGTAAGAATAAAGCATCACAACATGGCATTCACCACCTAGACCTGGACTGTGATAAATTTATAAGTGTTTTATGATTTTGCCTGCTAATTTTTACCATTAATTAGATGTAAAATAATGAGTCAAAAGCTGACTCAATTCCAGAACTGGATTACTTATATTTGATTTGTGATGAGGTTTATTTTTTGTATTTTTTTGCTGGTGAGCATATTAAGTATTGCAAATAAATTGAAAAAGCTCTTTTCTGCAAGCTTTGGTTTTCAGGACTAGCACGTTTGGTATCTTTTTCTTTGTGTATAAAATAGGTGTCATTACAGTGACTATCTCAGTAAATTTCTCTTAAATTTTTATGCTTTTCCTTATGATATGGGATTTGCAGAATGGGCCCATATTTTCCTTTTAAAAATATAAAATCAAAACCAAAGAACTTGAAAAACATCATGTCATTATAAAAGCATGTAATAATGCTTCATTTTATAATTTTTTTTTAAAGTTACCTCCAGCCACTGCTACTTTCACAAGCACTAACAGTACAATTGTCCAGTATGAGCTGGTAGAGAACTGTTTTCTGTCTTCTAAGCAGGAAAGATGACTGATATTTGTGAAAGGAAAAGGGGTGAAGAGCAGTACTGTGTAAAGGATGGTAAGCAGCCCTACCACATAAAGCTGAAAGGTGGGAAAGGATGTTAAATTGAGGACCTTGCTATGGAAAAAGAGAACACACTTTATAATATGCGGAGGTAAGAAGTCATCTTAAGTGTAATAAAAATTACAACAGATTGATCCAAAAAAAATGCAAACAGTTACTTTCCATTGCAATGGTACTAAAGTCTGCAGCCAAATTATCTAATTAATGCAATTAAAACCTCTTCGATAACACAGTTTAGATTTTTATGCAAAAATTTGCTACTACCCTTTTCTTCTGCTGCTATGACAACCCTAGAACTCCCCTTTTAGCCCCAAAGATTCAGGGAACAAGGGGTTTCAGCAAGTCACCAATGTCCTACTGGTAGCAAATGCCACGGCAGCAGCTCATGCAAATCCTGTGGCCCTGTGCTGCCAGGCACAAAAACCAAAATATCTGTGCCCTTTCATTAGGAAGTGTAAAACATTGCATCTGCTGGGCTGCAAGAAGCTTTTAAAAATCACTCTTTTAGTATTGACAAGGTGGAGGTCAGATGGCAGGGGCCTTTGGTGTGCCATTTGGAGAAGAGTTTCAATTTAGAGAAAAAGGGAATTGTAATGATTTTTTGCTGATCCCTAACTGATATCTTTTCCCTCCTTTGAAAGCTTCCTTTTCATTCATGTGTTTGGCACAGAAATCAATCTAGTAGGAGATGCAGTAAGGCTTCATAATGAGCTATTACAAAACAGATTGAGCCTGGCATCAGAGAGAAAGTGGAATTTCACTGTTGTGTGCAATTTAACTGGACACTCCAAGATGCTCCTCAAATATTACTGTCCAGCCACAGGGCCCCTTTCCTCTCACCCTTCCCATATTGTCTGGCAGACAATATGAAGTCACGCAATGGAAAAAATATCAACTTCTATCATTTAACAGTCTTATTTCTTTCTACTTTCTTTTTTCCTTGCAGATTTTGGTTAAACCAATGCAGAATTTAACAAAGGTGCCACACATGTTTGCTTTTTCCCTTCCTCACGTTAATGATAACCTGTATATGCTTTAAATTTCATTATCAGTGAGAAGGTTTGATCTTTAGAATCCACAAGGTCAATTAACAATTGGTGTTTTGTGTGAAAAGGTGTCTGCGTGTCACTGTTTATGGCACTGACAGTTTAACTACTGTAGCTGGAATTTCACAATAAGACCTGCCAAGAAGCCATGAGCACCAGCAATAATCCTAGACTGAAATTCTTTATACTTATTGGTTCTTTATGTAAAGATGAGAACTGATGACCGTGGTATAACAATGTGTGGTTTTGAAATTCTCACTTAATGGTGTTTTGTAGAACTGGGATTAGTATTTAAGTGAGGGAGGGATGTACACATATTCTCATGTAAAACTTTGTAGCTGGAAAAAACACACTGTCTCATTTAATTTACCAACTGATGATCACATACAGAAAAATCTACCATAGCTTTTCTTTAAGAGGGAAAATTCACAAATAATGGGTAATATTGGTTACCTGAAAGCCTGATGATATTGAATGGCTGAAATGTTATAAGTACATGTGTTATTTTAGGATCTAAGTGCAATTTCAGAACAATGACATGCATCTAATCCAAATATGCGACTCAGAAAATATGAAAAACAGACCTGTGGAACAACTGTGGTGGTCACAAGGAATAAGATGATGGCCTCAGTGGAGCAATACTTATCGTACCCTAACTGCTGATGAGTCAGCAAGGCTGGTATTTGGAAAAAAACTATCATAGAATCATAGATTGGCCTGAGTTGGAAGGGACCTTGAAGATGATCTGGTTCTAACACCCTTGTCATGGGTAGGGACACCTTTCTATAGAAAAGTATAACTAAATATATAAATTAAATATAAAATATATAATATATAATTAAATATAGTATTTATAATGTGATATAAACCCATTATGTAATGCAATAGTTGTGCAATATTTAACAAAACTTCTATTGAGTGTATTGAAATTAAGGCTTTCTTCTGAAGATATTTTGAATGTTTTTCCTGACATCCAAGGTTCCAGAAAATCCAAGATAGTTTAATTGCTGGGTTACATAATCAGTGAAATCCAAGTGAGATTGGTGCTAACTTGATCTTGAAATATTTTGTGTTAGAAGTACATTTGGAGGAGAGAGCCTCCAAGGTGCAAATTATTATTTTATCCCTCATTTTTGTTTGCTGCAAGGGAAAGTTTTTTGAACCATTAGGAAACTTGAAGACTTGCAAAATTTTTCTTGTACACAAATGTTTTCACAACCACTACATTTCTTTTTCATTTCTTTTAATTTTTTTTTTTTAAGTGAGTCATTGTAGATTCCTGAAGAATTTNCATTGCAATGGTACTAAAGTCTGCAGCCAAATTATCTAATTAATGCAATTAAAACCTCTTCGATAACACAGTTTAGATTTTTATGCAAAAATTTGCTACTACCCTTTTCTTCTGCTGCTATGACAACCCTAGAACTCCCCTTTTAGCCCCAAAGATTCAGGGAACAAGGGGTTTCAGCAAGTCACCAATGTCCTACTGGTAGCAAATGCCACGGCAGCAGCTCATGCAAATCCTGTGGCCCTGTGCTGCCAGGCACAAAAACAAAAATATCTGTGCCCTTTCATTAGGAAGTGTAAAACATTGCATCTGCTGGGCTGCAAGAAGCCTTTAAAAATCACTCTTTTAGTATTGACAAGGTGGAGGTCAGATGGCAGGGGCCTTTGGTGTGCCATTTGGAGAAGAGTTTCAATTTAGAGAAAAAGGGAATTGTAATGATTTTTTGCTGATCCCTAACTGATATCCTTTCCCTCCTTTGAAAGCTTCCTTTTCATTCATGTGTTTGGCACAGAAATCAATCTAGTAGGAGATGCAGCAAGGCTTCATAATCAGCTATTACAAAACAGATTGAGCCTGGCATCAGAGAGAAAGTGGAATTTCACTGTTGTGTGCAATTTAACTGGACACTCCAAGATGCTCCTCAAATATTACTGTCCAGCCACAGGGCCCCTTTCCTCTCACCCTTCCCATATTGTCTGGCAGACAATATGAAGTCACACAATGGAAAAAATATCTACTTCTATCATTTAACAGTCTTATTTCTTTCTACTTTCTTTTTTCCTTGCAGATTTTGGTTAAACCAATGCAGAATTTAAAAAAGGTGCCACACATGTTTGCTTTTTCCCTTCCTCACGTTAATGATAACCTGTATATGCTTTAAATTTCATTATCAGTGAGAAGGTTTGATCTTTAGAATCCACAAGGTCAATTAACAATTGGTGTTTTGTGTGAAAAGGTGTCTGCGTGTCACTGTTTATGGCACTGACAGTTTAACTACTGTAGCTGGAATTTCACAATAAGACCTGCCAAGAAGCCATGAGCACCAGCAATAATCCTAGACTGAAATTCTTTATACTTATTGGTTCTTTATGTAAAGATGAGAACTGATGACCGTGGTATAACAATGTGTGGTTTTGAAATTCTCACTTAATGGTGTTTTGTACAACTGGGATTAGTATTTAAGTGAGGGAGGAATGTACAGATATTCTCATGTAAAACTTTGCAGCTGGAAAAAACACACTGTCTCATTTAATTTACCAACTGATGATCACATACAGAAAAATCTACCATAGCTTTTCTTTAAGAGGGAAAATTCACAAATAATGGGTAATATTGGTTACCTGAAAGCCTGATGATATTGAATGGCTGAAATGTTATAAGTACATGTGTTATTTTAGGATCTAAGTGCAATTTCAGAACAATGACATGCATCTAATCCAAATATGCGACTCAGAAAATATGAAAAACAGACCTGTGGAACAACTGTGGTGGTCACAAGGAATAAGATGATGGCCTCAGTGGAGCAATACTTATCGTACCCTAACTGCTGATGAGTCAGCAAGGCTGGTATTTGGAAAAAAACTATCATAGAATCATAGATTGGCCTGAGTTGGAAGGGACCTTGAAGATGATCTGGTTCTAACACCCTTGTCATGGGTAGGGACACCTTTCTATAGAAAAGTATAACTAAATATATAAATTAAATATAAAATATATAATATATAATTAAATATAGTATTTATAA